>CP135575.1:2764629-2927046 GCA_032401905.1 Swietenia macrophylla | reverse complement strand
TTTAAATAATTATAATATATTAATTTATTTATAATTTAATAATTTTAATTTTATAATTCTTTAAATAATTTAATTATATTTATTACAATTTAAAAATATTTAATTATTTTAAAATAAAATTAATTAATATTTATATATATATAATATCATAAATATTATAAAAATATATTATAATATATAAAAAATATGTTAAACATGTGATACAATTATAACTTATTTAATTATTTATTAATTATATTAAATTAAAATTTTTAATTCTTAATAAAATTATTAAATAAATTATATTTAGATTAACCTTTATTTCACCCCATACCAATTCAACACCATATTTGGAATTGGGTTTTTGCTGTAATTGCAATGTACAAAAGGGTTGGTAGAATTCAAGATGATCTTATGATTTTGCATTGAATTGGTGGCTGCAGCTGAGAATAGGAAGCAGGAAACTTCATTGCATGAAGCTTGTCGTCAAGGGAATGCAGAGATTTCAGCCTTGCTGCTGAAACTTCAAGAGTAACAACAAGAATTTGACTAAGGCCGCAGTGGTTACTTGATTACTGTCTGGAAAATTTAGATCCTGACGTTTGTTTCTAGCTGGTTTGAGTTTTAGAGTACATCCCTACAGAAC
The DNA here is from genome assembly GCA_032401905.1 of Swietenia macrophylla. Classification (NCBI taxonomy): domain Eukaryota; kingdom Viridiplantae; phylum Streptophyta; class Magnoliopsida; order Sapindales; family Meliaceae; genus Swietenia; species Swietenia macrophylla. The sequence continues at coordinate 2,926,421 of CP135575.1, read as the reverse complement.
AACAGTGGACATAAATTGTAAGAATTATGAAAAGCATACAGCACTTGACATCCTTGAACGGGCAGGAAGTGACGATGATGTTAAAAGTCTGCGGGTGGTATTAGAAACATTGGATTGTCAGCTGCGACAGCAGAGATCCTGAAGCTGACGCTTGAAAGTCCTCAAACATTTGGTCCAGGAAACAATGAGAGTCTAGCTTTTACCAATCAAGGAAGAAAACTCTAGTAAATATTTGCTCGAACATCAGTTGGGAGAAAATTCTGAAATTCAAAATGGTAGGGCATCTCAACTAGAATCAGGAAAGGAAAGAGTGGGCTGTTTGATGAATTGGTATCAATGCCAGCATCTCAGTAAATCCTGTGGTTCCCTTCCTATTGTAACCATAGAACCGAAATTAACAAAGGATTTATTTGAACATGAAGCTAAAGGGGAACCTGAAGTTCAAGAACAAACGCATCAGAAATAGAATCCTCAGATGAAGCAAAGGTTTCACTGAAACAATCTGCGATGGTACAAGGATCTCAGTAGAAGGCACAGGAAAGACTTCAGTGCACGATACATAAGTTTCCAAAATAAGAAAAATGAGATAAACAGCGAGGCACTACAAAATGCAAGAAACACAATCATACTGGTTGCAATTTTGATTGCCACAGTTACATTTGCTGCAGGTACAAGTCCTCCAGGTGTGGTTTACCAGGACGGGCATCTGAAAGGAAAATCAACAGTTGGCAGAACAACAGCTTTCAAGGTGTTTGAAATATGAAATAACATTGCTTTCTTTTCATCATTAAGCATTGTTATCATTCTGGTCAGCAACATTCCTTTTGAAAGAAAGAAACTGATGAGACTACTGGTAATCACACACAAGTTCATGCGGGTGGCTATTTCATTCATGGCAACTGCTTACATTGTAGCCACAATGATTGCAGTTCCACTTGGCCACGGGACAGGATGGATGACTGTAACTTTACTGGCTATAAGTGCTGGAACTGTCGGATTTCTGTTCTGTATCTAGGAGTTGAATTGGCAAGACATTGGTGGAGGAAATTGAAAGGGAGAGATGAGAACGGCAGAAAACGGGGCAAATGATGCAGGCAAATGCGAAACAATGTTATTAACTCGAACAGATTCAACACAATCTTCCGAAAGGAGAGTCAACATTCGGCAGAACAACAGCTTTCAAGATGTTTGAAAATTGCAATAACATTGCCTTGTTTTCATCTTTAAGCATCGTTATCATTCTAGTAAGTGTCTTCCCTTCGAAAGAAAGAAAATGATTTGAGACTACTGATGATCCGACACAAGCTCGTGCGTGTGGCATGGCAACGGCTTACATTACGGCCACAAAGATTGCAGTGCCACTTGCCCGCGGGACAGGATGGATGACTGACACTTACTGGATATGAATGTTGGAACTATCGGATTTCTGTTCGCGTATCTAGGAGTTGAATTGACAAGACATCGGTTGAGAAAATTCAAGTGGAGAGCAGCGAATGGTGGAAAGCAGGGCAAATGTGGTGTCATCAGCGGAAGAATCGAAACGCGTTACACCAAATTTGAAATGGAAAACGAAATCCAATCAGAATCAACGAACTCAAAGGTTGATAGTTGTAAATCTGTAGGATATCATGAATACTAAAAGTTATGTCTAAGAAAATTTTATATACCCTCTTGTTCAGTTTTCAATATTGCTTTTGGATTTCCTCTGGAATTTGTGTGCGCCCAAATTATGTCACCATATATACTAAATCAAAATCAATAGAAAGGGAGAAAAAAAAAAAAACACACAATTGAACAATTTCCTGATGGTTTTACAAGCTTTCAATGATATTAACTAACAAGATACTATCTGAGTAATTACTTTAATGTTCTTCACTGATGCTCTCTAAAGTTGGTTGCCAGTGATCCATAGTTGCACATCTCTTTGGTGACCCTTTTGCAAAATCTTTTCTCCTCTTCCTGGTAAGTCCCATTGTTTCAGAAGAACTGAAACTACTGGTCGAAGATCCTGTCCCTTCGGTCGAATTTTCACCATCCCCTTTGTTAACCTTGATTCCTGTGGGCAGGCACTTGAAGCAATTATCACGAGAAATACACCTATCCTTTGAATGATTTCTTCCAGTGATAGAATCTCCGTCAACTCTCTTTGAACTGGTTCTAGAATCAGTACTATCATTTTCTCCCGCATCATTACAACTTTTGCTTGTTTGAATTCCTTGAACTGGAGGAGAATACTTGAAAGAATTATGTCGCTGAAGCTTGCGTAAAGTACTTACAGGCACAACATAAAACTTTTGGCCTAAATTTAGCATAGTGTCTGGTGCAACAATTGCCCATGGTTCCTTGAAACATTCGGGTGTGCAACGATGCATTTCGGGTTTCGAAGCATGATTTCGGCAGCGATAACAGGACTGTCATGGAGCTCTACATGGCCTCCAGGATGAACAATCTTGACAAGCATGTTCTTGGTGCTTTTAGTGCACAGCCAACTTGAAAAGTCCATTGTTTTCCAAGCAATTGAGTAGGAAGGAGAGGACTAGTTGTAACTGAGGAATATTCAGTGATATCTTTGAAGTGGCTGAAAGTTTCCAAGAAATTGCAGGCCGGGAAGTTGCAGATGAGAAATGCATGCTTATATTCTCTTTGATGGCTTTTTGTCTTGTTTGGTCATTGATTTTATCAGTGGCTACGAATACATTTATGCACCGTAAAAATTTGTATTTGAAGTTATCTTCGTGTGTTTTTTCAAAATATATTTTTACTTCTAAAAGAATATCAATTCATCAAAAATTTTATTGATTTCTAATAAAATTTTAAGTAAAATAATCTTACGAAGTTAATATGGTAAAATTATTTAATTACTAAAATAAAAAAATTATAATAAAAAAATCAAAAAAAATTTTATTATTCAATTAAAATAATAAAAAAATTATTAAATTTTTTTTAAAAAAATTTTCATTCACTATTAATAAATATTTTTTTTTATTACACTAATTAGATAGTTTTACTACATTAATTATGCTATGATATGATTATTCTACTTAATATTTTCTCATTATTAGTAAATTAGGGATTATTTTACTTAAGATTTTGTCATTATTAGTAGATTAGCAAACATTATGCAATTGCTTTTTAAGTATATTATCATAAACAATTCTTGGAATTCTCTATACACCTTTCTTGAAGTCTCAAAATTTCAATTAAAAACGTTTCATACATAATAAAGCTTCTTTTTATGCATTTGTCTGCATATTGGAATGCAAGAACACTGAGGTGTATCCCATGGACTGCATATAGCCAAAATGCTTTTAGATTCTGCTGTCTGCCATGAATAATTTCTCTGGAGCTTCATGGTTGCCTGGATTTCTTGTCTTGAAGCCGCTGTGAACTGCTGAAAGAATAATCATAGAAAGAGCTGTAAACAGATTCTCCATAGTTTGTGTTTATGCGAATCAATTATTGTCAGATACATAATTTATGAGTTAGCATACGCTGTCGGAAACTTCAATAAACTTCTGCTTGGAGGAGGAGGAGGAGGATAAAGCTTATGGCAATCAAGACAGTACAGGCCTTGTTTTCCACTTTCATTTAGATTTTTTACCAAATCAAGCTTATTGCATTAGACAAACTTGTCACTTGATAGTACATCGTTGTCATCTCATGCTTAATTTTGCTGCCATTCTTGGAGCAAGAATCCGGTGTTTAACTTTAGTGTTGGTGGAGAAACTTGCTCCTTTGGTTTCTCTATATGACGCAATTGTGGAGATCATGCATATTTCAATGGTATTGGAATCTTTGAATTCACTGATATCTACCATTCTCATGCTTCAAAAATTACACTTCTTCATTGTACCCAAAAAAACATCAAACGAAAGCAGCTAGAGGAAAAGAACCTAAATCGAAGAAGCTAAGTTGAAAATTCCACGGCGGTATCCCTTTTTAATTTACAGATGAAACAAAGGGAAACAGAAAACCTAGCTAACAAGTGATCTTCCTTTATCTAATTCCCTGGACGAACTGTCTTCATAAAAGAATGATCAGGAGCTCTAGAAAAACTGTAATGCAATCCAAACATCTTGCAGCATTAGAATATTTAATCCTGGCTAACAAAATGTGCAGAATCACATGCCGGGCATTTGTAATTAGGTGTATACAGAGTAAAGGTTATGCAACTCGAAGTGATCCTCCAAGCTCGATAGGAACAAGAGGAATGAGGGAATGCAGAACATCGGTTATAAGTGGCCTATAACTTGGTTCAGGTTGTATACATAGTACTGCCACAGCGGCTACCTATTCATTGCAAGTAGGGAATTAGAATTAAAAAGAAAAGCCAACAACAACAACAAAAAAACAAAACAACAACCATGTGCTGAAACAGGAGCATGGTTTATATAAATTTTAGCATGTACCTGATATAAGTGCTTTAAATCCATTGTGTCTTTAATTACTGGATCGACAATGCTTGGAAGCTTTGATCTGTCCGTAAGTTGAGGCATGGCCTGTCAAAATTGAATATAACACTAAGTTCCAAAAATGTTGAAATCCACATCAAAATTTGCTCCACAGATGGTTTACTAGGGGCTGAAAGACAAATTACCCATGTGACCATTGACTGGCAATGAGTTGGTGACATCTCTTCCACCGGCCTTCTTCCTGTCAAAAGCTCCAGCAGTACAACTCCGAAAGCATATACATCACTTTTATCAGTTAGTTTGCCTGAAAAAAGGAAACCATCACGGTAATTGTTCTCTGAAAATTACCTTGAGATACCATTTGTAATTAAGAAAACAAGATGACAGAAATCATTTAACAGAACTCATGACCAATTCAATTTCAGAACAAGAGAAGAAAAAGAAGATCATATGTTTACAGCGATTATATCATTCTCCAACTTCAAAACCAAATAATAAGAGTAGCAAATCCGCGTTCTATTCCTCTCTGTTATTGTGGAAGGCCATCTTCTGGGAGTAGGCTGCTTGCCTATACATGTTGAGAAATCACTTATTTATACAGGTTCAAAATTCTTATACATGTATAGAAACACATACCTCATCCAATATCTTTGATACAATTCTTATTCAAAATTTCGCCCATGTAAACTACATTCCTGCGTATATAACTAAACTATCACAGTACCCCACTTGCATCCACTTTCTTAATTGATTTTTCTGTATGGCAATGACCACGTAAAGATACTACAGTTCTAGTACATATATGCACCAGATATAAATCAAAATTTTGTGACTGATGCAATTGTTTAAAAGGTAAGTCAAAGCACAAAAACATTTTCTGGGGATAGCAGGGAAATTTTTGCACAATGACTGAAACACTACAACTCAGTAATGTACATTTGCAGTTGATGCAAAGTCATCTTCTAGAACTAGCAACTGATTTCCGCTATAATAAACGCAATTGCTCCTCTCTGATAGAGCTAAAAACAAGAAGGCTCATCAGATCTGGAACAATTGTAGCACAGTACTCTGAAAGGCTTAAAAGACACAAGAACTTCTTAAGGGGGAAATAAATAATTTAAAGAAAAAGCAATGTATAACAGATCAAGAAACCATTATCCTGCAAGGTAATAGAATTTTGGCTTACCCTCTAATAGGTATTCTGGGGCAACGTAGCCCAGAGTTCCAGAAAGCTTTACGTTCCTGTTTTGGGTTCCAGCAGTCACAGCAAGACCAAAATCTGAAAGCTGAATGAAGTAAAAAATTGAAAAGAGACACAATCGATTTAGCATCATAAATAACTGTATACATTCATGCACAAAAGATGCCACCATTCTTATGGCACAATTACCTTGGCATTAAAATCGGAATCAAGAAGAACGTTAGATGATTTCAGATCTCTGTGGACTAATGGAGGGTTGCAGTGCTCATGAAGACATTCTAGTCCTCTAGCAATTGGTGCATCAGATACAACCATGTTAATAAACAGAATATCAAAAACAAACACTGTTAGCTAAATGACCTTACCTTGCAACATCAACAGCAATTTTCATCCGTAGATGCCAAGTCAGATCAGAACCACGAAATGGTCCTGTAATGTTTATCAACAAATTAGCGTCTTCCATCGCCTTATTCCAGCTAAGAATTAAGATAGAAATGAGGTTTATACCATGCAATTGGTTCTCCAAAGAGCCATTTTGCATCATTTCGTACACAAGAAACCTTGTTCCATCGTGGATACAATGACCCAACAGGGAAATTATGTTCTGATGCTGGATTTTACTTAACAAATTTACCTCATTCTGCTCTTGCAAGCAAATGCTGTTAGTACTAATAGCAGTTCCCTGGAAATAGATATGCAAACCAATTTCAGGAAAAAAGAAAAATTACATCAAATTCTCTTTCAGCACTCTGTCCTGCATCATCAATTCTCTTCACTGCCGCTAGGAATTTTTCATTGAAACGAGCTTTATAGACACGCCCACGACCTCCCTCACCCAAAAGATTACTTTCCCGGAAATTGTTTGTCGCAGCTTCCAGCAAGGGATACTCCATGACAGCAACTGAATCTTTCTTACCAGCCATCCTCAATGAATTGAACCGTCCCGCGATTGGACTCAATGAAAGTCCTTTGCCAGCATCTTCATATTGAGTATTGCAACAGAAATTAAAAGAAAAGGTAAAGGAAAACCAAAAATAAAAAAAGTGCATTAACTGCTGGAATGTCTTCACAGAAGCACTAACAAAAGCATTATTTCATGAAAAACGAACGTACCAAAGTTCCGTTTGCTTTTGCCACTGGAGTTCTTCAACTTTTTCAATCTATAGATCCAAAAGCATAAAAAAAACAGCAATAACGCACCGAGGAGAGTGGATGCAACAACAAGTGCTATGAGTATTTTCTTGTTCAGATCTTGGTGGTTGACTACTCTTACCTCAGCAATTCCTGAAAAATCAAAGAATTTTTAGGAAACTATACCAGATTATGGAAATAAACTAAACAAGGACGCACTCAAACAAAAATAACATGGGTACATGCGTGGTCAGTCAAAAAGAAATTATTTACTCGGCATTTTGTTTCTGTACGTTCCTTTGTCATCATTCGGTTGCACAAAAATATGACTTTGGCCGACGTGAGATTGGGGGAAAAAATCAAATTAACAATGTCTTTCGTTGTTTATGTTATGAGAGAATACTGACCTACAATATGCAATTTTGTATCATTAAGAACACTTTTGAGGAGGTTTCTCTTCCAACCTCCTAGACCATAGAAGGTTGTGTAAGATTCAAAATTCCAGCTTTATCTTATCCAATAATAGTTACTCAATAGCCAAATGGAGGACCAATTCACAATCCAAAAGAATAAAAATAGTAGTTCTGGTAATAACGCACAAATGCAGCCTATATCTATTTGTTTACACAGTCTCTGTTTGCATCATATCAGTAACTAAACAGACTGCACACCAAAATTCCAAAGCAAAATGTCGTACAGCAACAATGAATCTACCACACCATATATCAATTAATTGTACCTCAAGTTTTGATTTTGAGACCAAATTGAAACAAACAAACCATTAACCCATGCAAGAAAAAAAATGAACATATGATATGAAAACAATGAACATACATACTCAAACACCCTAACCATTGTTGACGTACCTGGAGATTCAGCTTCCATTTCTGTAGAAAACTGAGCAATGGATTCCTTCCCAGTAAGACAAATAGGAGTAAAAATGGTGGAAACAATTGTGTCTGGCCTGGCAACAAGTGTGGATGAGAACAAAGAGAAACTACATACCCACATGGGTAGTAGCAGACCAAGAAACTTCATGACTTTCTTTTGAGAAAGAAAGAAGAAGAGAGTAAGTGAAAGTTCTTCTCTCTCCCTCTCAGATTTAGCTTTGTTTCTTTCTTTAACTTGGAATCTACCTAATACTATCTATATTTCTGAAAGTAGAATAGGACAAGACACTGTTGCAGGAAAATCAAGAATCTACATTTTTCTCTTTTCTTGTATTTTGTTTATTAAGCAGAAGGTTATAGTTGGGTTTGAGAGTGTCTTCTTTGAATGTGAGTGGGGCAAACAGAAATGAAAGAAAATCATGTGGCAGTTTTTCAAAGCTCAGAGTCCAAAAGTCATGGGGTCCCAAACGTGTAGGATTTGGATTATGACACTGGAGCCGACAACTGCTCACACAGGTCATAGCTACTGAGAACTGGATTATGACATAATAATTGCATGCCATCACAATTAGTTCACACAAGTATTATGATTGTCACTAACTCCCTTTTAAGCCAATTGTTTATTACTCAATACCATGTTACTGTTCAAATGATTGGAATCAATTGAATACATATTTAGCACAAACATTTACAGAAATGATTTAATTTCTCTGTGACAAGTATGAAAATGAGGATTTGTCAGCAGCAGTTTATTGTGTTGATGTTCCACTTTTCTTCAAAGAAGAAAGAGATGGAATCTACTGCCATGTTTTTTCAAAAATCTATACTATCGTGTTAGAGAATTATTAGTTTTAAAAATTATTGGAAAGAACTAAATGCATGACAATATTTGCATTCTAACATCTTTTACTTTCAATAGGGTGCTTGATATTGAGATTTGTTTGGCGTTAGACAGGTTGTAGTTGAATAATAACCAGCCATAGACAGGTTGTGGTTGAATAATAACCAGCCATAAAGACAAGCACAAGTTGTTTCCTTCTTCACATATATACTTAACAGGGAACAGATTACTTGTGACTTCCATTACTCTCCTCATATGCCATAACCCCATAATATAATAAGAAATGTTAATAATAATGATCATAATTATTATATTTAACTTTTAAATTCTGATATTGAGTTATTCAAATATAATTAGTTTAACTGATAAAATTTGTTAATAGTGCATACACGTATTTTATAAAATAAAAATTTATAATAATACATGATTATTTAACGTTATATAAGATTATTTAGTATCAAACAAATTTATATTTGGTATAATTTTATATTATAAAATACAAATATATCATTTCAATTTAATAAATTAAACTTTTGTAATAATATCATAGTTAAAGTCTCTGTTCTACAATTAAATTAATTAATTTTGTTAACAATGATATAAGAGACAGAACACTTTATCAAGAGAAAGTTTGATCTTGATAGTTTTGGCATGCAACCCAAATTAGTTTCACATGTGACATGATCACAACTCTCATGTGAACTTGCATACCCACCTATGAACAATTGGGAGATAGTAAATTAAACAAAACAATCAAACAATATGTTTACAAATCAATCATCAAAGATTGAAAGGCTTGGTGTTATTTAATACAAATGTTATGGGATATAATATTATAAATCTTGGATTTCAACGAATAAGAATGATAATTCACTTTAAGAAGATTTTGTACTTTTGTTTTTATTGCACATGGGAAGTGGCTGAATAATTCAATACCAATTCCACATTTAAAACTTACCATTGAAATGTTTCACTGTATAATACACATAGATTCCTTTGCCGTAAAGGAACTACCACCATTCAATTACATAAAAGTCAAAGCTTAATTTATTGGACCAAATTAATTAAATTATTGTCTAGTCTAGTGTGACTTGGATGGCCATGATTGGAACATAATAGCATTTGGGTAAAGTAATGCCATTTCCCAATGAAAACAAAATGTTACCCAAGGCCAATGATTTAAGTCAAGGTTATTATAATTATAAATTGGTAATTGTAGTCAAAATTTTGTTGGGCAGTGTCTAATTCAAAACCAATAACGAAAAGGAACGTTGGGCCATGTGCTTTAATGTTTCTCTGTCTGTATTTATCAAAGAACCACCCATATGTTGTATTATTCAGTGTATCCCAAAATTGTTTGGGGCAAAACAAGATAAACATAGCATAGCATTCAATATCATGATCAAATTGTTGAAGATCTTGGCTTGAAATGAAGGTTATAGATGTATGATCATGCTCTATTATGGACTAAGCTTTTATCGTTATATGAATTCTATTTGAAATTTGTGTAGTTAATAGCTGATAAAAAAATTAAAAATATATAAATTCATGTATTAATTATTAGGATTTGGCTACAACATATTACAAGAAAGATATATTCAATTTTTTTTAACTCTGTTATTAACTGTTTAAAATTTTATATTCATATTTTAAGTTTTATGTTAATTATTTTAATTTTTATCTATAATATTTTAGAATTTTTATATTTATTTATTTTATATTTTATATTAATTATTTGATATTTTATATTTTAAGTTAAAAAATATAAAATACACGAAATTATTTACCTCAACTACCAAAATCAAACAAAAAATCTTTAGTTAAAAACTGTATGGTTAAAAGAGAGAGTTCAAGTTATAAATTAACACGAAATAATAATATGTGATTTTTAATTTTATTTATTTATTTAAAATTATATAACATCTTTTTTAAAAATGGTCATTTAAGATGTGTTACAATTAAATTATATTTAGATAAATCTAGTCAATAGATATTTATTATTAATATTAATAATTTATAAAGTTACAAATTAGTAAAACTATCAATCAAAATTTTTAAACCCATGTTAAACAAACTAATAATAATATTGTAGACAAGGGAAGCCAAAGTAAGACTTTCCTAAGAATTGTTTAAATATAAAGATACTCTATATTCATAAATTATAGGGCATTTCATTTTGATGTTGTAAATAGAATTGGCATGACATTTTCACATATAACTTTTGAATGAGATAGGTTTTGTATATAAATATTAGGCAATTATATAATTATTGATTAATATTATTTTAAATGGTTGAGATGTGGTATCTAGCCACTAGACCACAAGTTATTCAATAGGTGGGCACTAGGCAGAGCAAAATTGGACTTTGGCTTAGGTTATTTATAAAGAAAATAATTCTCTTGGAGGCCCATGTGAAGAAGAACATACTTTATTCTATATTCAAAATCAAATGCAATAGAACTTAAGGGGTTTTTTTATATGTAAAATAGTTCATTTTACAAATTCAAACTTATTTATAGTTCAAAATAATTTGAATTTTAGCTTAAAAAAGTAATTTTTGGATCAGAATTTCCCTCTTTATAATATTTAACTAAAACTATTATATTGTTTGAACAACAATATATCTACTAAATATAAAAGATTTGTCTTATCAAATATCAAAATTATTGACGTTTTATTTAAAATTAAATTTTATTTTCTTGAACCATGAATAAGTTCAAACTTCTAAAATAAACTATTTTGTCAAATAAAAACTCGAGTCAAAATTTGTGCTACAAAAAAAAATTAAATGTCATTTGATTATGCATATATATATATATATATATATTTGTTGGAAAGATGATCTAATTTTAGCTTTATTGCTACTTTTTATAATTTTTTAATATTGAATAATAAAAATAGATAAATCGTATATATTTTATAAGATTACTAAAAAATAACAAAATAATGAAATAACTAATTATTAGTTATTATATATGTCTAGAATTCTCAAGTCAATTATCATATTGATTGGAAAACAAATCTTTAATTTTTATTTTTATTTTCATGATAATTATTCTTTTATTTGTTATTGTAAAATTTTTATTTTCATATTTTACATATTGATAAATTAATTATTGAATTTAAGATTTTATGCAACACATTTTGGAATGTAAAGACAAAGAGTCATAAATGCAACATTTAACCTATGCCTTCTATAGTCTCTGTGGCCATAAATGCAGTACTTTATTTACACACTTGTTTTTATTTATTTTAATTTGCGTGCTTCTTTGAAATTTCAATTCATTTATGATCCATAATGCAACTTTTCTTTGGGCAAAGAACACTATACTTAGAGTCTCTTTTGAATTAAAATATCATAATTTTTAATTTATAATTATTTCATAATATAAAATTGTTAAAGTCAAAATATAAGTGAAAGAAATACTTAAACGAATATTATTAATTAATTAAAAATTAATATTTATTAAACACTTTTATTATTAAATTTTTTTTGTTATGAGTATGATCATCAAGTGTATTTCTTTTTATTAAGATATAATAATTAAGTGTGCATTTAAAATTTAGTTCTTATACTGTCATATCATAATTTGTAAATTCACGACTAAGGACGAATATTTTTATTTGAGATAGTGGTACTTTTACTATATTTTAAAAATAATGCTTGAAAAATATTTAGTAATACTAATTTTTTATGAATTTTATTTATTTTTTAATTAATAGTGGTCTTAGAAGATACGGCATTGGTTTATGGATAGGGTTTCAAAATAAGTTTAATTATATATTACTATTTATTTTTTTAGTTTAATATTAAATTCAATAAAACCACACTTTAAAAATTTATCTAAAACTTTCAAAATTTAAAAAAAAAAACTCATAACACACTCCTATTATTATTATTATTATTATTATTATTATTATTATTATTTAACATCTAATTCTTTCAAAACTTAAGTAAAAAGGCAACAATCCCTTGCATAAAATGATTTATAGTCATTTAAATGTTTCACCAAAGTAACCCACAACAAAAACTATCATTATCCGAAGGAAGAAAGAACCATTGGGAAAGCATTGTTTTGCTGTAGTGATTCTGATTTTGATCTAGAGATTGCAAGTTCAAGACCTTCACCTTCCCATTTTTACAGAGCAACAGTGCATTTGCAGAATGATTTGGGTGATGGGATTCATTTGACAACCCATTGTAAATCTAGAGATGATGATTTAGGCATCCGAGATCTCTGCAATGGACAGTACACAGAATGGTCGTTTCATGCCCACGTATTCTCGCGCAAGACACTGTTTTGGTGCTCATTGAAATGGAAGAACTTAGAAGGAAGAATTGATGTTTATGATTATGAAAGAGATATAACTAGGTGTATCCAATGCTCACGGAGGATTAACCAAGGCTTGCAAGAGGGTGCATATTCTTGTAATCAAACGAAGAAGACTTGGGAATTGTTGTATGCATGGAGAAAATGAGGTTCCATTCAGAAAAAAAATTAAATTATCATCTATTGAATAAGAATCATTCAGCACTTATTTTTAATTTTTTTATACACTTGGTGTATATATATAAAAGAGTTCAGAAGATTCGACTAAAACCGATAATGAAAAGGAACATTGAGCCACGTGAAACATTATTTCTCTGTCTGTATTTGTCAAAGAACTACCCATATGTTATTATTCATTGTATACCAAAATCGTATGTGGCAAAACAAGACAACCATTGCATGGCTTTCAATTTCATCGGCAAATTGTTGAAGATCTTGGCTTCAAATGAAGTTTACAGCTGTGTGATTATGATATATTATGGACTAAGCTTCTGTCGTTATACGAATAGTACTTTGAAATTTTGTTGTTAGTAGATAATAAGAAGTATTAAAATATATAAATTCATTGGTAAGAACACCCATATTTAAAATATATTTAAATTGGTAAGGGAACATATGTGATGAGTGTTTGCTCCATTAACGTCACAGACTGGTGTTGTTTCTTAGTAGAAAACTCTGAATTCATCATGAACGTTTATTGAATAAAAAGTGAAAGGACCACTTGCAGTATCAGTTTTTCCAGAATATTTCCATTTTCGTTTCCTTTCGGATTCAGAGAAACCACTATTCAAGGATGTCTGCATACGAAGACAAAATAAAAAGACATGGCAAAGGCTTTGTTTTTTTTTCCAATTACAATTCGCTGAAACCACAATACATAAACATTCCTACTCTTTTCGCCATTATATTTTGAAGTTTCAGATCGGAAAACATAACCATCTTATTACAAAAAGAGGGGAAGAGCAATGGGGAAAGCCACAAATTTCAGAGTAGGCTTTCTCTTTCGTAGAATTGGTACAAAGTGTGGTAAATCAGCCTATGCAAATTTCAAACAGAGAAAAAACCGAGATTGTTACATTGTTTTTCCTAGTCTAGTTCTTTGTCTTTTCTAGCTTAAGGTTTTGTAGTCTGGGTTGTCCCGAAGACCCAGTTTCGAGAGTACAAAGCAGTAGGAATCCCAGTCAGTTCTTCGAAGATACTTCAACAGTCTCTTCCTCATCTGCACCATTGCATGAAGACCCTTCAGAGAATGTTTATCCTACAGCAATACAATAACCTAATTAGGAAAATTTGTGGCGTGTTAGAAATATAAACATAGATTATGCTACCACGATTTACTGGATGTACCCTAGCTGTTACCCGTGCTAGAAATATTAATGAATAAAAGATGTTTGATCATGGAATAGCAATTTGTGACAGCTAACTAAGAAAAGATCAAAATATCGTCTGAATGTCTCTATCTGCCTCTGCTTGTTTGCTTCTTCTGGGAACAAGAAATGGATTTCGCACATGTATTTATTATGTACATTAGTGGTGAATTTTATACTGCCATAGTATGCGAGATTACGGAAAGTGGCATGCTCTCTCTATCAAAGTCCTAGTCGCAACCCACATCAGCCTTCATTAAGCCAAAATGATAATAGTAACAAGAAAAAATTGAAACCATTACATATGGACATCAGATTGCATAGAGGTAATAATTCAGATAATTCTTTAACTGTTCTAAATGACTATGCGATTGGTCTTTGCTTACCATCATCCATGTCAAGCTCCAAAAAATGTCAGCTTGACAAATTAACTCATATTGACAGTACAACATGCTCAAATTACATACGAATACATAGAAGATTCAGTAACAATCAGCCCACAAAACTATAGCTTAACCCAACTACAACATGCTAACTTACAATCAACTCAGGGCACATGAAGCATTATCAACTGATATCTCAGAAAGCATCAATAAACAACAGTATCAGGTGGACCAAAACAAGACACTAAAATAAAGAGATCTTGTTCAAACTCTCACCTTTTTGTGCAGAACTGAAGATAAATGCCTGATCTTAGTTGTTAGTTGTGCAACTGCAAAGCAATCAGAGAAAGGCATCAGAGATGACAACGGCAGAATCAACGAACATAGTATGTATGAAAAAGTTAAAATGAAGTACAAACATTTTACACTTATAATTATTCAAGGTGATTCCAACAACCCACAATTCAGAATTGGATATGCTGAAAGAAATCCAAAACTACCAAGATCATCTGATTTGCAATCCCTCGTGAAGGTAAACCATACAGAATAAAATAAACTTTGATTGAAATTAGGTGGTGGTATGAGACCCAAACATAAAAACAAGCTGATTTAGCCAACTAACCAAAATGTACAGCATATAGACCAAAGACCTCTCAATCTATTCCAGAAACTAACCTATTTCATGCAAAAAAAAGACAAAGCTTCACATTGGATTGTACTTGAGAAACAACAATATATTACATCCTTCCACCATGTGAAGAAAAAAGCAAAGATCCCCATTTTTAATGTCAGATTGAGAAAAAAAACCCCTAGAATTATCTCTTGAGACATAATCAATTGCCAGCATTTACACCACTACCAAGCTCAATTATTAAGATTTGATAGCTTCCATCCCTCGTTTGGTGAAAAATGATCTCCTTTACAAACAGAAAGTGGCATGATATTACAAAAGAAAGGAACTACAGAATAACTCAGAAATGATTTGGAGGGAAATAAACATAGAGACCTGTTTAAAGCCAAACTAAGAAATAGACGAAAATTGAAAAAAAAAAAAAAAAACACCCTAGCTACATTTCTGCGAAACTGGCCATGTAAGTGCATGCAAAGAGTTCAAGTTTATAGGCATGTCACACACGCACACGCACATGTGCACGCGCGCGTGCATACACACACGCAAGTGCACACCAAACTAAGAAATAGATGAAAAATGAAAAAAAAAAAAAAAAACCCTAGCTACATTTCCGCGAAACTGGCCATGTAAGTGCATGCAAAGAGTCCAAGTTTATAGGCATCTCACACGCGCACGCGCGTGTACACACAAAAGAAAGAAGAGAAATTTAGTGCCCTAAGAATGGCAGCATTTTAAAGAAACCAAATGGAAACCACTTACTTTGAACCCGAGCAGATCCACAATCTGATTCTGACATCTTAAATTCTTCTCTAACTTTTGCAAGCTCAATTTTCATTTTTTCAGCAGAAGACATGTTATCTGGATGGAAAAACTGCATAAAACATATTTAAAATCATTAAAGCCACAAGTTATGGTTGATATTAGAAAGATGAACCAACTTCACAATAGATCAGCAAAAATGCAATCTACAATAGATTCATATCCAATTTCTTTCATCATGATACATCAATCAGCATATACAAGTTTTGCTTCAAGTTCTATCAACAGAACTATGCTCTACACAGAAAGTAGGATGCTCATAAAAATACAATAAAACTGAACTACAATACATATATGTAGAAAGGGCTTCAAGTTACCATATTTTTAAAAGGAAAAAAAGGAATAAGTGCACAGAAACTTTACAAAAAACTGTCCCACATGATTATATACAATGAAACTATAAATCTAATGTAGATTAATATTTAGCATCTGCATGCTCAATAAAGCTTGAATCTTCACATTCTAACTATTAGTGCAATACAACTTTAAATGCCACTGAAAAAAGTCAAAATTGAGATACTAAGGATAAGCAAGGGAAATTAAGTGAATATTTTAATGCCGCAAGAATAAGAAATTCAAAGAAATTCCATAATATCAATCAGAAACAGACAATGACCCAAAAAGAAATTTGCACTTGCCTTCTCAACTAGATGTTCTTTCGGAGGATGCAGCATAAAGTTTGGTGTTCCACCCAACAGACCCAATATATCGAGTCTTTGAGCTGAAACAACAAGTTTAATCAATAAATTACAAACGAAGGAAGCAGCATATCATCAGTCATTGCAGGTAAACTTTTATGTAATGATTCCCAGTCAAAAATAAATCTGAGTGAATAATTTGGAGTGTTTGATTCGTAACCCCGGAAAAAGCAATGAATTTTTTATTATTATAAACCAACAATTTACAAACCCAATGTCTCATTAAAATTTCGTCATCAGCTAATAATCTCAATACAAATTTTAACAATAACTTTTATTTATTATTAATTATGCAACATCTCCAACCTCTCCAATTTTCAATATTCTGAAACAGACAAAGAATATCATTTTATCAACAAAATAAAAATCAAGCAACAAAAACATACAGCACTATTATACTCACTTGAGGACTTTCTGGCCTTCTCCTCGTTGGAATTCTTTAATCTTTCTAAGCTTGCCCTCAAATCCTTGACCGAAAGCCCACCAATTCGCGACGCGTTCTCCTTCTCTTCCATCTCCCTCAACCTCATCAATCTCTCATTCAAATCCCCCAACGAAAACCCACCTTCCGACCCCTCTGGCCTCAACTTCCGCAACTTCTCTCCCAGCTCCCCGTAGCTATACATCTTCACAAACTCCGTTTTCATCCCATCCCTCTCTCCGCTCCTCTCCTCGGCCCTCATTTCCTTCCCAAACAGCGAAACTGGCAGTTCCTGGGTCCCACCAATCACTGTATTCGCATTCCCACCTTCAGGTTTCAGTTTCAAGCTGTTCTTAAAGGCGGACAACGATAACGAATCCGCACTGCTTCCCCTATTACTTCTAATGTCTCTATTAACATTATTCGATTTCATTTTTTGCAAACTCTCTCTGATCGCCTCAAAGGAAAGTTTCCCACTCGGCTTTGCATCATTATTTGTATTCCTTTTGTATAGTTCTTGAAATGAGACATGCTGTGATTGTGAAGCTGTAGAGTTTGGTTCCGTAGGAGATGGCACCTCAGAACGTTGCCGGAACTCGGCCAGATTCTTTCTGATCTCTTCAAGTGAGGCTACTTTGCTTGGACCTTTTGCAAACGAAGTTGTTTGATTCTGCTGTGGTTTTCTAAGGCTGGCTTTCACATCGCTGAAATAAGAGTTGAGGGAAAATTGTGAAGAATTGTTGCTTTCGTCGTCGTTATTTATATTGTTATTGTTGTTGCTCTTATTGTCGTTATGGGAAGTTGAGAAAAGGTGAATGAGAGATGGGTTAGTGATGGATCTGTGTTTGGGTTTACTGAGATGGAGAGCCATGGAAGACTGAGACTGAGAATCGCGGAAGCTAGGGTTTTGGTTTGGGTGGTGAAGACAGGGAGAACTGGGGGTTTAGCGGGGAGTTCCGGTTCCATTTTGGACCGAGAAATAAACCCGGTTTGATGGATACATGATCATTGTATGAAGTGAAGTTGATTAGTATTGGACGGCCAATTGTTGGGCCGGGCTCGGACATATAGGCCCATGATGGTAAAAACCCACCGGTCCATAAATTGATATGTCCCCCCACTTTCTGTATCATGGCACTTCACTCTTATTAATATATTGTATAATCTCAAAAATACCCTTAAATATATTGTATAATATATTAATTTATTATTTGATTGAAAATTAAATCTAATATTTACTCTTATATAATTAAATATGTATTTTATATTAACTAATTAATTTATTAAAATTTAATTAAAAAATTAAGCACAAAAAAAGTTAATTTTTTTGAATTTTTAACTACAAAATTACTGATTTCATATTTATAATCTATTTTTTTATAAAATAATTTTTAATAAATAATAGTTATGATAACTTAGTTCACTAGTTAAGATATTATTTACTTTAAAGTCTCACGATTCGAATAATTTTGTCCCTAACACTTAAGCGCTAAACAAATTCTTAGTCTAAAATATGTCTCATTAATTAAAAGATCAAAATATTTATATAAACCGTTCTTATCGTGAGATATCACAATATTTAAATAATTTTTAACTAAATATTATACTTTAGGTTATATTTAAATTTAATATTAAGTTTTTAAAAATAATAATATATAATTAATTTTAATTTAAATTTTAAATTAAATTTTAAGACCTAATTCAATCACTCTCTGTTACATGTCCTAGGCCTATTAGTTTACAACTCATGCCAGTCAAAATTCTATTAACAAATAATATTTTGTATGAGAGTATTCTTGACTTTAAAGAATTCTTTCAATCAGTAAAGCGAGAGTTTGACCAGAGGACCATAATTAAGTAATTTTGTTTAAAATTTTTAAAACATTATCATACCAAGAAGAATTTTTGAAACTTAGTGCCTTTCATTGTAACAACAATGCAACTTCCAATCCATTTCCAGACACTACGACGTCGGTCTGACACTCTTCCACCAAACCCACATCCAAACCGTTCATATCATGGGCCCCACTCTAATCTTAGTCATACAACAAATGCACAAACCTTCTTTTTCATAACAGTACTGAATAAACGTACTGTGTCTATCACACGTGCGGAACCGACTGACAAGGGTGGCACGTGACACTAAGAAGTGGGGATAGCGGAGTGAGTGGGTTGGGCAGTCGGTCACGCTCCTTAACGAACCAGATGTAGATATAAATTTCATTTCCACGCGTGTGATAGGAGCGTGTAGTACACGCAACAATCAAGAAGCTGACAGGTGGCAGTGCATCGATGTAGTGGGGCCACGTCAGAATTCTGATGGCCCTGATCCAAACTGGTTAGTTTTGATACTTCTTAGATTTATCTGAACACACAGTAGATTGTAAAATAAAATATTATTGTTAAATCACGGTATTAAATAAATAAATATAATTTTACTATTTATTTTTACTAAGTATCCTCATTTTTTACACCTTTTTTATATTTTTAAATTAATAATATTGAATCTTTAAGATTATATCTCATTGCCCTGCTTATCTTGCTTTAATTATACATTAATTACACATTATTTTATTTAATATATGTTTAATAGTGTTAACTTTTACTTAATTTTAAAAGTAAAACTGACAACTATTTATTATACAATATTTGTAGTGATTTTTTTATGAAAAATTTATTAATATAATAATTAATAAAATATAAAAAATAGGACCATAATTAATGTATATAACACCTATTTATACATCAATTCTTAAATGAAATTGTCTGCAATTTTTTTAATCATTAAGAATTGGTTAAAATTTAAGTCTTTAGCAATTTATATAGAATAAATAGTTTATTTGAATTTTAAAAAATTCATAAAAGCACAACTTTATATATACTTAAATAAAAATTATTACGCAAATAAATAAGATTTTTATTATTTCATCGATGTCTAACTATAATACAATTAACGTATAACTAATAATATATTATAATCGTGTCTTATGCTAGTAAATAAATTTTATATATTACTATTTTGACTTATTTATTATCGCACACATACGTTCAAGTAGATACGTATACATGCGTGCATATACACAATACCAAAATATAAATTATATCAAATGGCACTTGTGCATGTTAAAAGAAAATTGTTCAATAAAAGAAAAGTCTCATTTAGGAAGCCATAGGATAGATCATGTGGGACCACGTTATTTTTATTTTCCTTTTGCCTTGTTTCAATCCTCATTTTGATGCCATCACTTTTCTACACTTTTCAACATATTCTTTGTTTCCAAACCTTAGCAATTTGAACTACAACCTGACTTTTTTCATCTAAGAAATTTTTTTTTCTTACATATAATATTACAAATTATTTAATTTGTATTAATTTTTATATTTTTCGTTAAATATCCCATATTTTTAGTTAATACATTGTAATTTAAAATTTTTAAAAAATTGTGTTATAAATCTACAATTTAATGTGTTATAGCTTTTATATTATAATTTTTTTTTAGATATTATTCTCATATTTTTAGGACATATCATTAAGCGTTTCAATATCATATTATGTATGTTTTGTTTATGATTTTGCACTGAATTCACCATAATTGCATTTCACTAGAGATACTCAAAATTAACAAAAAGGGATTTTCAAGGCTCTGAATTTGCATGACAAATTTACAATACCTTCACATTAAATTGCCAAAATATGGAGGTGTGGATCCTTGAAGTCCTTTTAGTATGACTTTTATATTGACCAAATGATTTTTTAATTACCATTAAAAAAGTGCATACACATATGAACAAAAACTTTTTATACAATCACTAAATTATTTTATCAAAAATTATACTAGCACTAGATTTACTTAAAAAATTACACGTGAAAATTATATAAGACGTATTACATTTGTTAATAAGAATGGCAACGAACTAGAGATAAGATCAAGGAGGGCTAAAGTTACATGTAAAAATTATACAAAACACGTTATATTTATTAACAGAGATGATAATTTGTTAGGAATGAAATGTTAATAATAGTAATTCATATTTCTGTCCTTCTTTTGAGTGTAATATTCCTATTTTTGACATGCATTTATTTATTAATATTAAATTAATAAATTTTTTTATATAATTTAATAAAATTAAATATAAATAATAAATTAATATGTACAAATATATTATTTGTTTTAAATCACGAGTACAAATATTAATAGATAAATACATTAATAAATTATAATTTTAAATTTTAATAAAAATAAAAATTTTAAATTTCAGAACAATTTTATCTCTGATATTTGCTTCCAACAAAACGGGCCTTGTACGGTGAAAATTTTTATCAGTACTATTTGCCAAGGATGCATTTGAGATAGATACTATCTTTGTAAACCATTTATTACTGCATAAAATTACGGGGACCAATTTGATAATAACCTACCATGAAAATTAGAAAGGG
The DNA here is from genome assembly GCA_032401905.1 of Swietenia macrophylla. NCBI lineage: Eukaryota > Viridiplantae > Streptophyta > Magnoliopsida > Sapindales > Meliaceae > Swietenia > Swietenia macrophylla. The sequence continues at coordinate 2,904,858 of CP135575.1, read as the reverse complement.
CATAAAAAAACAAAAACAAAAACAAGGAAAAACTTGTCGACAAAGCATCGCCGCTCTCTTTCTAACGCCACATATAAAACCTCTCTCTTGTTTTCCATTTTCCTTAACTTTCTCGCGGAAAGGAAACAACAACGTCGCGCGGAAAGCAGCAAGACAACATGACGGAAGAGGAGGAGTGGGTTAAGACTGCCATGTCTGATGACTCGGTAGTGGTCGAGATGCTACTTCGACTCCACCAAGCCGAGTCACCTCCTGCTCCGACTGGTAAAAAAGGCGCGCCGGTTCTCCAGCTCGAGTGGAGCGTGCGTCAGCGACGCTCCAAGCAGGTCCCGAGAAAGAAGGGCGACGCCACGCGTGCCAGTCCTACCACACCGCTTTCTTGGAGCGGCGCCACATCCATCAGCGGAGGCGCTGCCGATGGCTTCGAGGAGTCCAGCAAACTCTCAAAGCCGATTGAACACCAGAGATCTAAGGTTTGTTTTGCGTATTTGTGTTTTTATTTTTATTCTTTTCTCTTTTTCGAGTCACCGGCGGTTTTGACTCGGCGACTCGGTTTCCGTTGTTGTCAGTTTTTGTGGATTTTCTGTAGTCGAAAATGCCCCTTGAAAATACGATAAGTACTTGGATGCCCGAGTTTTGTTACATCTGTCAGATTTTCGTTTCTTTTTGGAGTTCCCCTTTATTCTTCTAAAATATGACGAGTTTACCCATACCTTCATGGGATTTCTCGTGAATCTCCATGGTTTTCCAGTAATTTCATTTACAGATCGGCATATTCTTGGGTCATCGGAGCCGCCGTATTCAAGTTATGGCCTTCCATATTTTCTTTTTTTTTTTAATTATTTTTATTTGCTGTTTTTATATTCTGTGAGAAATTTGGTGACTTCCATTCGACGCAAGGCGTCACGTAATTTTCCGTTTCCCCTCCATTATTCTATGCCACCGTGTCATTTCTCGCATTTGGAAAGACCAAAATGCCCTCCTCGGTGAGGACATTTCTGTCATGTGGAACTTCCTGACTGTACCAGAATCTAAGCCGTTGTCGGGGTCAATAGCTTCATTGGCCATAGAAATTTCGCTGAATTGGCAAAAGTACCACATTCAAGAGTCAAACACGATCCACCTTTTGAAGGTCATTTTGGTCAATTGAAGTCCCGAAACCTGTTCAATCGGTCGCGTGCTTGCGTACGGTTTGGTGCAATGCTGGTAGTGGCTGTGCACTCCTCCGTGTTTTTGTTGACATTCACCAGAGGGAAAATATTCCTGTACAGTGGCCGCAGTTTTCTTTCATTGTGGGCGCATGGTTTTTGCCACGTGGACGCGGGGTGAAAAGTGTGCAAGTCCCCTTGATTGGGTTTTGGTTATGTAGAAGTGACAGCCTGTCGCGGTAACTTTTTAGTATTCGGTGGGTCCAATTCGGTCCAAATCGATGGAAATTTGGTCAAATTATTGTTCCATAAACGTGATTGAAAATATATTGAAACTAGAAAACTGGAATGAAGAGGGGAAGCGCTTTTAACAAAAACCCTTTTTAGGTGTAAAATTGAGGTTGTGGGGACCACAGTGTCACCAATACTGATACTTTTAGGGTTTTAAATATATGTTTAATTTATTATTATTATTATTATTATTATTTTTATTATTATTATTTTTTTAATGCTGGATAAATATGGACAAAAGTCTAGGGTTTGTACTTCGATTAAGGAGTGTGAAAAGAAACGGACGCATGGGGCATACGAATGTCGCGTGATGCTTTATTGGGTCTTGACGTGGCCCAATAACGTTAGGCAAATCCTGTTTTGGGTTACGAGGCACGTGTGTGTCGGGTTTTATTTGGTTGGTTTGGATTGAAGTTCCCACGCTCTAATGCATAATGAGCTGTCTGTTAGCGGATAATTATGATTTAAATGATTTAAACGACATACAGTTGTTTGCCATGATCTCTTAATTAATTACGTAATTATTGAATTTGCCACAATTATATAATTCTATTTTCGGGTTTTAAATTCCTGCTAAGTGTGGTTATTAATTACTTTCTGCTCGTTCAGGTTGTTGCTAGTGACGAAACAAATACTACTAAACGGTCAAGAAAGAAGAAGGTGAATTTATACAGTGTTGAACTTACTAATATATTAGTCTTTTTTTGCTGTTTTTATTTGTTAACAAACATTTCATAAAACATGTATTTTGCGATGTTTGTTACCATGGCATATCTTGCATTCAATGCTCTTTTAAAGTTATATATAGAGTTTGTATTTCAATTGACGTGGCAATTTAAGAGTTGTTCGTGCATGAACAATTGTCATGTGGATGACAAAGTAAATAGCTACTTAATACATGGTACTCTATGATAACATCACATTGTTTGCTATGTTAGTTAGAATGCAAATTTTTTATGCCAACTTTGCAAGTGGAATGCTACTGTACATTAGTTGCATTGCAATTTAGTGTATTTCTTGAATGAAGAGCACAAATGCTCGTGTGGTTACAAAATTTGGAGTTTCTTTTGAGCATATTAACAAGGGTTTCAGTGTCTTCATTCTTTTTTGATTAGTTGTTTAGTGGTTAGATTCATATTAATTAAATTGAAAATTTGGTTGCTTGTAGACATTATCTGAACTCAAAGAGGAGGAGAATCTGCTATTGAAGGAAAAGAAGAATTTGAGAAATGTATTTTCTTGCTGCTTTTTTTTTTAAAAAAATTTATTTCATATAACTTGTATTTTAGATGATTGCTTATTTGACATGCCTGAACATTGATTCATGCAACTGACAGAAATTGGCAACCTTACGACTCGTCTTTGAGAAACAAAAAGCTGAAAATGAAAGATTGAAGAGAATGAAGGTGAGAATGAGAAGGTTTTATGTCTTGTTGGCTTTTTCATGGTTTTTGAGTTAAATTTACGGTCTAGAAATAGACTTTGGTAATATCTTCTGAGTTATTTTTGCTGTAAGTAATTGGTTCCTTACAAAAGTCAATTAGAGCTTTTACCTCTGTGAAAACCATTTCTATATTTTCAAAATCAGTCCTTCTCCACAAACTGCAACTCATGGAATTCTATTGCTGTTTCAGCTTTTGATCCCTAAAGTAATTGCAATAATGATAGTACTACCTCATGATGAGTCCTGGTGATAGAAGTTTGGAATAAAGGATTAATTTGACTAGATCATTGTAGGATCTCCAGTGCCATTAAATGCTTCAGACTTCTTGTTTTGGTAGTTTTAGTTATATATATTATATGTTGTTAAATAGATGCATGTATAGATGTTATGCTAAATGATCTTTTGCCTATTTAGTTTTGCAATTCATTTTGTGATTATTGTATGTGGGACAGTAATGTCACATACGAGGTCGTAGCCTGTTCATTATGGTGGTTGATGTCTGTAAGTTAGGGCTATGGTCCTGCAGGTTTATCAAGTGAAGTCGTTACTGCATCCTGTATTTGAATGTCAGTTTAGTACTTGACCCAGGGTCACCCAGATGTAATAAAAGGTGGTGGTGGCTATACGTAAAATAAATTTCCTTCTAGGAAGGCAAAAAGACGAACAAATCTTTAAGTAGGTTACATAATTAATTGTGTACCTGAACGATTGTGTGAGGTCAATTGATCAACAAGTGACATATTAGAGTAAAAACCAAGTTTTAACTAGTATAATTATAACACAAGAAGATGATACATGATTTTCTTTCTTCCATGTAGTTGATGCCTTTTACATTGCATAATATTCTGTTTCTTCAGCTTATTTAATTTATGAACTGCAGAGCTATATGGCTGGAAAAACTTAGGTGGGTTTTTGTGAGTTTCCATTTGAATCCAACAGTTTTTTCATTTCTTGTCACAGCTTGATGTCCAATCGCATCAGAGAATGGAAACAGTTAGAGCTTGTCTGTCTCAGGATGCTATATTGAACCAACCCCAACAAATGAAAGCAGTTTGCGATCCCTCATGCGTGATCTTACCAACAAATGGTGCCTGCAACGAAGTGAAGCCATCTCCGTCGAATGGTTCTTCCGAAGTACAGGAGAGTGGAAACAAGGGATCTTCCTTCATGCTACCTGATCTAAACCTACCTTTCGATGATGATTCAGGACCCGAGAATTTATAGTAAGCTGAGAAGTGTCAGATGTATATTGGTATTTTTTTTTTCTTTCCTTCCTAATTAAGCAGAAGTAAGGTCTCCAGCAGCAGCGATTCTCATGCTTAATGATACATAATAGTCGAGTTCTAAGCTCTAACCATATTGCAAGACGAGTTATTCTAATTACCAAACAGATCAACTTCGCAACTTAACCTAGTTGCGGAAAGTTTGTTTAAGTGGATGAAGGCTCTGGGGGTAGTGTAGAAATCCAACCGTAGAAACAGTCTGATTTAAGTTTTTTTTTCCCCGGCAGATTTCTACATTTGTCCAAGATTCTTTGGGGTAAACCCTCATTCCTTCGTTTCTATTTCTTTAGAAATATTAATAGAGGTGTAATTATTATATAGTTAATCACATGTTTGGCTACCTTCAGTTTTAATTCATCATTTATATCAATTGTACACTGGCTGTGCTTGTCCTAATCTCGGCCTGTTTTTCCTTCTACCCTTTGTGTTGGTTCTATTTCTCATTGTGAATGGCAACATGAGACATTTGCGGGCTATCTCTGCTAGGCAATAATTTTAATCGAGTAACCCACATTTAGGCCTTTTATTAATTAAGTTAATAAAAAAATTAAATTAAATATTTACATAAATAATTTTAAAAGGTTTTCCAATTAACTTCTACATTTTATTGGAAACAATTTATTTCGTTTGGCATAGGATTCTTCACAGCCACAAGCTTTGCAGTGATTGAAAAAGATGGGATATCTGGACAAGTTTAAAATACATGTACTCATTGTTTGCTTTCATTCACCGACTGAATTTCCTCGAACCTATCATCATCGGCCCACCAACTTTTTCTCCGCGTAAGTGTGGAAGGCTACATCCACCGAGCTTCTCGGTCTCGGTTTCAATACCCAAGAGACTTTCTTCTTCTGTTCCTCACCAATGAAATGATCTGGCTGTCTTGCAGCAAATGCTATGGGAAAACAAACTCAGGCAACAGAAAATATGATGATGGCAGTTCTCAGACGCCTCTGCAGCTCAAACTACTAGTACGGGGAAAATCTAGTTGTAATTCTGGGTGGAGGAGCTTTCGAAGCAGAGACTGCAAAGATGCTAGAAACCAAGAAGAAGATAGAACTAGAAGAGGATTAGAATAAGTTGGCGATTATGTGACATGGGCGGAGCAGCGAATTATGCTATTAACCCAAATTAACAACAAGATCCTCTACTACTTGTAAGAATTAATTCTGTTGATTTAGAAAGTATTATTAAGTTAGAAGATTCCAAATTTGAAAAGATTTTAAAAAAACTCTTCAATAGATTACAAACCTTTTTCTAGAGATGTGAAATATTTATACTCACGGCATAGACTAGAGATAGAAAAAGTTTGTATTATAATTGAAGTATACGCATGCTAGGTTGATTCAATTTAATACATTCTTCTTCTACAAAGTTGTTGAAAGTTTAGAATAGTTGCCAAGATAGTTTGCACAGCTCATATCATTAAGATTTGTGGTTATTCATAGACTCAACAGCGACTAGTATCTAATATTGAATATTTGTTAGTATTAAACCCCGAATGAGAGAGATTTGGGTTGTATTTATGATGTTTTTCTTTTTGTGGTAGTAAAGTTTTGGGTGAGCAAGTGCTTTATTTGAAAGCATTTTAATTGTTACTTACTCAATTTGGTTCCTATCCCAAGATTTTTAAGCCCTTTTCTGTTTGGTTGTTGTATTCAATCTTCAAAACATTTTAACCATTCCAAGTTTGCTAAATGTTTTGTTTTTTTTATCATATTTGAAGCAATGAAAATTAAAAAAAAAAAAACTCCCTTTGTGTTCTACTTATCTTAGAATTGCATGTATTTTTGGAAAAGTTGGAGAATATTTGCATGATAGAATCAAGCCATTCCAATAGAAAAATTCAAGAACACTAAAAATAATAGGAAGAATAAAGTTGAAACTTTTTTTAAAAAAAAAAAATTCAAAGAGTCTACGTGTGTGTGTGTGTGTGTGTGTGTGTGTGTGTGTGTGTGTGTGTGTGTGTGTAATACACGTTATTCCACATGCATATGTGTGTGTTGTGTGTGTGACACTAATATAATATAGAAGAAAGTTAATACACGTTATTATTCCAAATGCATATGTCGTTTCATTTGGCATAGGATTCTTCACAGCAACAGGTGTTTTGTCCTGATTAAAGAGATGAGATTCGAGCTAAGAATCTGTCCTTTTGCTGCCCTTTTTCCTGTCAAATTTTGAAAATAACATCTGCAGTAGTTTGCTTTATTGACCAACTTTTCCACCCGCATGCCAAGTAAACAGCCCACACCAAACTTTTCAGTCTCTATAATTTCAACATCACCACCACTACTTCTTCTATTCCTCGCTTATGACCTTGTTGCGTTGCAGAAAATGCTCTGAGAAACAAACTCAGGCAACAGAAAATATGACTATTGAATTTACAGGAGGCCACTGCAAATCAAGCTGCAAGTCGAGGGAAAAGAATCTAGTTCTTGATGAAGCGGAGGCTGAGAAGATGACAGAAATCAACAAGAAGAAGACGGAAGAACAAGAGGGAATTATTGCTGCTTTAATCATGTGGCATGGGCGTAGTAGGGATGATTATACAGGTAACTCAAATAGTTAAGAATGCTTTTTTAGTTTTTTTTTTTTAAAATTTATAAGAAATCTCATGTTAAAGATTTTTAAAAATTTTTTTTTAAAAAAAATTATTTTTTATTTTTAATGACCACTTGCACTTAGAACAAGCTCCATTCACGATATTCTTTTTTAATTAATTTTAGTGATTAAAACTGTATTAATGATGACACGGGCCTTGGGTGACGTGGCGTGTGTGGGAAAATTCAACTAGGCGCGCGCCATGGGTGATGTGGTGTGCGTGGGGGTTGTGCCTTGCTGAAACTTTTTTAAATTATTTTTTGTAATTTATTTTTAATTAATTATTAAAATAATAATAATAATTAAATAAAAATTTAAAAATAATTCAAAATTAAATATTTTTGTAAGGTAATTATTAAAACTCAAATTTAATTAATTTTTTAAAAATATTTAATTTTTTGATTTATTTAAAATTTTTTAGAAATTAATTAAAAAAAATTATAAATATCAATTTTTATAGTTTTATTTTACATGAAAAAATAAAAATAATTGAATAAAATTTAAATATTAATCATAAATATTAATTAATTAAAATTTATTAGAAATTAGTTAAATTATTATGAATGCAATTTTTATTTTTTTATTTCAAATTAAAAACTAGAAATGATTGAGAAAATTTTAAATATTAATTATGAATGTTAATAATTTAAAATTCTTTAAGAATTAATTAAAATATTATAAATATCAATTTTTGTAATTTTATTTTAAATGAAGAAAAAATAGAAATAATTGAATAAAATTTAAAGATCAATTATAAATGTTCATTAATTAAAATTCATTAGAAATTAATTAAATTATTATAAATGTTAATTTTATTTTTTATTTTAAATTAATAAAAATAGAAATAATTTATTTAAACATAAAAATTACTCATAAATATTTATTAATTAAAATTCATTAGAAATTAATTAAAATATTATAAATAAGTTAAAAACATTGTGAATATCATTTAAAATTTTGTTATTATTTTAATTTTAATATAAAAATAAACAAAAATTAATGAAAAATAATTATTAAAATCTAAATTTAATTAATTTTTCTAAAATATTTAAATTTGTAATTCATTTAAAATTTATTGTAAATTAATTTAAATATTAAAAATATTAATTTTTATTTTTTATTTTGAGTTAAAAATAAATAATATAAAAATAAAAATGAATTGTAGTAAATTTAGTATCATTATTTTATGTACTTTTTATTAAATTAATTATTTAAAAAAAATCTAAAAATAACCTTATTTTAACTTAAGAAAATTCTAAAAATAACTTTATTTTACTTCATCTTTACCAATATAACCAATCATAATACATTCTTACTAAAATAATCATTTTGGATAATTTTACTCTCTTAAATAAATCATATTCATAATTTTACTTCTAAAATTTTTTCATCTTACTATAATTTTCTTCACCTCACTTTAACTCTTTTCTTCATTTTTGAATACAAATATGTATTGAATCTTGAATTTCAACAACAACAACAACAACAATAACAAAAGAGTTTAATATTACTTTACATTGTTAAATTTTATTTTATTGATGAATTTAAAAATAATTATGTGTGTGATGTTTTAAATAAACTCCTAAATTATTGTTAATTTATACTAAGTTATATGATGATTGCAAAAAATAATATTTAAAATATACAAATGCTGTAAAATGTATGTATAAACTGTAAAAAAAGTGGATAAATTGGAAGATATTGAAATATTTTGGGTAAAAAATTGGCTGAAAATGACAAAAAATATAGAAACACAGCAAGAACGACAAATACGTCCTGGCTCGTGCAACAGGACGTGTGGGCTCAGGGCAGATGTGCCTTTGGGTCTAAGCATTGGGCGTGTCCAGTTCAAAATGGACTTTTGAATTGGGCGTGTAGTTCCAGAGCCAAATAAGCTTTGGGCACATGCGAGTGCCACGCGCCCGATTCAAAAGCCACTTTTGAACTGGGCACGTGCACTGCACGCGCCCAGTGCTTGGACCCAGGGGTGCAACCTGCCCTGGGCCCACGCGCCCTAGCGCGTACAACGCCAGGACATTTTCTTCTTTCTCTGTTTTGTTAAATTTTATTTTTTTAATTATTATTAATTAATTACATTATTTAATAATTTAAATGTATAATTTTTTATATTATATTTATCTAAATTTTAGTTAAATAATTAAAATAAAAATAATGTTTATATTTTAGGAGATTTTCAAAAATTAATGTAAATTTGTTATTAGGACATTAATTTATTATTTATTTATTTTTATTATTTATTTTTAATTTAGATGGATAAATAAATTAATAATTAGTTGAAAATAATATTTTAATTACACAATCTTATATATTATTTTAGGATATTAATTTTTTAATTTAATTATTTATATTTAATTAGATATTGTTTGAAAATATAAATAGTAAATAATTAAAATTTATATTTAATGATATATTATTAAAAACTAATCATAAATTGCAAAAATTTTATTTTTTTAAGTTATAGTAATTATTTACTTAAATATTAATTGTATTTAAATAATCATAAAAATATTTTTGTGACATTTTTTTTTAATTTAGTTAAATAATAGAATTAAAAATTAGTTAAAATAATATTTAAATTATTAAATTTATATATTCTTTTAGGACATTGACTTTTTGATTTAATTATTTATTTATATTTAATTAGATATTATTTAAAATATAAATAGTAAATAATCAAAATTTATGTTTAATAATATATTATTAAAAACTAATGATAAATAGTTAAAATTTTATATTCTTTTAAATTATAGTAATTACCAAATTAAATATTAATTATATTTAAATTATTATTAAATTTTTTATAATTGTTTTAATTTAGTTAAGTAATTGAATTAGGTGGAGGGTTATATATTTTAATAATTTTTTATTATTTATATTATTTTGATATTTTATTTATAATTTAATTAAATTATAAATAAATTATTTAATTATAAATTCTTGTTTAGTTAAGTTATATTTCTTTTTTATAGTAGTTAGTAATAATTAATTATTATTATAATTTTACAGATAGAAATGGTAAATCAACCTCAATTGAAGATTGCTGCAGATTATCACTTTCACGTAAAGATATATTGTTTAGCACGATTTACAGTTATAGACTAAATAAGAAGAAAATTAAGCATGACACAAGTTAATATATTTAGACAAACATACTTTGGGCACTTTTTGGATATTGGAGATTTACACCATTCGCTCATTTTGATTCATTATATGTTGCTATATGAGGTACATGTGAATGGTGATCCTAATAAGATGTGGTTTCTTATTGGCGACCAGGTTATTCGATTCTCACGTGTAGAGTTTGGATTGATTACTGGTCTTCATTGTGGACATTTTCCTGATTTAGACCTACCGAAGAGTACACGATTGAGAAATGCAGTTTTTGGCGATCAAACCATTATTACTTTAGATGATATAGATATAGTTTTTGATGAGCTAGATTTTTCTATTATAGCAGACATTGATGCGGTTCGATTAGCACTTTTGATGGTAGAGCTCATGCAGATTTATGGTGGTTTGACATATTGGAGGATTTGGATCAGTTTAACAGATATCTACGGGGATCTGCTGCCTATCTTTACACGATTCAATCCTTGCGACGATCGATCCCTTTGCAGTACAATAAGTATATGAAGAATGCTGCACCTTTAGAAGTTTCGGGCAAGAATTTTAAGGGAAAGTATAATATTGTTGGGATGACTATTGCATTTCAGGTATTTATGACGAATATTAGTATCCAATTTCTAATTTTTGTTAATTATGTAGCACGTTGACGTATTTATAATTTATGTTATATAGGTATGGATTTACGAGTCTATACCTAGTTTGCAGAATAAATTTGCAACTATAGTGAGCAACGATATTTCACGGATGTTACGATAGAAAAATATTAAACGAGCTTTGAGTCAAACGACAGTATATAAACATTTATTTAACCGATCTACGGTAAATATTTAGTATAAAATTAACACATTATATGGTTTCTTATTGCATAATCACAGTTATGAAAATTTATTTTATTTTATTATTATTTTTTTTTGCAGATGTTGTAGGTAATTCCTATGTTATAATTCGAACCTGTTTAGAGGAATGTATCACATGTAGTTGAATTATTTCAGATAATTCAACCAGAAGGTGCATATGGGGGTAGTTTGCTAACGAATAGGACTTACGTGGAACGTGCTGAAATTCAAAGTTCTCGTATAGGTGGAGATGATACTATGCTGCATTTCACTCGAGTAGAAGTTATAAATTAATGAAATTTAATTTAAAATTTTAATTAAACGCAATTAATTGGTATCTAACTAACACTTATATGTTTGTTACAGGACATTTCTCCCATTCCTCCACCACAACATCATTCTTCTACACCACCACAGCGTCATTCTCCCACACCACCACAGCATCATTCTCTTATACTGCCATAGCATTATTCTTCTGCATCATCATTACATCATTCATCTGCATCGCCATTATATTATGATGATGAGTTTAAGAGGGTTGTGATGGACCGATTTGAAGCATTGAGTGCAGATGTTCATGATATACAAGAGAGTATGCATAGGATCGAACGTGATGTTATAAACCGAATTGATGCATTATCAGCATACTTGCGTGGATGGATGCAGATATCTAGTCATTCGCATTTGTTACCTCATGTCTCACATGTTCAGGTTATTATTGTTAAATATTTATTGATATTGTGAGTGATTTGTTGATTTTGGTGTTGGAATTGAAATCATGGAGATGTTTTATTGATGTTGTGAGGTTTGTTGATTTTGGCGTTGAAATTGAAATCGTGGAGATGTTTTATTAATGTTGTGAGTTGTTTGTTGATTTTGGTGTTGGATTTGAAATCGTAGAGATATTTTATTTATGTTGTGAGTTGTTTGTTTGATGTTATAGTTAATTAACTGTAGAGATGTTGTGAGATGTTTTATTGATGTTGTAAGTTAATAAACTTATCATATTTGATTATTTCACAGGCAGAAAAACCATCGATGTATTCAGATGACCCACCAATTAACAAACAGAAAATGCTTGTACCAATCACTCGTGAGAATCGATTTGGCAGAATGTACAAGAAGGGTCCATACGATAGAAGTCCATACACTAATCCTTTGAAAAAAACTCGCTGGGTCCCTTCTACCAGGCCGTTACTACATTATCCCCAAGACTTGGCTATAGATCCTATTGCTCCTTATTCGGATGATTTATATGCTGAGTATCTTCAATGGTTAGAAGACTCGACATCTTCTATAGAAACACGTTCGGTTATATTGACACCCCAATAATTTAATGGTATTTCTGATCCGGATGCACAGTTGGAGGATATTGTAAGTGTTTTACATATTATTGTCTTATTTATAATATTAGATGACTATAACTGACGTTCGTATTATTATTTTCTTAGCACATTGACGAGTATCTTTATTTGATCGCTCATCGACAAAAAGCGTGTGTCGACATAATATCACAAAACTTCACTATTGTCTCTTCACATTTATATGTACGTATTTGATTATAAAAATTTTTATGATTATCCTTTATTATTATGTATTGCTAATATTTTTTTTTTGATGCTAATAATTTTTTTTAATTATATAGTCGAAGTTACTTTACATTTGGAGGCATGTGGGCATTTAGCCAATAAATTTATCGGACATTAAGCCATATGTGAGAGGCGATTTCGATGGAATGTTAAGATCTTGGAGCGATATTGATATTGTTATGCTGCCTGCATTGATTTGTGGTGAGTATTGGGTTGCATGTGCCATTGATCTGCAAGGACGCAAGATATGTTTGTATGATTCATCACCATTAGGACATTCTAACCGAGAGATACATGAGGCTATGAAGCCCTTATGTAAGTTGTTACCTTTTGTGATGCGCACATTTGGGCTCTATAATGTAAGGTCAGATTTGCATGAAACAAACACACCATTTATATATTTGCAGATAGTTGATGTACCTTGATAGACTATGGTTAGTGCAGATTGTGGTATATTTACATGTAAATATATTAAATATATTATGTTAGGTCGACGTTAGGATTTTACTTCCCAACATGGATTATTTTTTAGGATTAATATGACACTTGACTTGTACGTGGGTCGATTACATTGACAATAATCATATTATTTTATTTTTATTGTATTAATGTTGTAATTATATATTATATAAATTAGTATAACTAATATGTATATTTGTAGATAAATTCTTGAAATAAATAAAGTATAATATTAAATAACATCAAAAGTTAAATATAACGTTATTAAATAAAAGTTTAATCATTAATTTTCGATTGAATTCAATGGATTTTTACATATTGCACGATTGTGTCTATGTTGCTTGCAATGAGAACATCTCCAAATTGCAACTTCCTCTTCTGAAGATGAGATGCGTGTATTCTTTAGTTGACCTAATGGAACACGACCTATCGGCGGTTTTATAACAATGACCTGAACCTCATTTGGAACTTTCCAAAATCTTGGATCTCCAACAGGATGAATCTCTGGTGCATATGCTGCAAGAAGTGTGCCATCCTTATAATATTTTGAGCAAAAATCTCCATACTAACCTTGAATATATCTAATTACTGCCATTGCATTAGCACATAATAGTTGTTGTAAGTTGAAGCGTCTACATTGACATGTCTTTTGAGTTCATATCAACCACAACAATTTCTCCTCTGCCTCTAACTTTGAACTCAAATTGAGAAATTGAATAGACTGATAGTGTAAGAGAGGTGCAATCTTCCACTTTAACTTTATTACTTGTTGCTTCAGTTAAAGTGTTTTCATCATATTTAGCAGCTTCTTCTATTCTCTCGTAAAATCAACGCTGCAACACTGATCGTATCCAATCTGCTAAGGCTGTAATTGAAAGATTACGTGCATTTTTTAATAATGCATTCGTACTTTCAGCAATGTTAGTGGTCATTATGTCGTATCGCTAAATTGAAAAATGACATCTGGCTTATCTGTAAAATTTCATTTCATTTTCTAAATAATTTATAGATCAAGATGTTCGACCTCAACTTATCCATATGTTTTTCAAATTCACTAAACACAAATGCCTTGACAGCAATGTAAAATTCTATTAAGAAAGCATCTGCAGCAATGTAAAATTCCATTAAGAAAGCATCTTTCTTGCGGTTTTTAAACTTGTACTTTCATTTGAGATTTCCTTCAATATGGTATGCACAAAAACCATGATATGAATTAGGAAACACTGTCTTTATCCCTTTAATTATGCTATCATGCGGATCTAACACAAATACCAGCTTTGAAATATATCCAAGTGCATCTCGTAGTTTTTCTAAAAATCACTCTTACGATGCATCATTTTCAGAATCCCCCACGTAAAATGCCATGGGATAAAGTTGATCATTTCCATCAAAAGCAACAGCAACAAACATAGTCTGTTGATATGCATCCTTTAAGAATGTCCCATCAATAGCAATTATAGATCAAATTGCTGTGTAAAAACCATTTAAAGATGCTCCAAGTGCCATGAAGAAATATAAAAAATTGTCGTCCTCATCTGTTTCTATATGCATTATTGTGCCCAGATTCTTTTCCCTTAAAACATAACAAAACTGCGGCAATAAATTAAACGATTCAGCAGAATCCCCACATGCTAATTTTAGTGTTTCTTCTCTGACTAGCCACGCTTTACGGTAAGACACACGTACTCCAAACTCTCAGTGTATGTCATCTCGTATGTTGGTTGGAGTATAAATTCTATTAGGATCCTGAAATTTGTCCATCATAAATTCACCAATAAACTGACTGATTGCTTGTCGGTGGCTTGGTTGCAATTGATCGCTTGGATAAGTATGAGTTGTTTCAAACCATTTAATAGACCAATATTCACCATCCCCATCTGTATTGATTGCCCGAATTTGCCATTTACACCCATCAATCACACATTTTGCCTCAACTCGATCTGTCGTTGATTTTAAAACTCAAAATTGAAAATAGTTCTTTAATACCAATACATCTAGTGCATCTCGTACTTTCTTCTTTAAATTGAAAAGTTGTTCTACATATATACTACTGTATGCAGAGCTAGACAGTACATTCTGCGGTTGAGAAAATGATGGTGGAATAGGTGCCATACACCGAGAACTTAATGATTCAGCTGTGTCCTCCCCAATCCTTATAGATCTATTAATTTGACCTATTTCACAACCTAAGTTTGTCGTTGCATCAATATCTTCATCGTAATAATTTTTACACGGAGTCCTCAGTATATCATCACGAATATCAACACCTTCACCTTCCACATATTGTTGACTCTGAAAAAATTCATCTACATGATCTTCATTGATTTGACACGGTACATATCTTTCATGATTTACAACACTTGCCTAATGTATTGGTGTAAGATCTATAGGATTTATACCAGTTTCTGAATAATGTTGACTATAATTGAACTGATTACTGTCTCATGAAGAAATAAATGGTTGTAGAGGAATTTCTGCATAGACAGTAGGCAAAGTAGTGCAAGTCACTCTAACATTATTCACGACTATTTGTTATGTATTGAAACAGAGCGAACTGAGATGTCTAGACTCTGCCGGCACAATACTGTATATAAAACCAGAGACATTGTAATCATCATCAATATCCACATACATAACAGATCCTGTTTCACCTTCTATGAAACTCGTTTTCAATTGAATGCTGAATTTTGTTGGATTAATTCGAGTGCAGTCATATATCATGGTCAATAATTCATGATATTTAATAGCTCTTGGAATAGATATGAGTCGAAACCTTCCACCACGGTATTTTTATGAACCATCAGGTAATGTAACCCATGATCCTCTATAACGAACACCAACAGGTAAATTTTCAGCCATATACCTGTAATGTATTAAAATATCTATGTTTAAATATCTATATATTTGAACATTGATTATTTTTATAATATAATATAATAAAAATAGATAAAATAAATACATAAAATGTATTATATAAATTCGTAGAATAAAATAAATTCTTAATTCGATAAAAAAATAAAATAATAAATTTTGTAAAAAATAAATCAATAATAAAAATAGATTAAAAATTTAAAAATATAATAAATTATTAAGTTAATATAAACAAAAATTATAAATAAAAATTTTATAAATTATATTTAATATAATTTTAATATATATATATATAATTATATTAATTTAAATATATTATTATAAAAATAAAGAAAACAGTTGTCCTGGGTTCGCCAACCCAGGGCACTCACTATTTTTGCCTTGGGTCCGCGAGCTCAGGGCACTTACTATTTTTGCCCTGGGTCCACCAACCCAGGGCACTTAATTTTGTCCTGGGTTCGCCAATCCAGGGCAACTATTTTCATTTTTTCAATTAAATTTTCAGGCAAATCACAAAAATAATAGATTTAACAAATAAAATATTATATTTATAATTCAAATTAAAATTTATAATATCAATAAATTGTGTACTAATATCTATATTTTAAAATTAATAAAAAATTGACATAAAAATTAAAGTATAAGATAATTAAAGCATAAGAGAATTAAAGTATAAAAACTTACTTTTATTTTAATTTATAGATAAAATTGAAATATATACTTTACACTGTAAATGACCAGTTGAAAGTCTGAATCTTTCAATTGATTGAAATTTGAGAAGTAGAAAAACTTTTGGTGTGTAAAAATGAGTATGCAGAATGAGTTTATTTATAAGTAGAAAAAGTAGGGTTTGAGAGTAAAATTGTCCAAAATGGTTATTTTGGTAAGAATGTATTAGAGTTGGTTACATTGGTAAAGATGAAGTAAAATAAAGTTATTTTTATAAAATTTTCTTTTAACTTATCTTTACGTATATAACCAACTCTAAAAAATTTTTAATAAAATAATCAATTTTGATAATTTTATCCCTGTAAATAAATTATATCGATAATTCTATCTATATTAATCTTCACGTTTTCATCTCACTTCACCTGTTTTCTTCATTTTTGAGTATAAGCACGTATAAATTGAAAAATAAATTTCAACAATAACAACAATAAAAAAAAGGTTAGTATTACTTTGTATTATTAAATTTTATTTTATTGATTAATTTAAAAATAATTGTGTGTGTAATATTTTAAGTATTACTCCTAAATCATTATGAATTTAGAGTTAGTAATATGATAATTATAAAAATAATACTTAAAGTATATAAATATTGTAAAATGTATGTGTAAATTATTAAAAGAGTTGATAAATTAGAAAATTTTGAATAATTTGGGTGAAAAATATTGATTGAAAAATGCTAAAAAATGCAGAAAAGTGGAAGAAGACGAAAACGTTCTGGTGCGTGCGCTAGAACAAATTTTTTTTCATTCGAGCGCATGCGTTGTATATGCCAGGGTGGGTAGGGACAGGCCACATCAGCCTTGGACCCTTGTGCACACGCGCTCGAATGAAACAAAATTTGTTCTGGGCACGTGCAGCACACGTGCCCTGTGCGTGACTCTAGGGCCACGTTAACTCATGTGTTCACCCGAACGCACGCGCCAAAATGTTTTTCTTTTTCTTTTTTTTATAATTTATTTATTTTTATAATAATTATTAATTAATTATATTGTTTAATAATTTAAATATATTATTTTCTTATTATATTTATTTAAAATTTAGTTAAACAATTAAAACAAAAAATAATACTTAAAAAATAAATTTTAATATTTGAAGAGATTTTTAAAAAATTAATGTCAATTTTTTAGGATATTAACTTATTAATTTAATTATTTATATTTAATAAGATATTATTTAAAAATATAAATAGTAAATATTAAAAATTGTAATTAATATTAATTATATTATTAATTTTTTGTGATTTTTTATTTTTAATTTAGTTAAATAAATAAATTAAATATTAGTTCAAAATAATATTTAAATTACTCAATCTTATATATTTTCTTTTAAGCCATTAATTTTTTAATTTAATTAGATATTATTTGAGAATTTAAATAGTAAATAATTAAAATTTATGCTTAATAATATATTATTTAAAAATGATGATAAATAGCTAAAATTTAATATTTTTTAAACCATGGTTATCATTTAATTAAATGTTAATTACATTTAAATTATTATTAAATTTTTTTATAATTTTTTTAATTTAGTTAAGTAATTGAATTAGATGGAGGATCATATGGTTTAACATTTTTTTTATTAATTATCTTGTTTTGATATTTTATTTTTAATTTAATTAAATTATAAATAAACTTATTTAATGATAAATTCTTGTTTAGTTGAATTATATTTTTTTCTCATAGTAATTAGTAATAATTAATTATTATTATAAATTTACATGTAAAAATAGCAAATCAACCTCAGTTAAAAATTGCTAAAAATTATCACTTTCATGCAGAGACACGTTATTTAACACGATTTATAGTGATGGACTAAATAAGAAAAAAATTAAGTACAGCATAAACTAGTGTATTTAGGAAACATGTTTTGGGCACTTTCCTAATGGGATGTGGTTTCTTATCGGCGACAAAACTATTCGTTTCTCACGTGTAAAGTTTGGGTTGACTACTGATTTTAATTGTGAACATTTTTCTGATTTAAATCTACCAAGGAGAATACAATTGAGAGATACAGTTTTTAGAGACTGAGCTATCACTACTTTAGATGATATAAATATAGTTTTTGATGAGCTAGATTTCTCCACTATAGAAGATATTGATGCGGTTTGATTAGCATTTTTTTTCCTGCTAGAGAGATACTTATTTGGTGGAGATAGAAGAACTCATACAGACTTATGGTTGTTTGACATATTGAAGGATTTTGACCAGTTTAACAGATATCTACGAGGATCTACTATCTATCTTTATATGATCGAATCCTTGCGACAATCGATCATTTTGTAGTACAATAAGTACATAAAGAATGCTACACTTTTAGAGGTTTTGGGTAAGAGTATCAAGGTATTGCATTTCAAGTATTTATCACAAATATTAGTATCTAATATATAATTTTTGTTAATTATGTAACACGTTGACGTATTTATAATTTATGTTATTTAGGTATAGATTTAAGAGTCTATACTTAGTTTACAGAATAAATTTATAGTTATAGTGAGCAACGTTGGAAAAATTTTAAGCGAACTTTAAGTTAGACGATATTATATGGGCATCTATTTAGTCGATCAACGGTAAATATTTGACATGAAATTAACACATTATATGGTTCATTATTGTATAACCGCAATTATGAAAATTTATTATTATATATATATTTTTACAAATATTGCAAGTAATTATCGTGTTACAACTTGGGCCTGTTGAGAGGAATATATCATATGTAGTTGAATTATTTTAGATAATTCAACTATGAGGTGCATACGGGGGTAATTTGCAAACGAGTTAGATTTATATGAAACGTGCTAAAATTCAAGACTTTCGTATGAGTGGAGACGATACTATATTGTATTCCATCCATGGAAGAGTTATAAATTGATGTAATTTAATTTAAAATTTTGATTGAACATTATTGATTGGTATCTAAGTAACACATATATGTCCATTTGTCACATGACACTTCTTTCATTTCTCCACTGCAGCAGTATTCTCCTACACCACCACAGCATCGTTCTCCTATGCCGCTATAATATCTTTCTCCTATGCCATCA
Source organism: Swietenia macrophylla (assembly GCA_032401905.1). Taxonomy (NCBI): domain Eukaryota; kingdom Viridiplantae; phylum Streptophyta; class Magnoliopsida; order Sapindales; family Meliaceae; genus Swietenia; species Swietenia macrophylla. Next base: position 2,885,414 of record CP135575.1, on the reverse strand, counting down.
CAGTATCATTCCCGGTGTATGTCATCTCATATGTCATCTCCAAGTAGTCGGTTTATTGAAGTATAAATTACTAGAATCCTAAAATTTATCCATCACAAATTCACTAATAAACCGACTACTTGTTTGCTGGCGGTCTAGTTGGAATTGGTTGTTTCGACAAGTATGATTTATTTCAAATCGTTTAATAGACTAATGTTTACCATCTCCATTTGTATTGGTTGCCCGAATCCGCCATTTACACTTGTTAAATGCACATTTTTTTCAAATTGATCTGCCGTTGATTTTGAAATTCGAAACTAAAAATGGTTCTTTAACGCCAATAAACCCAATGCATCTGGTACTTCTTTTTTTGAATTAAAAAGCTATCCTATATATATACTATTGTATGTAGAGCTAGACAGTGCATCTTATGGTTGAGAAAATGATGGTGGAATAGATGCCATACGACGAAAACTTAATGGTCCAACTGTGTCCTCCCTAATCCTCATAGATCTGTTAATTTGTTCCGTTTTATGACCCAAGTTTATCATTGCATCAGTATCTTCATCGCAATAATTTCTACATAAGGTCCTCATTATATCGTTACGAATGTTAGCACCTTCACCTTCCACACATTGTTGATTCCGAAAAAAATCATTTACATGATCTTCATTGATTTAACATGGTACGTATCCTCCATGACTTGTAAGAGTTTCATGATGTATTGGTGTAGGATTTATAGGATTTATATTATCTTGTGAATAATGTTGACCATAGTCAAACCGATTTTTGTTCTAAGAAGAAATAAATAATTGTAAAGAAACTTTTGCATCGATAGCAGGGAAAGCAGTGTAAGTCATTAACATCATTCACAACTATTTACTTTGTGGTTACATAGAGCGAACTGAGATGTCTAGACTCTTTCGTCACTATAATCATCATGAATATCCACGTATATAACATATACTGTTTCATTATCTGTGAAACTCATTTTCAATTGAATGTTGAATTTTGTTGGATTAATTTGAGTATAGTCATATATTATTGTCAATAATTCATGATACTTAAGATCTTTTATAATAGTTATGAGTCGGACCTTTCCACCACGGTATTTTTCTGAGCCATCAAGTAATGTATAATCCATGGTGCTCCATAACGAATACCAACAGATAAGTTCTCAGTCATATACCTAAAATGTATCAAAATATTTATGTTTAAATATCTATATATTTGATCATTGACTATTAAATAAATTTATAGAACAAAATAAATTTTTAATTCGATAAAAAATAAATTATAAAACAAAAATTTCATAATATATATATATATATATATGTGTGTGTGTGTGTGTGTGTGTGTGTAATACTCTAGTGTAGCCACACTAGAACACATATACCTTAAATAAATATTTAAATATATCTCATGAATATTGAATGTTTTTAAATATAAAAAATAAAATAATATTTTAAAAATAAATTGAATAAAAAATATATTAAACAAATTTGAAAGATAAAAAATAAATTCTAAATTCAACGAAAAATAAATAATAAAATAAATTTTCATCAAATATATTTAAAATAATTATTTTTAAAATACAAAAAAATAAAATAATAAATTTTTTAAAAATAAATCAATAATAAAAATAGATTAAAAATTCAAAAGAAAATATAATAAATATTAAGTAAATATAAACAAAAATCATAAAATTAAAATTTTATAAATTATATTTAACATAATATATATATATGTATTTAATTATATTAGTTTATATATATTATGAAATAAAAAAAATAGTTGCCCTGAATTGGACAATTCAGGATTCAAATAGTATCCTAAGTTGGCCGACCAGAGCAAAATTAAATGCCCTGAGTTGGCCAACCCAGAGCACTACTTTTGCCATGAGTTGGTGGACTCAGAGTACTATTAAATGCCCTAGGTTGGTTGACTCAGGGCATTTAATTTTTTCCTGGGTCGCCCAACCCAGGGCAACTACTTTTGTCTCTTTGTTATATCAAACATATTTTATTTTTTGATTAAATTTTTCAGGCAAATCACAATGATAATAAATTTAATAAATAAAATATTATATTTATAACTCAAATTAAATTTTTTAAGATCAATAAATTATGTAGCAATATTTATATGTTTTAAAATTAATTAAAAATTGACATAAAAATTAAAACATGAAAAAATTAAAGTATAAAAACTTACTTTTATTTTCATTTGTAAATGAAATGCTAGAATATGTATTGTACACTGTAAACGACATGTTGAAAGTCTTAATATTAAAATTAATTGAAATTTGAGAAGTGAAAAAAATTTTAATATGTAAAAAATGAAGTGTGCGGATAACTTATATTTATAAGTGCAAAAAGTAGGGTTTGAGGGTAAAATTATCAAAATTAGTTATTTTGATAAGAACTTTTTAGGGTTAGTTGCATACATAAAGATGAGTTAAAATAAGGTTATTTTAAAAATTTTTTCTAATTATTTCAGGTATATCACAGACCTGCACCAGTCCCCCACGAGAGTCAATTTGGTCGATGTATAAAAAAGGATTCATATGCTAGAAGTTCGTATATTAATCCATTAAAGAAAAATTATGGAATCCCTTTTAGTCGATCACTGCTTCAGTATCCGACAGACTTGGTTATAGATTCGATTGCCCCTTATTCAAATGACCTTTATTTTCAGTATCTTCAATGGTTAGAAGACCCAAATGCTTCTATAGAGATAGCTCGGTTACATTAATATCTTAATGGTTTCGCAGTATTTCTAATTTAAATGCGCAATTAGAGGATACTGTAAGTATCATACCTATAAGTATATTATAACATTTATTTTATCTTAATTTTTAACCTTTATATATATATATATTATTTGATCAACATATAGATGATTATATTTATTTGTTTGTGCACTGACAAATAGCGTATCTTCATTTGATATCATAGAATTTGATCGTGATCTTTGCACATCTATATGTTTGTTTTATATTACAAATTATTTTTCACACGTTTACTTTTTTTTTTTGTCAATTTTATTTTTATTCTCACATTAATTTTGCTAATATGCAGATAAAATTGTTATATACTTGAAAACAATTGAACAAAGATATTGCTAACTTGGGCAGTCTTTTAAAGACTTTGGGTATATAAGAGAATGCGAAGGGTGATCTTGATAGAATGCGAAAATCTTAGATTTGTGGTGAACATTAAATTATATATGTCATTGATATACCTAAATGTTACACACACACACACACACACACACACACACACACACACACACACATATATATATATATATATATATTACTCTGCACTACAAGGCTATTTTGACAGAGAGATAAATGAGACATTGATATTACTATATCAGCTACTACTCGTTGTGACGTACACATGTGACATTTATAGCGCGAGACTGAACTTGCAGTATGCACACCATTCCTATTTTTTCGAATGGTGAGATTGCCTTAATAAACTATGGATAGTGCAAACTATAAAATTTTTACATATAAATTTATAGAGTATATTATGTTGGATTGACAATGAGATTTTATTTCTGAGCATGAGTCATTTTTTAAAATAAAGACAACACTTGATTAGTATACGGGATGATTACGTTGATGATACTTAGTTTATATTAGTTAAATTACTATAATTTTTATACTTTATTCAATAATTAAAAAAATAAAAAAATATACCATGTAATAAAAAAATAATTATTATTTATTAATTAATTACATAAATCTCACGTATTACTTGAAAATTAAATTCGACAATTAATCTCTTATTAAAATAAAGTCAAAAGATAATCAATTATTGATTAATTTACACATACATTAAAATATATTAATTATTTAATAATAAATTAATTAAATAAGAATCATATATATTAATTAAAAATTAAATATAAAATTAATGCCTTCTTAAAATAATTGATTATTAATTAATTTATATAATATTAGTAATAATATATATAATAATTATTTAATAACAACTATAAAAATATTTAATAAATAATAAAATAATGAATGGATAATATTTTAATATAACACTTCTAAATAATTATTATTTACTAGTTTACTAATAATAAATTATTAATTATTAATTGATTTAATCATTATTTTATGAAAATTTTTATTTTATACTAAACAAGTAAAATATAATATAATGTACTAAATAAAATATAAAATTATATATGATAAATAAATAAGACATAAAAAAATACAATATATAATCATTCATTCTCATTACGATACTATAAATTTTTATAAGTTACTCGATTGTGTCTGTATTGTTTATAACGAAAACATTTGCAAATAACTACTTCTTTTTTTGTAGATGAGATGCATTATTTTCCTAGTCGACCAGATGAAATATATGGTTTATTGGTGGCTTAACAATAGTGTGCTTTGAACAATATGAAACACAGTTTCTAATTGGGTGAATTGCTTATGCATATGCTATTATAAGTGTGCTATTTTTATAGTACTTTAAACAAAAGTTCCTATACTGACCACTTTCATGTCTGACTGCTACTATTGCATTAGTATATGATAGTTGCTATAGATTAAAGTATTGAAATTGACATATATTTGTGATTAGATTGACCACAATAATTTTGTCTCTGCCTATAATTTCAAACTTATATATGGAAATAGGATACACTGATAATATAAAAGAAGAATAATCTTCCTCTTTAATTTTATTTGATGATTTAAATTGTCTTTATTCTATTTGTAACTTTTTCTCGCTTATCATAAAATCAACGCTGCAATACCGATTTTATCCAATCTATTTAGGCCACAATTGGAAGAGTTTGTGCATCATTCAGTAAGGCATTGATACTTTCTATGATGTTAGTTGTCATCATGTTATATCATTTTACTGAAAAATGAGATCTAACTCATCCAAGAAATCCTACTTTATTTTATAAATAGTTAGCAACATTTAAGTGTATCGACCTCAATTTATCTATATATTTTTTAAAATTGCTATAAACATAAATTTTGATGGCAACATAAAATCCTAACAAAAAAAAAAAAAACCTTTTTAACGATCTTTCAACTTATAGTTTGTCTCAAAATGTTTTTCAATATAGTAGGACAAAAATTGTAATAACAATTAAAAAATACTTTTCTTATTCTTTTAATGATTTTATCATGTTGATCTTACACAAACATCATATCTGAAATATGTCTAAATGTATCTCGTAGTTTTTCGAAGAACCATTCCTATAATGCATTATTTTCAAAGTACCATACTCTAAATAACATAGCATACATTTAATCATTTCTATCAAGAGTTGTTACAACAAACATGGTTCTTTGGTATGTACCCATTAAGAATGTTCCATTAATAATAATCACTAGCCGAATTGAAATATGAAAGCCATTACGATGCATCGAATACCATGAAAAAGTACAAAAAATTATTATTCTCATCTATTTTTATATGCGTGATTGTATATAAATTACGCTATTGTAAAACCTAGCAAAATTATAGTAGTAGTTTAAATGATTTTGTTGAGTCTTCACGTGCCAATTTTTGTGCCTTTTTTTTGGCTAGTTATGCTTTATGATTGGATGTACGGACTTCAAACTTACGATGTATGTCATTTCGAATGTTATTTGGGGTGTAAATTCTACTAAGATCTTGAAATTTGATAATTACATATTCACCAATAAATCGACTAGTAGCTTGACAGTGATCGAATTGCAGCTGGTCACTTCAACAAGTATGAATTTCTTCAATGCATTTAATAGACCAATATTCACCATTTTCATATGTGTTAGTTACTCAATTTCGCTATCAATATCTGTCAATTACTTGCTTTGCCTTGAATTGATCTGTTGTAAATTTTAAAACTAAAAATTAAAAATAGTTCTTCAATGCCATTATACCAAATGCATCTCGTAAATTCTTTTTTGAATTAAAATTATAATCAACAGATTTAATATTAGAGGTAGAGGTAGTTAGTGCATCCTGTGGTTGAACAATTAATTATAGAATTAGTGCAAACATTGAGAACTTGATGGTCCTGGCATGTCATGTTGATGCCTCATTGAGCTAGTATGACTTGATTCATAACCTATGTTCATGGGAACATTCATATCCTCATTGCAATAATTCCCATATAAGGATCTGAGTGCATCACCAAGACTATAAATACCTTTACCATCTATATATAGTTAATTATGAAAAAAAATCATATATAGGATCCTTATTATACTTGCATGGTGGGTATGACCATAAGTTTCAGCATCTTTATGATATATAGGTAAAGGTTCTATAGAATGTATCTCGTCTGATGAATAATTTTAACCAAAATTGAATTAATTACTTCCCAAAAAAGAAATAAATGATTATACATGAATTTTTGGACTAATAGTTTACAAAAAAAAAAAAAAAAATACAAGATACTTTATGATTATCAGCAACTATCAATTACGCAGCGATATAAAAGAAAGTGAAATGTCTACTCACTGATACCATGATACTGTTTGTAAAGGCAGATATACTATAGTCATTACTGATATTAATATATAGAATAAACTCTGTCTCATTATTTACGAAACTCGTTTTCATTTTAATAACGAATTTTGTTAGATAAATTTCAGTAAAGTCATATAATATCGTCAATAATTTGTGATATTTGATATTTTTTAAAATTGATAAAAGTTCAATCCTTCTACTATGGTATTTTTTCTGAACCATGTTATAATGTAACTCATGATCTTACATAATGAACACTAACTAACATAATCTCAACTATATATCTAATATATATAAAAAAAATATTTAAATATAGATAATTTAATATTAATAATTTTTTAAATAGAAAATTAACATTAAATATAAATTAAAAAAATTCATGCGAAATAATAAATTTTCAATTAAAATTAAACAAATTTATTAAAATAAATATAAAATAAAAACATGGAATTTTAATTTAAAATATAAATTTAAATAATTCAACATTAAATTTAATATTAAAAATATTGTTAATTTAATTTAATAAATACAAATTAAAAATTAAAATATATATTAAAAATATAATTTATTTTTAAATTAATAAAATAAAAATATATTACAAATTCTTTTATGTTTAGGGTTAGCTGCTTCTACTTACTATTGCATACCATTAACAATTGCTTTGCTGCCCATTTTTGCTTCTACAATTGTCCCATAATTCATGTCATTCTTTACTAATAGCGTCACTTATCGCCAATGATCCATTTAAAAAAAAAAAAGAAGGCTTAAAACTAACACAGTTCAGTCTCTTATGGCAGCATTCCAAATGTAGAAATAGGAAAAAATCAACCCCTTTTCAATCAAGAATTCGATGGACATATTAACTTATGGATACTGATTCTGATACCACTCTTGAGTTTCTAATATACCAAATATTCTTCACAATCCAAACTCTAAATCCAAACCAACATTTCACTCCAGTAATTGTTTAATTGGCTCCCCATTGTTTCTCTTAATTTGGTGTATGAATCCAGGTCTGTTAAGATCAAACGAATTTCAAAATTTCAAAAAGGAACACTACAATCAAAGACTGTCATTCCAAAATCAACCTAACCGGCAAAACTGCCAATGTTTTGAACTCAAAACTTTTGGAGATAGACGTAGAACTCGAGATGACAACGTTCAATTTGCGAGGTAATCTTTCAAAGTAATCAAATAAACAGTTTGATGTCATTTGGATATCAATAAGAACACAATAATGCACCATACATTATTAAAAAGCGCCAATTTCTGTACAGATTACATTCTTAAGAAATCTATTTTGAGTAAACGCGGACCTCCTAAAGTAACTTATCGATAGTCTACTACGATCAAAAAGAAAAAGTAATTACAGTAAATTTAAAATGCCTCTCTTGATTTGTCAACAAATGAAGTTCTTAGATCATGTTCCAATACTCTATCTGTGTAGTATAAATAACTCTTAAGAAGACTGTATCTAAAGTTTATCCCAAAGAATTAGAATCTCTGTTAATATTTTTTATTCTTATTTTTTAAACAAATGTTGATACGTATTATACTTAATAATAAACTATTTATAATTATATCATGTTAATATTTATTTAAAATAAAGATAAAATGATTACGAGAAAATTCTAATCCTATTAAAAAACGAGTTTGAACACAAGCTTTAGTGCTTTCCCCTTATTATCTCATAAACCACCGGAAGATAAGCCAAAAACAGGACATGCAACCCCTGAGAAGTACGTGGCTTCAACCTCATCTTTAGATATTAGACTTTTTTACCTTCCCCACCTGGTGCCGTAACTTGTAGAAGAGTCTACTGACATCGGCAATACTGTATTATCCTTAATTAATTTCATTTGATACTGATAATTGCTCCACCGTCTTCTCTGCTTGAAGATATAACATCAAATCTCTGAGCTGCATGTAGATAAAACAGAAGCCATTCAATGATCATGGATATAATACATATGCATGCTTGTACTTGGAGAGACTAGTATAGTAAAATATTAAAATTATGCCCCACCTGCTCTTCCAGGTCACGCTTTCTATTGTGCTTTGATCTCAAAGTTCATATGAGGTATGTACAAGTTTATCAATAATCTAGAAGTGTGGTGAGCTAATTTCGATAAGAATTAAGAGATGGGATTGCAAGTATGATTCATAAAGTCCATCTATTGTCATTTATGTGCTGTATATATCCCAGCTCATAAAAGGAAGTCAATTGAAGATACACTGAAATCCAGTATATCTTATTTGTTGGTAAGAAAATGAAACACAAATTCAATTACAGTAGTAATGAAACACAAATTCAATTACAGTACTTTTTCTGAGGTACAGATAAAGGATAACTCTCAGCAAGTCAACAACCATCACTGTCGGACATTGTTCATTATCCAAATTTTTGCTTCCTCAGTTTCCATAGCATCCAATAGTACACCATCACTATTGACGGGGCCATTGCAGGATATGCAACTATTTAATACTTATGATAAAAATTCTGAACTTTTATTAGTCCTACAGCAACCTCTGATGCAAAGAACTAATAACAGTCTACGAATGTCACCACCAACTGCTTTCTTAAAACACATGGGACTTCGAAACGTCAGTTGTTAAAACCGAAATCGTACCTCTCTTCCATTAATCTTCTGATCTTTCAAAAGATTATAATTGAGCTGCATGCAGAAAAATAAATTCTGACTATTACAATATGAAGGGTTAACTAGGGACTTATATTATTTCAGCCACAATTCAGAACCAGCAGTTAAAGTTAAATCATCAAGAAATTTCTTCTCTCTGACGCATCTATCCAGCTTAGATTGCATCTCCAATGATTTTTGAGCAATACCCTTATTAATGGCTTCGGATGTGCTTTTATCAGTTTCTTCTTTGACTTCTTGCAACAGAGTCTCATAATACTACAGTAAAAAGAAAATTAGTCCACCAAACAGCATCCATGTCAAATTCAACAATGAGCTCAAGACCAAGTAAAGACTCAGAAACCAAATTCAATAAATTATGGAAAATCGAGGAGTTCATTATACTCGTTGACAATCTGTGAATGGGTTGGAATGAGAATATTGCAGTATGAAGGAACATATTATCACTAAATTATGAACAAAATCTAAAGGCAAATAATGAAACATAACCGCTTCAGCTTTGCTGTTTAAAAGAACCTCACTAGTTCCAGAATCTGTGCAATCACAACTTCCTCAATTATCATTAGCATGCATACAGTGGGAGTTCAACTCGACTAGAATAATCCCATACACGCTGAGTTTCCAATTCAAGAGAATCGCAGTGTTCTGTTTCTTTCCAAGGTAGTACAGCATGTCCTTCTTTATACCTGTACCAATCTCTTCGGTTATGAAAGGGAGGAAGGAAACCCACCACTGAAATAAGGAGGGAAATACCTGCTTAAATTGTCAGAAAAGTTCCCACAGCCCACAAGGCCAGATATAACGCAGAACCAGAGGTTCTCAGAAGTTTGCATACAAAACATATGTAATTTTCAGGCTGCTGCTGGCAATATCGGCATACCTAAACAAAAAGCAAAACGTACCACTGTCAAAATATTTTTCTAACCAACGGGCAAAACCTGTACAATCAATGTCATATGAACTACAGTCACAGGCCACAGCTGAAAACAGGTTGCAAAAGATGAGGGCAAATGCCATATCAGGATTGCAAAGAAAAAACCTTGGCACACCCACTTTAAAACAATTTTACAGTGACAAATACGGTAGATCACTAGCATATTCTATTTCATAACCACAATGAATTAAAATAGGTTAAATACTCTTCCAAGCTCAAGTACCAGTTTTTTAAGGATGGTTAGACCAAAAATAAACAGTAACTACATCAAATATCAACACTTGAATTTTCCATTAAAGTTTACATTACTAAAGATGGGATATGCTTGTTCACGGCCAACATATCTCAAAGTTAAACAGTGGATGTCATCTATGACATATGGTAATAAAGACCTCATAAGATCTTCATAAAAATTTTCTATGAAACAAGGTCCTAGACCACCCAAACTACCACGACATCACACACAAGACAGAGAACAAAAAATAGAATCACTTACCAGACAAGAAGAATCTGTCCAATTTGAAATACAAGAGCAATGGAAAGAATGATTGCAGATAGTTGAGAGAATTCCACTCGTGTCTTGGTCTAATCTCTCTGCATCAAACAAGAATCACAGCACTATGACACAAAATACAGCTTACTTTCTCACATAGGCATACCATTTTAGGCATAATACATCCATCTGTTTTCTGGTCTCGAGTTGCGTCACAAAATAAAGAAGATCATGCAGATAATGGAATATAGAACCAACAAAGATAATCCTATATATTCAATTGAAGAAGGAATATCATCAACTAAGAATCATTATTGTTGTATATAATCAACTAAGCGATTAATCATTGTGCAAAGTAAACAAACAGGTCAAAAAGAGGGATTCCAATATATTTGGCAGAGCATCCTCCTTAGTAAAGACAATCTTCTGTTGATGCATTCAACATCTTTCTCAAAGCCATGAATGAAAATAAGATACAACACTTCATAATTTTAGCTTTAGTGTACCATAGAACACCCCATCTGTTTCAACAACGTTTGCAATTTTGGTTCCCAGACATAGATGTTTCAAACAATTCAGTTTTCAAGAATTAGACTTGAAGACGAAAAAAATCATGTTCTATAATTTTTTTTTTAAAAAAAAGAAGAGAAAACAGCATACCTAGACAAACTGGACGTGAAGGCAGCTCAGTTGAGCTTGCAGAAGAAGGCTGTGCATGTTTGAGGGAGCCACTATAACTAGTACATTATACATCAACGGTAAAAGGCGTTGGCCTATGAACTGTGGTTCTTTCTATGGACAAATTTTTATGACATTTAACATTGCATCCTACAGAGTATATAGAACTTTATATAAAAGCAACAATCATTGACAAGGAGTAACAATGTAGAACTCCAACAAAAAGCACATGACAAACCTCTTTCTGTATTAAAAATTGGAAAAAAAAAAATAGATAAATGAACTAAATTGACACAGCCGATCCACAAACTGTATCTTCTACATAAGCAAATGATTCATTTTTTTTTGAAAAACAATTAGTTTCCATTTTAAATTTTATTTAAATAGGATTAATAATTTTCATTGCATTATTTATTTAATAATTGAAGTTTTAGACTAATTTACTCTATTTTTATTTAAGAAATTAACAAATTGAATCATAATTAAAATTAGATAATCATTATTTTGTTAAATATGTTTATTTTCATCTCTTTTCATAAAAAATCTCAAATAATAATTTCTTTATTTAAATAAAATATTCAAAATAATAATTATATTTAAAAAAAAAAAATCAAGTAACCGCCAATGATCCGGTTCGCGCAATTTCAAAAATATAACCGTTGGGCGCGCGCGTTGATCTTTACTTGAAAACCGCCACTGATCCGGAAAATCTGTCTTCTCACTCCATTTTTCCTGCAACATTCTCTGCAACGGCAATGCTGTCTTCTTACCAATCACAAATTCTTTCCAAAAAAGCTTTCCGAGAAAACGATTTCGAGAACCGCGCGGTTAATTTATGGCTATTCACAGAAAACGAAGCGTAATCTCTACCATCTTCGCCATGTTATCCCTTGATCCTCTGCCGCTACCAGTTCTGGTTCTGGTAACAGCGGCTTTAATCCTTCCACTCGCGCAATGGTTTTTCTCTTTTCATTTTAGCGTAAAAACCCCGAAAGCCAATGCCCATTTAGCGCTTCTGGCCGCATTACTTGTTCTAGTATTTCTGGTTCGATGGCTATCTCCTACCGAAGTTTCACCACCGGGTTCTGATGGGTGTTGCCAGAGATTCACCGGCTGCTCCTCTGAAGGATTCTTGCCGTTCATGGTGGCTGGTTTGATCGTGGGTTTAGTTGTCATGGGACAGTACCAGAATCAGATTCATGGGAAATGGTTTCGTGGGTTTGGTTAGAATCGGAGAAATATGTGTTTCATATTGGACGATTCAAATTTGTAGATTTCAACAGTTTTCGTTAAAGGATTATAGCACTCTCTATTAAATAGGCTAAACTCAATATCCTAACAGCCAAAAGGATGGAAAAAGTTACTTGGTAGAAAATGGCAAGTGTTTCCCCGCAAACAGTTGTGGCCTTTTGATCCAGAGATCATCTCTCAAAATGCAAAACGAGATCGTTAAACTCATCACGACATTCATTGCAGGGCTGATCAAGTTTCAATTTGGACAGCAGCAGGAACTTGAGTCTCCACTGATTTCAAAACCGCTTCACCCATCTCCTGGAATCCGACTAATTTCTGTAGAAGCAAATATCAGCCGTTAATGGTCAACGAAAGTAAGAGCAAGACAGTAAAGTTGTCAATAAAGGCTAACGCAATAACCTTGAAGATAGCAAGTTTGCTTCAAATGTTAAAAGGCATATCTAAACCAAAAGAAATAATTGCTGTAAACCAAGGAAGAAAATTTTTCTCCCAGTTCAAAAATTGGCAAGGAACACATACCTGTTTTCCGATGAATAACAAGATTTAGAGAGAATTTAACTTTTGATTCAAACATGGGTTGGGACTAGGACAGTAAAATGAAACTTAAGAACAGGCTTTCCCTTGGACAGGGAAAGGTACAAAAAAGGGACACGTGACAGTAAAATGAAACTTAAGAACAGGTTTTCCCTTCGACAGGGAAAGTTACAAAAAAGGGACATGTGAACCCATGTCAGTTCAACATTCCAGATTGGTAGCATCTTGGCATGGTAAAACACATGAAGGATAAATGGGAATCATCAATTATTTATACCAAGATGCCAGACCAGAAATATTTTATGATAGAAGGATCTATTGAAGCCAATGCTAGTGGGTGCAATATTCCTTTACATTTTTTGCACATGAATCAACAATTCTTCATATGCTCTAAGTTCATTAATTTTTTCAAGGTGCGGATAAGAAGAAAAAGATAAACAGACAGAAAGTAACAGAGGCAGCAGGTGATGGAACTAAAGTGCATACAGTTCCAGCTGAGTATATGTCACCCGTTCGAAGCCCCTTATTTAGAGCATCCAAAACTGCTTCCTCAATTCTCATTGCAGCTTTTTCCTCTCCTAAGCCATATTTCAAAAGCATAGCAGCACTGAGTATAGTTGCCAGTGGGTTTGCCTTGTCCTGCGTATTTAGTCATTAACATTCCACATTAAGTGCATGTTAGTTCTTTCTATACGGTAGACAAACAAAAGAAGTGACACAGATAATACAACCTGTCCAGCAATATCAGGAGCAGAACTGTGTATTGGTTCAAAAAGTCCAGGTCCCTGTGCCATGGAAACAATTAACTTATGAAAAATGAAAAAATGTAATAAATTCCTTTAAATTATAAAAGAAGGCACTAGAATAAATTCACTTCAGATCACTAATTTGAAAAAAAAATAAAATAAAAAGTAAGCCATACCGATTCACCAAGGCTAGCAGATGGAAGCATCCCTATACTTCCAGTAATCATTGAAGCCTCATCAGATAAAATGTCGCCAAATATGTTGTTTGTCACAATTGTATCAAACTGCAAATTTCATCATTAAACACTGTAAGGCTTCTGCATCTCATAAATGGGGCTCTACAACGTAACTTTTCTCCTCTGTAAATCTCTTGTTGTCTCGTGTAAATTGAAAATAAAATTTGTGCCAACTTTATTTTAAACAGTAACCTGTTTTGGATTGCGAACAAGTTGCATTGCAGCATTGTCAACATACATGTGTGAGAGTTCAACATCAGGATGCACTGAGGCTATTGCCGTGACTCTTTTCTCCAGAACATTGATGCCTGGACAATCAATTAAACTCTTGGTAACATATGCATTCTACAACTAGCAAATATCATACACAGTGCACCAGATATAATTTTACGGAGATTCCCAATATCCCAATGCAACCACATACTTCATTGATTCAATGACAATAATTAATTATTATTAGATCATGCTATAATCAAATGGGTAGTGCAAACAAATTATTGAGTTAGAATATTGCCACTTATGCCCTTATTAAGCAGCTTCAAGAATCAATCATAGCTTGCTGCTGCTAAAATTTGATATAAGATAATTTACATATGCAGTTTGTTATTATGATAGATGAGTCAGATGAACTAAACATATAAAAATGACAATAAGATGCACAAGAATCATAAAAAAATAGGAGATTAATATAAGAGATAAATGAGAAAGAACCTTTAAATAGGTTGCATAATTACCAACTAGAATTCAGCTGCAACAGAAAGCATGATAAAACACCACGAATGACCAGCTAATCAATTCTAAAAGGACTTGTCAGCTTATCGAGAAGGACTTTGACCATGATAGAATTTAAAAGTATTTAGCTACCAACATGAGCTTTGGCTCACAAAAAACCACGTTCAAGTCCACAGTCTTAGATTTAATCCACCTGCTACAGCTATCAACTAGTGCTATTAAGCTAGATCAACTAAAATTTCCTTTATTCTAAGAAAAACACAATTTTATCACAGGCACCGCCTAACCATTGGGTTTCATGCAATCACACCATTCTATGAAAAAAACTTCTCAAAGATGGAACAACTTTATTTTTTTTTGCATCATGATAAAGAATTATTCATTGGCTGTGTTAAAAGTCTCTGATCCTACCCAACTACATGTCATACTTTAGTTGTAGTCCCCTACTTTAAGCCAGAGAAACTTAAAAGCTCAAAGGTTGAAGGAAATGATACATAATTTCTGTAGCAAATAACATAGAGAAGGGGCTGATTCATGACAAAGTACCTTACTAACTATATTATGCAAGGCTAGATAATATAAAATGAATCAACAACTCAATAACAAAACACTGGTAACACATTTATATATACAAGTAATATAACTTTTACTGGGTCCTGAAAAACCCATGGACATTCAATACCAAAGACAAACATGAGCAAAAAGAGGGAATTGGTTCAGCATATACACCATACCTCTAAGACATTTGCTTTATCAACAGAACAAAGTTTTCCATGACGCTTCCGAGCAACCTCAAATGCTACATGTGCAATGTGATCAACCTGACAATGCATTTTGCATTTTTATGTTAGATAATGATTTATGCCAAACTATGGTAAAAGAAATTATTGAAAACGATCAACAAGACAATTAAAAAACCAAATCCAGGATCTACAGAGGCACAAATTAATTATCATATTGTATCTCCTACATAAAAAAAAAGTCAATACTCATATTTACAACTTTATTTCTTTTAGACGAGTAGCAAAAACCTATTGCGGTTCTAGCAAAGCACCACAGATACAATTGGATGTTATGAGGTTCATGTAAACAAGAAAATATATTTATCTTTATCTAGTGAGAAAATTTCAAATGGTAGAATAAAAGGTCAAAAGGCAATAAATTATCAAGTCCAAAAAGAATCAATCAAAAACATAGAAGAGAACATAAAGAAGAGAGAGATAAGAGCAGGAGGGTACAATCACAAATTTTGATAGCTTTCATTCACCAGATTCCTTGCTTAGACAATTCTAATCCAGTACCACCCTAGTCAGATGCATGATTGTTACTAAAGATTGACATCGAATTATTTAACCAACTGCAAATGCAGAAAAACAAAAATAATACAAGGCAATTACTGGAAATATGATAGTAAGAGAACTTTCAACAGAAATCTACCTCATGGGTAGCATAAACCTTGGTATTGAAGCCAATCTCGTCACCATTTTCAGTGGTGCCAAAACCCCTGGGCTTTCAAAAGTAGATACCAATTTCATCATGCCACGATTTTTCCCAGCAAAAAGAAAAAGGAAAAAGGAAGAAACAGAATAGAAGAAGAGCCAGTCCACGTGATTCTAGTTACAATGAATGCACACTGACCTCCAGTGAGCTCCCTTACAACCATAAGGTCAACACCTTTGGCAACCTCCTTCTTCTAAGTAGAAGAGTCTACTAACTGAAAGAGTGAGTAACATGGAATGAATATTTTTAATGTAAACAGATCTAGTTTAAGAAAAGAAAACAAAGTGCATGTGCACAAATATTTTCAAATAAAACAATCATAGGTGATAATTTTAATATTTCCCACAGATTCCTTCATAGAAGTGTCCATTCAATTAGTATGGTGTATATTATATGGCAAACACTAGTCACCCCTACATATTAATACCATCATACATTTATATAACATGCATGAACTTAAGAACTCCAAAGAAAGAATTGTTATATTACCTGTGGTAAAACAGTCGCTGGTCTCAAATTTGCAAAGACTTTAAGACCTTCTCGAAGCTGAGCAATCCAGTCTCTGGCTTCAAATGTTTTTCATTCTTATCCCATTTATACCTTGAAGTTCAACAAACAAACAGATTTATCAAATGATCACATTGTAAAAAGAGAGAGAAATCAACAAAATTTAGTAAAGATCATGTACCCTCCAATTGCTCCAAGGAGAACTGCATCAGATTGCTTTGCTGCCGAAAGTGTCTCCTCAGGTAAGGGAACTCCAACCAAATCCAAGGCTGATCCTCCTATTGGCATTTCTTGGAATGCAAATTCAAGCCCTAATATAAAGAGGAACAAGAATATCTGAGATCAAACCCTACTTCAAAATGTCAGTACTAGGATTGTACCCTGCTAAGAGCACATTTCGAAAAACATGAAACTGATTTTCTTCGAAACAACAATCAAATTCCTCTCCAATAGATAATCTAAATTACTTTTTCTGATTTCAACAGAGAAAAAATAAATTATTGTGAGCGTCCAATTCAAATTCCACTAGCACCCACAAAATTATAAAATTAAAATATATTTATGTTAAAATCAAACCTAAAACCTAAAATTTCATAATACCATTAAGAAGACAAGCAAAACACGGAACAAAAGAATATATAATTGCCAAAGTTGATGAGGAAATATTATGAAACGAAGAATCAACTTTAATGCTTTACTTAATCAATCATTTTATTGTGCTGGAGAAAGAGAAAAAACCTTCGAGAGAGCCAGCGAACTTAAGGACGTTCTTCGCGACGGAGATGACTTCGGGACCGATGCCATCGCCAGGAAGGAGAGTGATGTTATACAGTTTGGTGGCTGCTGTGGCGGCGAACCTGATTCTCGCCGGTCTCGTGGAGTGTTTGGTTGCGGGTTTAAGATTAAACGCGGCTTTCACTGGTTTCACATTCAGCTGCAATGAAGCCGCCATTTTGCTGTTGACAGAAGATCGTAATGGTCTGCGTTATTGGAAGTTTTGAGCTTTATGCTTACTGGACGTTCTTCCCTTCCAAAAATAATAATATTATTTATTTTTAGATTTTAAAAAATGAGATTTTATAACTTGAAATTATTAATTAAATTAATTTTAATATCCATCGCTTTCCACTGATCTCAGCTGAACCTTCGATCAAATGAAAATCTGTTCCTGAAATGCTCTCTTCAATCACCTACAGCTGCCGTAACCCAAGTCCTCTTCTCATCCGTACTCAAATCGTTTGTTCTTTCACTTCCAATGTTCATTCCCAGAACCCAAAACCCCAATCAGACCCGCACAATTTCAGCTAAAACACTGTCAACGAGAGTCTCTCTTGCTAATCCAATGACTGGAAACGCGCGCTCGAGTTTTTCAACCGGCCAAAATAAATAGTATATTTTTATAAGATTCCACTGTTGAGCAATAAGAAAGTTAACATTACAATCGGGATGATGCGGTGCAGAGGGGTGAAGTATCTTGACAAAATAATATACCAATCATGAGATAGCTGTAAGCGTTTTGGCTATGCCATGGAAAAAGATAAAAGAAGGTTGGATTATCCTTGTGAGTTTTTGTGATGGCTTATACTTGATGATTCATGCTACTTAATCGATTTGAAATGTTGTGTTGAATTACATCATTGATTAGAACATATGTTTGGTGGAGTTTGCACCAGACATTGCATCCAAAGATAGATATGGAAACAGAAAGTCACTAGTTCATGTTGTAACCTGCACCAATCACTTCTG
Organism: Swietenia macrophylla; assembly: GCA_032401905.1. Lineage (NCBI taxonomy): Eukaryota > Viridiplantae > Streptophyta > Magnoliopsida > Sapindales > Meliaceae > Swietenia > Swietenia macrophylla. Next base: position 2,866,915 of record CP135575.1, on the reverse strand, counting down.
CTTGTGAAAGTTCACTCTTTTTGTCGATTTCATCATATGCTGAAAATTTCAGGGATAAATTTGGCTTCACGAATTGGTGCTGGGGTTGGGCCCTTTCCTCACAAATGATTTCTCAACCACTGCTGGGTTCACAGTTTTTTCTTCTTAGGACTTTAAATTCTTACCAGTAAAATTTGATAATCAGAAATTTGATGAGAAGTTGAGTAATGTTCTTTTTTTCTTGTATTCAAGAGCTCTGCTGTAAACACTCTGTTTTTTTGAATTAATTCTGGCGCTTTAGTGCTCAGAGAAGCCAAATCCTGTTATACGTTCTTTCATGTTGTACTCTGGGGAAAGAAATGGAAATTTAGGAATGACAAACCTCTTTAGTTTGTCAATCTTACAGCCAATTACATGAATTTTTTGTTTTTTTTTTTCTGCAAGGCTTACTGGTTACTAGTTTAAAATGTAAAACCATAAGCATGAGAAACGCAAATCTCATGCATTGATTAAAAGCATCTAAATTAACTTAAAATTAATTACCAACAGAAACATTCATGGCATTGTATTATGCCAAAATTGAATTCTCTTTCTTATAACTCCCCACCACTTAATGCATCAAAACTGCTTTCTATCAAAAGCACTTTCCAAAAACAAGAACTAGACTGTTGTCTCTTCTCCAAAGCACAATGCCATTGAGTTCAAATCCAAATTTTGACGAACATAGATGGGTAATCAACATTCGTAGAACCCTCGATGAAGAACTTGAAGATGATGCCGATTTCCCTGTCAGCATTTTCAACGTCCCCAAAACGCTAATGTCTAGTGATCCCGATTCCTATACACCACAGCAGATTGCAATAGGTCCTTATCACCATTGGCGTCCCGAGCTTTATGAGATGGAAAGATACAAGCTATCTGCAGCCAAAAGAACTCAAAAGAAACTTCACTGCATGAAGTTTCAACACCTTGTTGAGCAGTTGATAAAGCTTGAGCCTAGGATTCGAGCATGCTACCACAAGTTCTTAGATTTCGGTGATGAAACTTTAGCTTGGATGATGGCCATTGATGCATCATTCTTGCTTGAATTTCTTCAAAGCTATGCTACAACAGAAAGTAAAGCTTTATCAAGAGTTTCTTCTCGATCGATGTCACACTTAGTTGATTGTGCAGGGAGGAATTCCGGGCATAATACAATTCTTAGAGATATTGTGATGCTTGAGAATCAAATACCATTGTTTATTTTGAGCAAGTTGTTAGAATTCCAGTTCCCCTTGTTGGAATCATCGGATGATATGCTGTTTTCCACATTAATGGGGTTATGTAATGAACTCTCCCCCTTCAAATTGATGGAGACCTTGCCAAAAATTGAAGCCTCGGACTGTGCACATTTGCTAGACTTTCTATACCAAATGATCGTGCCCGAATTAGAAGAACCCAATGAAATGATCGAAATGGAGGACGAAAGTGAGGAAGAACATGGCAGAAGAAGATTGTTTGAGATTTGCTGCAAGGGTCCAGTTCATTTTATGAAAAAAGTGCTTCTATCAGTACCTATAAGAATCATACTAAAATTACCGTGCGCAATCCTATCTAACCTACCCGGATTCGCAGTCTTAAAACAACTTCTCGAGCATTCATGTTTGTCCGAAGATCAAGAAGAAACCATGCAAGAAACTGAGTGTTCTAATAACAAGATTAACAAGCCACCATTAGTAGAAGAAATCACAATCCCTTCTGTCACAGAGCTCTCAAAAGCCGGCTTCCACTTCTCACCCACCAGTGGCAACATCACAACCATTGATTTCGACGTTAAGACTGTCACTTTTTATCTTCCCACAGTCAGTTTGGACGTAAACACAGAGGTGATTCTGAGAAACCTGGTGGCGTACGAAGCATCAAATGCATCAGGACCATTGGTTTTTACTCGTTACACAGAACTGATGAATGGGATTATTGACACTGAAGATGACGTGAAGTTGCTTAGAGAAAAGGGTGTGATTTTGAACCGATTGAAGAGCGATGAAGAGGCTGCAAAGGTTTGGAATGGGATGAGTAAATCCATTAGGTTGACGAAAGTTCCATTTTTAGATAAAGTGATCGAAAATATTAACAATTATTATGACAGTCGATGGTGTGTTAAAGTTGAGAAATTTATGAAGCATTATGTGTTTGGATCTTGGCAATTTCTAACTTTGCTGGCTGCCGTCTTGCTCTTGTTCTTGATGACATTACAGGCGTTTTGCTCTATCTTCAGCTGCTTCCGCACATTTCGTATCAGTAGAAGTCAATGACTATTTGAGAATATTTTTGCATGTTCTGTGTATTTCAAGGCTACCTTCATTTTCTTCTGATATAAATCTAATGACAGATTAAAATAAAAATCAATACAGGACAACATTTCTGAGTGAAGAATAAGAATGTTTTATATATTTACACTTTTCTTTGCCAATTCATCAAATATATATATATAGAAAAAGTTTTAGTAGAAAGTTTTACTGTATTAGAATAAATGATATAATAAAAATACTTAATTAATAAAATAAAATAATTTATTTATTAACGATGAATACACCTAAAACCAATAATCACTTCGATCATACACACAAGAAGAACAAAACGACAAAAATGAAAATTTTAGTTTATGCCCTGGATTCAATTGTGGACTTATTCAAACTCTGAACTGAGATTGAATTTGCGATAATCATAGACTGAGCAAAAAGCTCGGCATATCATCAAGACCAAGAGCAAAATGGCAGCAAGCAATGTAAGAAATTGCCAGGAACCAAACGCATAAAGCTTCATATATTTCCGAAACTTAGCCTTCTACTGGCTGTTGTAATACTTGTTAACATCTTCGATAACTATGTCCTAGTGTGGGCTGTTGTAATACTTATTAACATCTTCAATAACTGTATCTTAGTGTGGCACTTTCGTCAATCTAATAGATTTATTCATCCCATTCCATAGCTTTGCAACTTCTGCATCGCTTCTCAATCTGTCCAATATAATCCCTTTTTCTCTAAATAACTTCACATCCTCTTTAGTATTGATAATCCCAATCATCAATTCTATGTAACGTGTAAAAACCAACGGCCCAGATGCATTTCATGCTTCATAAGCGTCTAAATCTCTCATGATAACCCGTGTTTACTTTTAGATTGATAGTGGGAAGGTATAATGTTGCTGTCTTCGTGTCGAGACTGACGGTTGACATGTTACCAATAGTGGCAGAAAAACGAACCTGGGATTTGGAGAGTTCGGTGCAGAAGTAATAGTGATTTCCTCCACTAATGGTGGTTTGTTCATGTTATTGCTTGAGAGTAACTATCATATCTGATTTCTTTCCTTCTTTGTCTTGTGGTGATAACAGATATTGATTCGGCTATGTGAAAATTGAGACTCCCGGAAGCTTGGAGAGCATTGTCCATGACAATTTGAACAAGACTCTGACAGGTTTGGATAGTACCAACACTTTGATAAGAAGGATCAGGCCTTTGTTAATCTTTGAAAGCAGCTTCCACAGTTCACTGAAGAATTTCTGGCTTGCATGCCTCCATGTTGATCTTCAACCTCAGTTACTTATGCCTGTTGCACAGCTTTTGGCACGGTTGTATCGTACAAATAGCTTAACAAATGGGCACAATCTGAAACATTGATCATTGGCATGTCCTTCATTATATTGAACGGTGAATGCTCTTCGCAGAATCCCATTAACATCGCCTGCAACATATCATCAGCTGATTCCAACGATGAATATTGAACTTCGAATTCAAGCATTTTTCTCAACACAAATAACGGAATTTAACTCTCAAGCATCCCCATATTTCTAAGAACCGCGTTACGAGCAGCTTTTGTCCCTGCATAATCAACCAAATGTGACATTGGTCTTGACGAAGAAGTTCCAGATATCTTACCTTCTTTGATGGCAAGGATACGAAGAAACTCAAGCAAGAACGATGCATCAATGGCCATCGAATCTGTAGCACAAACTCTTTCAATCGATCAACAACATGATGAAACTTAAAATCACCATGGAGTTGTCTTTGAGCTCTTTTCGCAGCGGTAAGCTTGTATCTCTCCATCTCGTAGAGCTCTGGACGCGAGTGCTGGTGAGGTCCGATTGCTACTTCTTGAAAAGTGTAATAATCGGGATCCCTGGACATCAAAGTTTTGGGCACATTGAAAATGCGAGAGGAAGTTCAGTATCATTTTCAAACTCTTCTTCAAGTTTTCGACGTATGTTGATGATCTATCCAACTTCATCGAAGTTTTGATTTGGATTAGAAGACACGTTGGATCAATAAGAGAAGAATGCAAGTGTCAATTTGTTTTCCTAGAAGGAAGGAACTATAATTTTATTGTCCTAGAAGGATTAGATGCATTGAGTGGTGGGTGAAGCTAGTTATTTTTAATGGTAATCTCATGAACTATAATCTTGGTCGGGCTCCTATGATCCAGGTTCTTATTTGACAATTCCCTCTTGTTGATCCATGAAACCTAATTTTGACGTTCTTTCTAAAGACAATCCAAGCAGTGCAGCTTATGATGCTGTTTTCAAATACAATACCAATTGTTATTTGGGCGGTTTTGGCATAACTTTTCATGTTAATACTGCTTTCTATGCAGAGATATTATGGAGTCATTGAACTCGAATCCACAGGGTTTGCACTAACTTATGGCTTGGGAGTGATTCATAATTAGTAATTTGTTTTCTGTAGAACACGTTTCTTAACCCTCATCAGAAAAATCTTTGGATAAACAACCCTTGTATGATTCTTTCACTCGAATGTCTAGGGCGAAATCCTTTGCGATGCCTTTATTTGGCCGACCAGCTCCCCAACTGACATTGACGATTATCTCTCTAATTACAGATTCTGTTTAATCTTTAATTTCCCATTTATGTGTCTTGCAATCCATTTTCTTCCACAAGTCACACAAGTAAATGTCAAAAAGCTAGCTATGGAGAGAGGAAAAAAAAATTGTTGAATTTTCAAATGATTAGACATTGTCAAGTGACCATATACCAGAAACTTTAGATCAAATCTCGATTAGATCAAAAGCTGCTTTCAATAGCTCTTTGATAGCACGTTTTTATAAGGCAAAACCATCATCAACATTTCCTAATAGAAATTGTGATAAAACTTTGTTGAATAGGTATTCAATTTACAGGGTCGTGTTATTTACAAGTACAGTATATTTTTCTAACTTTTTATTGTAATTAGCAACTTCTCTGTTATATTTTCATAAGTCGAAAATTATAACAAAAAAATTAAAAATTATAACAAAAGAATTAAATATCAGAATAAAAGAATTCAAAAAAAATAAAAAGTTACACGATACATTCATATATAAAGCGGCATGAACCTTTCTGTTAAACCCTTAGTTTGATTATGTGCAAGATTTGGTAGAATAGGGTTTGCATCTTGGTCAAAAAAGTTTGATAAATAAAATATATCTTAACCAAGTTTGTTGGGAAAAAAAAAAAACAAGATTAAAAATGGTAGCATGGTCTTTGAACAGTTGAAAAATGCAACAGAATTTTGTCCAACTTAATTTGGAATATTTTGACAATGTGCCTTATTTTTATGAAATATCATAAATTTTATATCTTTTTTAAAAATAAACAAGAGAGCCTTTAATATTTTAAAATTACTAAATAATGTCCCCAAAAATAGAATTAATTATTGAATTGATAAATGAAACTAAGCAACATATAGGATGAAATTTTGCTCATATTTTCAAATATACATAAAAAAATTAAAAAGTATATAAATTTTGCCGAAACCTAAAGAAAGAAAGAATAAAATGAAAGTTACAAAAAAAATTTTACCTTTGTGAAAGAGCTACTAAGCCTATTCTTCATCCACTTAGTGCAAAACAAGTTTCTTCCTATATTCATGGGAAAAAAAATCAAATCGAGTGTATAATGTATAAAAGCAAAGGTTTTTTTTTTTTTTCTCAAAAACAATTCAAGTTAATTTTTGAATACAAATTCAAACTTCATATCAAGTGAGCTATTGTAATTCTCTTTCTCTATCTTTGTCAACTTGCCAGTAGTGTGTTTTAGAGATTTTATTGTAATTTTGAAAGAGTAGGGGTTGTTTTGACAACTTTTAGAAAAATATAAAAATTGTGACATTTCATTAAACAATAGGATTTTTCACAAAAGGATTTTTCCTTGTGTAAATTGAGAATCAAACAATAAGATTTCTGTTTATTAGTGACTGTGGACCGTTCATGCACTCTTTTTAAGTACAAAAAACTCAAATTTGTGTTACATGTTTTGCAAATTAATTTATGTCTTATGAGTGATTCATAATTAGTTATTTGTTTTTTGTAAAGTATATTTCTTAGCTCTCGTCAAAAAGGATTAAGATATTCTCTTAATTTTTTTCCTCCTCTGTTTAAGTAAATGCTGATACATAATACAGTTAATAATGAATGGTTTAAATTATATTTTAAATTTTTTAATTAATATCATAAAATATAAAATTAATTTATAAATTTTATTAAGATATAATATCAATCATTCATTATTAATTATATCATATATCTTTATTTTATTAAAAATTAAGAAGGAAAAAAATTAGGAGAAACTCCTAATTGTATTAAAAAAAATCGTAGGATGAATAGTTCTTATATGAAATTCTTTTTTTTTTTTTTTGCACTAAGGTGTTTAGGGCCAATAATAGCAAATAAGATTAGCTAATTTGGAACTCCTTTGTCACCCTTTTATTTGGTGGACTAGTCCTAAAATTGACATTGACAAATATCTCTCTAATGCTTCCAAAGGCTTCCCTAATTACAGATTCTGTTAAATCATTTACTATTATTTTTTTTCATTTTAATGTAGGTTATCTCATATTGTCCATGCTCATCTTAGAATAAATAAATAAATAAATAAAACTTTGGAACCTATACAAAGCATTTATTTTTGCTTTCTGGTGTATTGATTGATATTAAATATTTTTACAATAATATTTTTATAAAAATATTTGATTTTGTAAGAAAAAAAATTACATTTAAAAATATCAACTATAATCTAGTTAATATGTTATTTTAATTTTTTTATTATTAATTTTTAAATAAATATTAATACGTGATATAATTATAATAAACAATTCAAAATATTTTTTAATCTTATTTATAAATTAATTTTATATGTTAAGATATAAATTAAAAAAATAAAATATAATTTAAATTATTTATTAATAGTTATAATATATGTTCATATATGTTTAAATTAAAAAAAATAAAAAAAAAATCTAATCCTACTGAGCGTTTAGTCTAATTGGTTGTCCTTGTTAGATGGGTTGGCTTAAATCTAATTCTTTTGACTTGTCAAAGAGGAATCTTGGACTGGCTGTTTGTGGAAGCTTTTTCCAATGATGTGTTTGATGATTGATTTCATAGAAACTCTGTAAACAAGAAGAAAATGTGAACAACTAAATCAATAAGTATATATATTCCTAAAGAAGAATAATAATCACAAGTAGTAACACAATTCATAACCAGAATATATAATTATTTTTTAATATGTAAACATTAATCAAAATACAGTATTATTATAAAAAATTAAATCATAAAATTCTTTTGAAATTATTTATTTTAAATTTTTTTTATCAAATACTTCAAATTTTATATAATAAAAAATTTTAAATTCATCTAATTTATTGTAGATAAACCTTTGCAAAAGCACAATCAATTTCAAACAAATTAGAAAGAAGAAAACAAATATTCAATTAGAAAGAAGAACAGAAGAAAACAAAAATAAATTAGGTAGCAACTACAAAGACCACTTGTTTAATTTAAAGGTTCCAACCGATCATTTTCTACCACTAATAACATTCACAACTTAGTCAAAGAAAAATATATTTAGTGTTAATTTTTTAATAAATTTTATATTTATTTAATTTTCATATACTTTAGCTTTTATCAAAAACCAAAAAAATATTATGAATTGTATATTAAAAATTGGCGTAAGAGATACTTCGTCTCTAAAATTTTGAAAGTACATTGTTAAATTTGTGGTCTATATTTGATAACCAGTATAATATATTAAAGTACGTAAAAATACTTGAGAATTGAGTTTAAGTCCAATATAATATTAGGTCGATCTGATTCAATTTTATTAAAATTTTAATATATATTTGAATATTTTAGGATAAATTATAACAATTCATCGTCTTTATTTTTATAGTAAAATGGACTCTTTCACCTTCAAATATTTTTTTTTTTTGACATAAGTTTAGCATTGATTTGATTTCTATTTGCTTCTTTTACTTGGATTTTCACAACATGTGATTTATGTAAAGCCTTATTTAACGAAGAATCCCAGCTAAACATGTGAAAGAATAATAAATGAATAAAGCCATTTATGTCTCTTTGCAATCATTTTTCATAAGGAAAACAAGTAATTATCAAAAGGCAAGCTAGGAGAAAGGGAAAAAAAAAAAAAACAGGCAATTTCAGTCCCACTTCCTAAACCTACCAACTTTGTGTGAACAGTAAATAAAAAATGGAGTAGATCAAAGGTTGCTTTCAATAGTTTTTTAATAGCACGTTTTTAATATGATAAATTACTGTATACTTTTCCCATTCGAAATTGTGGGGTTGGTGACAAAACTTCATTGAATAATCTTGAGAGTGATAAGATATTTAATTACATAATTTTCATTGGGCCGTGTTACGGTACAATTACATACATAGAATTTTTTTTATAATTTTAAATTATTTTTTATGATAATATCTAATAATTATGTTTTTATTTTAAATAAGCATCCTCTGCAAATAATTGCAATGGTCTTTGGAGAGTTGGCACATGCAGGGGAACTTTCTCCGACCTGTTGTGGGATATTTTCACAATTTCCCTTAATTTTATTAAATATTATAAATTTTGTATCTTTTTCTAAAAATAGACAACGAGGTCTTTAGTATTTTAAAATTAATGAATAGTGTCACTAAAAAAATAATTAATTGTTGAATATAGTAAACGATAAGCAACATAGGATGAAATTTTGCTCATATTTGCATATACACATTAAAAAACAAAAAATATATAAATTTTGTCCCAACCCCAAAATATATGAGAAGCAAACAAAGTGGGGAAAAAAATAAAACGAAAGTTATCAAAGGAAAAATAACGAGTTATTAATTAAGCTTATTCTTTGTCCGCTTAGAGCAAAACAATTTTCTCTCTACATTCATTTAAAAAAAAAAAAGAAGAAAAGAAAAAAATTAAAATGATTGTATAACACTTAAAATCAAAAGTTTTTTTTTTTTTGAGCCAACAGCTCAAGTGACTATTTCAAATTCAACTTCAAACTTCAAACTAGCTGATCTTTTTCTATCTTTGTCAACCTACCAATAGTGTGTTTTAGAGATTTTATTGAATAATTTTGAAATATTAGGGACTGTTTTGAAAACTTTTAGAAAAATATAAAATTTGTGATATTTCATTAAACAATAGGGATTTTTTAGAAAATTATTGGCCCCATGTGTAAAACGAGAATCAAACAATAAGATTTCTGTTTTCTAGTGACCGTGGATGGTTCATGCACTCTTTTTCTTCTTGCGTGTAAAACTCAAACACTTGTTGCATGTTTGGTTTTTTTTCTCACATTAATGAAAATGAAATCTCTCTAATTTCAATAATATGTCTTTATGTATAATATTCCAAAGTAAATAAGTATTTTTTAAACATTTAAAAACAAAATAATACACCTAAAATATTTTATACAAACCATTTAATAAAAATTAATAAAAAAAGAATAGCAAAAAAAAAATATTAAAAATATAAAAATTAATAACATAAATACAGATAAATAATTGATATTAAAATAATAATATAATATTATCGAATTATTATTACGTAAAAATAATATGTTACCGTAATTTGTACGTATGTATGTACATGCACAAGTATATATATAATTCCTAAACTTAATATCACTTTTTCTTTTACTTAAATTTTAAGCCAAGTGTATCGGATAATGAAAGTGCAAAATTCTTCGGATATTAGCAAGCACATGAAAAGCATGCCTTCAATATAATAGACAACAATATCTTGTCTTCTAATGCCAATAAATTAGGCCATATTCGCCCAAGCAAGCTTCAACCCACCACTCAATGCATCAAGTCTGAGCAGCCATTAATATCGAAACCAAAACTATTCCTTCGTTTCCTCGTAGGAAAACAAACTTGTGTTCTTCTCTCCATTCAATCCAACATGTCTTTTAATCGGAATCAAATCTTCGATGAACGTGGATGGATCATCAACATCCGCCGAACACTTGAAGAAGAGCTTGAAGGTGATTCTGATTTTTCTGTTTGCATATACAGTGTCCCCAAAATTTTGACATCAAGTGATCCCGATTCTTACACTCCACAAGAAGTAGCAATCGGCCCTTACCATTGCTGGCGTCCTGAGCTCTATGAGATGGAGAGATACAAGCTCGCTGCAGCGAAAAGAGCTCAAAGACATCTCCAAGTTGAACATACGTTTCAGTATGTTGTTGATCAATTGAAAGAGCTTGAGCTACATATTCGAGCTTGTTACCACAAGTATTTGAATATTAGTAATGAGACGTTAGCTTGGATGATGGCCATTGATGCATCGTTCTTGATTGAGTTTCTACAGATCTATGCCATAAAAGAAGGTAAGTTATCTAAAACTTCTTTGTCAAGATCCATGTCGCATTTGGTTGATTATGCTGGGACGAAAGCTGCTCATAACGCGATTCTTAGAGACATGGTGATGCTTGAGAATCAAATTCCGTTATTTGTGTTGAGAAAAATGCTTGAAGTTCGATATTCATCCTTGGAATCAGCTGATGATATGTTGCGGTCGATGTTAAAGGGACTTTGTGAAGAGCTTTCGCCTTTCAAAATGATGAAGCGATTGCCAATGATCAACGTTTCAGAGTGTGCCCATTTGCTAGACTATTTATACGATACAATCGTGCCAAAAGATGAACAAAAGGCCGAGATAACTGAGATTAAAGATCAAGGCCCAGGCATGCAAGCCAAAGAAAGATATTCCGGCGACCCAACTTACGCACAAAAGTTCTTCAGTGAGCTCTGGAAGCTGCTTTCAAAGATGCATAAAGGCCCGATCGGTCTCATCAAAAAGTTTCTTCTATCAAAACCTGTCAAATTCTTTTTCAAATTGCCCTGGAAATTGCTCTCCAAGATTCCGGGGCTTTCAGTCGTAGCACAACCGCTTCAATATTTGTTATTCCCACAAGATAATGAAGATAAGAAATCAGATGCTGATAGTTCCCAGGCAAGCAATGACATGAACAAACCACCATTAGTGGAGGAAATCACAATTCCTTCCGTCACTGAACTCACAAAATCCCAGGTTCGTTTTCAAGCCACTGTTGGTAACATATCAACCATCAGGTTCGACGTGAAGACGGCGACATTACACGTTCCCACCATCAGTTTAGACTTAAACTCAGAGGTGATCCTGAGAAACTTAGTGGCTTACGAAGCATCAAATGCCTCCGGGCCATTGGCTTTTACTCGTTACACTGAATTGATGAATGGAATTATTGACACTGAAGAGGATGTGAGGTTACTCAGAGAAAAAGGGATTATTTTGAACAGATTGAAGAGCGACACAGAAGTTGCCAATCTGTGGAATGGGATGAATAAATCTGTTAGACTGACGAAAGTGCCCCACATGGATAAAGTGATTGAAGATGTTAATAAGTACTACAACAGCAGATGGAATGTTAAGTTTTGGAAAAATATGAAGCATTATGTGTTTGGTTCTTGGCAGTTTCTTACATTGCTAGCTACCATTATGCTCTTGCTGTTGATGACATTACAATCTTTCTGCTCAGTCTATAATTGCCAGAAATTCAATCTCGGCTCAAGCTTTGACTGATTATTTGCTTTGGATTGTTTATGTAAAAGCCTTTTTACGATTCTAGTACTGTAAATTTTGTGTGTGAATGTGTCAAAGCAATAGTTTGGTTTTGTGCTTCCTTCTATTCCGGGGAATGTGGATTTGTAATGATGCCTGAAATTGTATTTGATTGTTTTCTTTAATTGTTGGAAAGATGAATGCTTGTTGATCAATACCCATTAAAGTAAATGTATTGAAAACCTATTATTTTAATGAAGATTGTGTTTGCTCCTTTGATAATATATTATGGGATAAGGATAAGGAGTTGGCCGGGACCATGCGTAGTTTATACCTTAGAAAATTAACTATCAAGTTTTTAAAGAGTTAAAAATTTAACAAAGTCTGGAGTAGATTGCTGTAACGTATGCCATGAAGTAACTATCATGGAGCTTAAAGAATGAAAAGAAAACAAAACAAATTGGACAAGATAAGATCGCATCTTGTAAGAGTTCTTGATGCCAAAGCTTGTTATGTGAAGTTAAAGAAATGAAGAATAATTATTTTCCTTTATTCTTCTTCTCGTAAATGTTAATAATGATTTGATAACTTCAAACAACAATCAATGGGAGTCTATGTTGAAATGGTATAATTAAGGTGTTCAATCATTTCATTGTGATTTTTATCACAACTTTATCTAGTAAATAGTTCATAAATTTTGAAAATATATTTGACTTGATTGAGATTGTTTTATCGTAGATAATAATAACGAGAAAATTATTAAAATAATAAAAAAATAAATTATCATAATTTTGAAATATATAACATCTAGTTCATTGCAGTAGATTATGATAGAATTGATTATTTAATTGATGTTATAAATTTAAATAGATTTACAATAAAAGAGTTAAAATTATTTAATATATAAATAGATTAAATGAACAAAATTATTTATATAAATTATTTAATATTATTCATAAAATACATACATACATACATTAATATAATATAATAAATAGCATTATGGGCCCAACCTGCAACAAGCTCTTATCTTCAATCACCGATTGGATTGGATCGGATCCACACTATTTATTAACCGGGCCATACCCTTTTGTCATCTTCATTTGAAATACATAAAAAATAATTTTATGAACTCCTAACTTATTTTATCACATTGTAAATATTTGATTTATATCATATTTCCTTATAATCATCGTTGTGACTACTCAAACTTAAAAATTTAACTCTCAAATTTATAATGATACCGTAATTAAAATTATAAATAAATTTATTTTCATCGAAAATTTTGATTAATTACGGTAGATTATGATAATTTATTGTTTTTGTCAAATTTTTATATACTAATTTATCCCATGAACCTTGAAAACACCTTCATTGTCATTGTTATGATTTGAAAATTTCTTTGATATGTTTTTATCATCTTAAGAAAATAACTAATCTTATTCTTATTATCTCTTGTTAAAATTTGACCTTTATAATTAGTTATATTTTATTTTTTTGCATTATTCGTATTCACACCGACTAAAATTATATTACATATTTGTTTATATTTGAAATTACGAGTCAATCTTATTGATTTTTAAGATAGATTAATAAATAAATAAGTAATTACATCTAATTTTTTGAGATAATCCTACTGCAAATGTCATACATAGGATGCATGTATTTTTATGTCTTAGACTACTAGGTCTCTTCAAGGTTAGGCTAATATTCCAACTTATAACTCCTTTTTTAATTAAGATTTCATAGTCCTTATTCCAAACGAATCTTGTGCCTCTCTTTTGTAAACTTCAAAACAACTGGAGCCCAATTTGAAATTAAAATTTTAACCTTTGCTAATAGTTGCCAGACTAAATAATCATATTTACTGTTCGAGACTTTACAGACAAGAAGTTCAGAAGTGTAACCAAATAATGAATGTATGAAACAAATCCAAAAACGTGTATGTGTCATGTATTATTGGATAAAACTTACGAGAAAGATTCTATTTAATACTATTTTAGTATTATTGTAATAAAAAAGATTCAATACAACTGTTTTATTGCATCGACTATGATAATAAATAAAATTATTTAATTAATAAAAAAATTATATTTATTGATAAAAAATTAAAAAAATCAAAATAAATCTCTTAAATTATCACTGAATGGAACGGCAACTGGAAAAGTTAAATTACAGGAACAATCATGTAAACTGATCAATTATAGAGATAGAGCCGAGTTTGAATTTGTTACAATTTATAGGAAGAGCAAAAAGCTTGCCATATCGTCAAGACCAATAACAAAATGGTAGCTAGCAATGTAAGAATTTTCTAACAACCGTACACAGAATGCTTCATATATTTCCAAAACTTAACCTTCAATTGGCTGTTGTAATACTTATTAACATCAATGACTTTACCTAGGTGTGAAACTTTCGTCTATCTAATAGATTTATTCATTCCAGTACACAAATTTGCAACTTCTGCATCTTCAATATGCACGTAACAATCCTTTTTTTTTATCTAAGCAACTTCGCATCCTCTGCAGTGTCGATAATTCCACTCATCGGCTCAGTGTAACGAGTAAAAACCAACGGCCCTGATGCAGTTGATGCCTCGTAATCTATTCAGTTTCTCAATATCACCTACTGAGTTTGCGTCTAATCTGATCTTGGGAAGGTATAATGTTGCAATCTTTATGTCGAAACTGATAGTTTAGATGTTACCAACTGTGGCTAAAAGAACAAACGTTGAAGGAATTGCGATTTCCTCCGCCGATGGTGGTTTGTTCATGCCATTGCTCCCTTCATCTGTTTTCTTTTCTTCGTTATCTACTAGGAATACTAAGGTCTGAATCTTTTGTGCTAAGATTCATAATCCGGGAATGTTGGATAGCATTCTCCATGGAAATTTGTGGAAACACTTTAAAAGCTTTTTGATGGGATATACAAGATGGAATACTTACTTTCAGAATGGATCACAGGATATACAAGCTTTTTGATAACAAAGCATTGTGTTATTAATCAAAGCAATCAAATTCACTAATTTCTAGTTCCAACTAAATGAAGGAGTTTAAATTCTAATCCCACTTGATATATACCCAATTTCAACACAGAAAGTCTCTAAGTTTTATAGTTATATAATATTGTTTTTACCAAAATAATAATATTTAAAATTATACTTTATTACTTCATTATATGACAGCATTATTTTATATTAAATTCACATTTTAAAAATGTAAGAAAAAAATAACTAAACCTCTGGTTATAAAGTTAAGACAACATCAATGAACAAAAACTATATGCCTCAAGATTTGTTAGTGCATGGAATTTTTCACTTATCCAAGATCACTAGAAGGGTCCGCACAACTTTGATGCTATCTGGGGTCTCTTCTGAACGAACGAAGAATGAGGAGATTAAAGCCGACAGCAAACTCGAGTTCTTAGGTCCAATTAATTAAGAACTTTCAAATTTAAGAGGACTTTTGAAAATTCGTTCTCTAATAAGACTTTTAATATTAGACTACTCATGTTGTCAAAATATATTAGGATAAGGTACATCTTACTAAAGTAAAGAGAAGAAAGTTTACAAAAATTCGAACAATCCATTAATCTGTAAAAAAGGAAGGAGAATTGAAATAGAGAGGAACTTCTTTTTTTTTTTTTTTAACTTAAAAATTAGAAGATTTTTGCCAATAAGCTGACACTCCTAATCATTGTTCTATTTTGTAAGTCCCAACAGATTCAATTACATATTCCATATCCGCTAATTGAGTCCTAGAAGAAACAAATCACGTGTACACCTGCCAACAAAAATCAAGATATCAACAAATTTCATGAACTTCCAAGAATTAATATTACTAAACCAGCTGTATTACCAATGAGCAAGCCTTAATTATTGGCATAAAATCAAACTCATATACACCCCCCAAAAAAAAAAACATGCAAGCTGGTCTCGAAATGTAAATCGATCCATTCATGCTTTCACGGACGAAACATATGTGTAATTCTGTGTGCTCAAACCATAGACATGCATACATTAATGCACCAGAAAACATCAAAGCAGCACCTTGTTTTGTGCACAGAAATGGTGGAAGGGTCGAAAGAAATCAAAAGCCAACAGCTTGTACTATTCTGTGTGCATACTTAAACAAGAACGTGCATTTGTTTAAATATTTAGCTAAGTCACTGAAAATGTCTTCTGAAGATATGTTTCCTACAATATTAATTAATCATTGATCAAAGAACAAAATTTTTGGGAAATCTGTACCGGCCCATAACTACAAAAATGTAAAAGAGCACCAGGTTTTGTCTGTTGGAGAGTGCACATCAACCAAACATAGAGGGGTTGCTTCACTTACTGTCGTCTTTCTAGGGTTTGGTGAAGTGTCAGTTCATATTCTTCATCAGTCACATACTGAATATGTACGATGCTAAATGGACATCACAATTGTCAAATTCTCAGCTTCTTGTTTCGTTAATAACTGATGAAAGGGATAAGGAAATTTAGAACACAAATTTGGCCAACCCGATTATCCAACTCAGACGACCATGAAGAAAAAGAAAAACTTATCTACAAACATGGTGGTGGTAATGCTGTTGGCTAAATTGTTCTTGGGTTTTTTTTTAATTTATTCAATAATAATTTACAATTAAGTAAATTAACTGTTTATACGAGATTTATTTTTAAAATTTTTTATAAATATAAATAATATATAAAATTTTTATCATAATAAAAATTTGAATTGTAAAATTTTCAACCTGTCATTTTGAAAAAATTTCAATTAAATCAATCAACTTGTAATATTTTTGTATGAAATAAGAAATTATTTTTATAAATATTAATCAAATATATTTTATTCTTATTTTCTATATTTTTTCAAATTAAAGTATTGTTTTACCTTAATGAGAAAAAATTACTAGAAGATGCTCTCACTTAAAATGAAATCTATATAAATTTTAATTTTTTCAAATTCCAATATAAGTGATATGAAAGTTTCGGGTGAAATAATTTTATCGTGTCAATAGAGTTAAAATAATAGAACTTTCAATTAATGAAATAAAAAAATTATTTATCAATCAAAAAAATAAAAAAAAAATTCATTATTCAATTAGTGAATAAAAAAATTTATGAAATTATTTTTAATTTTTTTGTTCATTGTCAATAAATAAATTTTTTATTTTATTAATTAAACGATCTCACTACATTAATTATGTTGATATAACAGAACTGTCTCACATAAAATTTTCTCAAGTGATATATGTATTTATCAAAATTAATTATTAAATGCTAATCACATCCAAAATATGATTAATACATTGTTACAACCTTAATGTACATTGAATTTGTCAATAATTAAACATTAAAATACTTAATAAACTCCTAATTAATGTACAACTCAACAATTAAAATTCACGTTTATAAACCAAAATTCTCTCACGACTTGATATTTAATAACCTACTTTCTCATTAAGCAATTGAATTCAAGAAACCACCACGAAAGTATACATATCTTTGTAAATGGCCAATTATTTGTTAACTTTGCACTTTCTATAAAAGCCAAAAATAACAACAAAGAATGTCTATGCATGAATTGTCATCTTCTTTCTATATATATAAAAGATTGCCACATTTGCTTTTATAAATAAAATCAAATTTGAAATGTAAATTTTATATGATAACTAACACCACACACCGTAGAAGCGGTCATGCATTTAGGTACTCTAGGCGAGTTCTTGATAAATTTAATGTTGAATTAAAAAATAAATAATAATATATAACTGATGTTAAATTTGAAACTATAATTTTAAATTAAATTTTAGAATAATATAAATTAATAATAATTAACAATTATCTTGGTTATTACTGAACTACTGTTATGCCTATAAAATTTTATTTTTGTGTAGATAAAAACTTGTCCTATAAATAATTAGTAAAATGATATTTTAAGATTATTATTGATCTATCATATTTTTATATATAATAATTAAAATATTTAATAAACGTAATATTCACTTTTATTTGGGTAATTTATATTTATTGCACACTCATTCACACACTTAATGTAATTAAATAAAAATAAGGGCATATTTGGTAATCAATTAAATGCAAAAACTTATATATTTTGACACCAAAAGAACCCAACAAAAAAATAAAATTTAAAGGTCACTGAAGAACTAACAGACACACATGCACATCAATGGCTGCCAAGAATTCTTCTTCTTCGTCAGCTCGAACCTGTCTATGCTCTCCTACCACCCACCCAGGATCATTCCGGTGCAGCATCCACCGCGGCTGCCGGAAAGTTTCAACAAAATCAACGGCAAACAGCAGGATGGAATCAAAGCAGATGATGATGTTGATAGCATCAAAAACCAATCTTATCAAAGAGTTTCTGATGCAGATCATCAAACCCTCAAGCCGTGATCTTCGAACGAGAAGGAATTTTCAGCCCAAACCCACCAGATTCCGTTAAATGAATAGCCAAGTGGCAGTTTCTTGATCACCAGAAACTCTCTTATTTATCTGTTTCTGTTCTTGAAAGTTGTGAGGGTTTTGCGTTCTGCGCATATAAAGAAATCCTGTTTGTTTCTTAGCAAAATGGTTAAATTCAGTACCATTTTATTGCATCAATGTAGTGTTTAATAATTAATCCTGTTTATTTAGCAATATTTTATTAATTAATTTTATTTTGTTAAAAAATTAAGTTCTTATTTGATTAAAACAGAACAATTAGAATAATGATTTAGACTTTAATAATAACAAAGCATAATAAAAATATTTTTTTTGGTCTAAAAATTTGTATAGATAAAAATATTATAATTTTCTTAATTTTATTTTAAAATTTGATCCCAAATTTTTTTTTTCTAAAAAAAAGATTATCTAATCACCTAACTTATTTAACTTTTTGAAAAATTTGACCTCTTGAAGACTTTAATTTTATTAATTTAGTGTTAAATTTTTTAATTTTTAACTTAATTTTAATTTATAATTATTTAATTTTATTTCAAGTGATTAAAAGTCACCACACATCAACTTTAACTATGTATTTAATAGAATTTTACAAGTCTCCATCAAAAATCTTAATCCATGCATTCTCACACTTAAATTTTGAAAATTAAAAAAATATATAATTTAAATTTGTATGCTCAAAATATATTTAAATTTTAAATTAATTCATATTATAATATTAAATTAAGTTATATATAAATATTACAAATTAAAATTCTCTTTTGATCTTTTTATATTTTTAGTTTTTAAATAAATATTAATGCATAACATAATAATTAATAAGAACAACTAAAATTATATATTATTTAAATTTATCAATAATTTTTATTTTATAATATAAATTAAAAATATTAAAATATAATATAAATTATTTATTATTAATTAGATCACTTGTTAATATCTGTTTAAATTAAAAATAAAAAATATCATAAAAGAATTATTCATAAATTACGAAAATTAACGATCATTGTTTGGTTGAACATAATTAACAATAAATTGTGATGAAATCTTAAAATATTTTATAAAATCTAAGCTTAATAATTTGTTAACTTAAAAAAAAAAATTGTAGCTAAACTAGGTATTTTAATCGTTAAGATATTAACAGATAGATCCTTAATGTATTATATAATGACAGTAAAATATATAATTTTAACATTTATAACAGAAAGGTCCCTGACTTGTTTGTAACAGACAGCAGGAACCTACTCATTGCAAATAGATTACATAAAATTCAAGGACCAATCCGTTGTTCTTCCTTTAAATATTAATTTCTGCACATAAATAGTTATTTTTTTAATTCACCTCTATTATTAAAATAACGAAGAGTCAAAGTATGAAATGAACAATACAATAAAATTTTATCCTGATTGTAGTCG
Source organism: Swietenia macrophylla (assembly GCA_032401905.1). Taxonomy (NCBI): domain Eukaryota; kingdom Viridiplantae; phylum Streptophyta; class Magnoliopsida; order Sapindales; family Meliaceae; genus Swietenia; species Swietenia macrophylla. The sequence continues at coordinate 2,847,195 of CP135575.1, read as the reverse complement.
ACTACGACACCTGTAAAATAAAAGAGCAAAATCAAAAAGCTTTGTCACGAAAGTTGTTCTGCAGCAGCGGCAGCAGATGGGGATATCAAGAAGAAAGCCATTTTCTCTCAGAGAGAAACTGAATAAATTATCCTCAGCAAAGTCTTTGCAGGTTCTTCTTTTCCTGCCGCTTACCATGAGATCTTGTTTTTTATTATTTTTTTCTGTTGTTGGTTGTGTTTGGATATGGTTAAATTATTGTCTGGTGTGTTTCTCTGTGTCTTGAAGCTATCAAATTCGTGAAATAATGCATGGATTCGCTTAGAGCTTTGAATCTGGTCAATTCTGTTGGCTATGGATTCAGTTTCAGTACCTTTTCACCAAATTTTTGTATGAAGATGGTTCTTTGGATTTTTTTTATTTTTTATTTTACTGGGTGGTTATTGTCCATGGGGATGTTCAGTTTCTTGTTTGTGGATGTTCACAAACTTGAAGTTCCGGTTTTTCTGAGGAAAAAAAGAAACTTTCCTGTGAAAAAAACAGAACCCAAGTTTTGATTTTCTTTGTCCCACTTTCTTTTAATTGAAATCATGAATGTTTACTTACTTTAATGTAAAGCAACCAAGATAAGCTCATTCGGGGTTAAAAAAAAAAAAAACACTGTTTTTGTACTTGATATAGGACCCTTTGGCGAATTAGTGAGTGTTGTGGGGTTTAAATACTGTAAGTGTTATTATTTTGACCCAAAGGGATTTTGTTTCATTGAATTTTTGTGGAGAAATCTGATGAGCTGAGGGGCTTTACGTGGACCTTATCTGAGATACTTATAATGAAAACCCAAAGCAGGATTTTCTTTATTAGGAAAGGGTGGATTCCTGAAAAGACTGGCTAATGTGAACATTTGTTTAAGACAGGTGTTACACTACAACTGCAACTGTTTTATGATAATTGCCTGCATTATCGTTTGTTGGTTAAATGAAATTATGACACAATTGACTAAATAGTTTAATATGGCTTTTTTAGGCTAAACGACATTTGAGTCCGTTAGATTACATTTGTACTGTATATAAGGTAATTAACATGAAATAAGATTTTCAATGTCTGTGCATGCACTTTGGCATATGTGGTGAATATTTGAAAGAGTATTATAATGGAAAACATTCAATTTCCCAATAAAAAAAACACAAACCAAAAAGGTGGCAGTTACATGTATATGAAATCAAGCAAAACTGCTGAAGTTATCAATGCCTAAAAGCGGTTGCTAATTGTTGAATTTTTCTTGAGTAAGCAATTTAAATGTTTACTTGGTAAGTTTTGCTTCAGTATTGATTAAAATATTGAACTTAGCCTTACATAGTATTGACTATTCAGCACAATTATGAGAAAAAAAAATCAATTTAACTTAACTGTGATGAGTATGCTAGAGATTGGTACAAAAATCTTTCCTTTTCTTTTCCTCTTTCTCTCTGTGTCTCTCTGCCATCCCCCTCAGTTTTTGGAAGCGCTCTTTCCATGCCATTTCTGTTGTGCTTACACACACACAAAAAAAAAAAAAATCATGAATCTGATATTCACTTTTATTAGCTTAAGTAAAGTTATTTTTATTTGTAGCAGGTTCGTTTTAAAATGATATTTGATTTTGTTCCAGTATTTGTAACTTTTTCGATTTTTTTCTCTTTCCTTTTGTTATTTTGCTTAAAATTTGATGACTACTCGTCAGAGTGGAGAAGCAAGCATGGATGCAGATTGGAGAACTCAGTTGCACCATGGTGCACGACTAAGAATTGTCAACAAGATGTGAGTGTTTATTTCTTTTACCTCCCAACCATAATCTGTTGCTTGAAAACCAATATAAAATTTTTGGATTGTCTTGTAAAGTATTAGCTCTTGTTAGTATTAGGCAGTGGTGATGTGAATGGCAACTATTATTTTCAACAAATAAAAGATTAGAAATTGTTACTGGTTAGGTTTATATTTGAGCAAGACTCCCATGAAGTCTAGTTACTTGCAACTGAGAAATCATTTTGTTATTTTGGATGTACATGGCTTGAGAATTAAAGTGTGGGGCATTGGTTCCTAATACACAACTTGAGTGTGAAATTCAATCTGATATGGGTACATCCTAAGGTTACACTATGTCATGCTGTTTCATTTGACAAATTTCACTCATTTGAATAAAGTATGTGACCAGATGAAATGCATCCTTGTTTAAAATAGTTTACCGTGGGCCAGCTTTTGGGCATTGGAATGTTAACAAAATTGTGCTATATAAGAATGACGTTTCGTCAATGGCAATTCAGGCTACCTGCAAATTAGTAGTTTAATGTAGTAAGTGTTTAGTGATATTGAGTTAATATGGAAATATTATGGGCATTAGTGAAACAATAAAATAAAATATAACTGTTAAGGTGATGTGTTGTAAACTCTGAGATTGATATATGACCCTTTAACGGTGGGTGGTGTCATCATTCATGAGTTATAATGGTCTCATGTTATGGAAATTAGCCATGAAGGTCATTTGTAATTGCATTCTTTCCTTATCTGGTCTTTTTGGCAGACAACATAATAAGTACAACCTATCCAATTTTCTTTGTCTTATGACATGTTAGCTCCTAGGGAAGTCTTTAGAAAATGTTCAGGCCTACCTATAATGCTTCATGCTTTGGGATAAACAACTTATCACATTTCCTGACCTTTACCAAGTGCCACCGCAATAAACATCGCACATAACTTATGGTTACTCCCTGTTCTTTATGTTGACCTTATCTTGGAAGCTCTCGAAATTGTATTGGCCTAAAAATTGGACAGTAGTTGGAACACTTCACAAGAACCTAGGTTTTGATGATGGCTGCCTGCAGGCCAACCTTTACTAACTAGGTGAATAGTAGATTTCTTCCAAGGGTTTAAACCATTATGGAGGTTTATATGAGCTTATATTAGAAGATTATGAGATAATGAATCCAAGCATGGTACACACAGATGATTTGTTGATATCTAGCTGAACGTTGCTTGCGTGATCAGTAACTCGCTAATGTATTCTTGTATGTAGTGTTGAAACATTAAGGAGGCATCTTCCTTTTTCTTACGAAGAGGGATTAAATGAAATTAGGAGAATTGCTGCAATGTTTGAGGAGAGGATTTATACTATTGCCACAAGTCAGGTAATTTTATATTGTTGTGTGCTAAAGTATCATAGTCTATGTATAAATACTTATGTTCATAACTAAGCCAGCCTATCCTGATGCTTACCCTTTCAGAATTTTTAGTTTTTCCTTTCTTTGTAGATTTTATCTCTGGACTTGGAATCTGCTCATGCACGCACCCACACATTTATGTATTGCTGAATGCCTGAGTGTACAGGAAGAATGCATGAACAGACTAAATATAAAAAATGAGTTGACGAAGAGAGGGAAAGAAAACTAAACAGAACTTGGCTTATAAAGATTTAGCTAAGTTGACAAAATGTTGGTTTTCAATTAATTCCAACTAGTTGAAAGAAGACAAAATATATCTGACGTTGAGGAAAAGAAGACCTAATATAAGCTTATACATTCAGGTCGATTAATATTTCATAATATTCATATTTGTTCAGAGTTTCAATAGTAAACAAATGCATTTTAGTCTTTGTCCTCTAATTTGTTTTTTTTTTTTTTGTTAATTTAAATTTCTCATTGAATATGCATCACGGTCCTTTCTTTTTTCTTTTTGTGGTTTTCATAGAATGAAGTACTAGGAGATCTAAAATTTTAAGTTGGTCTAAAATTTCAGTCCGATTATCTACGGAAAATATCTCTAAAGATGCTTTCAATGGAACCAAGGTCTTGGATTGCAAGGCCTTATCAGCCACCCAATTCTGCCGGCAGTAGCAGCAGATTCCCTGGTACAGGTAATAACATGAAAGAGCATTTTGCTTTAATGCGATGCAGTTCTAAGAACCTCACTTGCAATTTAATCCACGTCGTTAAGCCTTTTGTCTAGTAGAATTATTTCCTTACAGAACATATATGCACGAAGAACTCATAGCACTTGTCATATCATTCCAATGAAGAGAATGCAATTTCCGATTTTAACATGCATACAAGTTTCATATCTGTTTCTTGACATGGACCCGGAATGTTAAACATGGTAACTACTAAAATCTGGGCATTAAGGAAAAGTATTATGGAATATGACTATTCATCTCTGCTGACAGTGATACATATATTTTCCCTTGTCTTCATTAATACATTTTGGTTCCTTGTTCTGCTTACCAGCTTGAATATTGTCGTCCTCGGCAACCCAAGTCCGAACAGTTTGATAAGCTGGAATAGCTTTCCCACTGTAACCATAATAATTTGGATTTTCAGTACCATGATGGGAACTTTGAAATTGTTTAAGAATTGTTGCCTATGTTGTCAATTGATTGTTTGGATTGCAGAAGTTTTATCATATGATAAGATGTATTTGTAAATTTAGAGTACTGTATGAATTTTCATTTGATGAATTGATTGCAACAGTTTTATTATGAATAATATTAAGAATAATATTAGAAATAGGAACTCTTATGCATATTCTATGTGTACAAAAATCGAAGTATATATTTTTAATAAATTTTAAAAAATTTCAATCATACTTATGTTAATGTTATGCTTATAATTATTAATTGTTCTAAAAATTATTTCGAAAAATTTATTCCAAATGAGGTGACATATATTAAATCACTTATTTTTATTTAAGGATTAATATTTATCACGATTAATTATTTATTATTATTATTTTTCACTTATATTTAATCAGTAAAATTTAAAATTTACGTTACTTTAATTTCAAAAGTATTCTGTGTCAATAAATAATATTTTTGGATTTTTTTTTTGTCTTTTACCATATGAACTGGTTTTTTATTACTTTCTTGATCTATTAATGATCTTTTTTAATTTTAAAAATGGCACCTTTGTATTTTTTAAAGTTATACGATACAATCTGATACACTTCAAGCACGAGCACAGATTAATTTTTATCACAAAATATATAATTTTATAATAATATTATTATTATAAAATTTGTATTTCAATTGATGTAATATTTATTAATACTACGTACAAAATAATTGTTTGATTTTATTGTTTAGGTAACACTTATAAACAAGGTATACTAAATGGAATGTCATTTGGATTTTCTTTTAAATTGAGGTACAATATACAAGAATTTTTTAAGTGTAAAAGTTGAATGGAATTTATTCCAAATAGGTAAAAAGAGAAAGTAGAATATTTAATATGATTGGATTGAACTTATGTCTAAACAAAATTACTTAAATTTTTTTCTAACTATTTACCCAATGAATTTTTTTCTAAAATAAAAAAGAATCTGCAATTAATATTAATATTAATTAAATTAAATTGAAAAAAACAGCTAAAAAAGACAACAGTGTAAAAAAAAAAAGAAAATCTTTATATATGGTAAAAAAATGTATACTTTGACCAAAATGCACCTACTTATATTATTAGGTGATATTGTACTAAAGCTAGTTAATAACATTTAATGTGTAAATTAGTGTAATTTTAATTTTCAATCGATGAATTTTATCAAATACGTTTTATGTACTTTAAAAATTCACTCAATAGATTTTATCAATAGTCTTTATCACTCAATAGATTTTATCGAAAAAAATTTCTAAAATACACAGAACTTTCTTGATAAAATTCATCGAAGAAAACTTTAAAATACACTCAATTTATTTAGAATAATTTATTGTAAAAAAATTAAAATTATATTAATTTATCTCAATAAATTTTGTTGATTTTGTTACAAAATTATAATAAATTATATCGTTAAATTTTATTAAGGTGTTTTAATATAATCTTATTTTATTATTGACATAAAATTATATTAAATTATTTTTATAAGTTTTTTAATAAAAAAAATTGAAACTGTTTATCTTCTTTTTCAATAACCAATCTAAATCAACTAAAACAAGAATATTGATTTCAAAAATCCACTCTAAATTAATTTCTAATTCTATTTAGCTCAGAAGCTAACCTGAATTTAAATAAAAAAATAAAATAAATAAAATAAATTATTTTTAAGTTTTGTGTATAAAGCTTAGGGGTAATTTCGTCAAAATGAATTATTTTGGCCATGAATAGAACATTTTTAAAGTCGGCTAAAATTAATTAATCAGCCTTAAAAATGGGCCATATAACCAGAAAATTCCTTTTATATACACGGGGATATCCAACCCTTCCTCCTTCGGGTCTAATTACACCTATTCTTTCTCTCTCTCTTCTTCTTTTCTTCTTCTTTCCATTTCTCTCCTATCGGCTAGATAGGCTACAGCAATCAATCACAGGTGATTGTTTTTCTTTAATTTCAAATATCTATATGTGTGCGTGTATATATATACACACCAATTTTTATATACACGTTTACGTTTGTCTTTTAATATTTTTTTCAGTTTTGGCCAACCAAAAAGAAATGAACAATATGATTGTAGGGATTTTTTTTTATTGGGATTGTTTTCAGTAATGGGTTGGATGATATATATGTAAATTTTAGTCAATCGAGTTGAAAAGAGCTGTTTTGTTTTTGGAATTTGTGTTCTTGTGGGTTGAAAAGGGTTGAATCTGTTGATTATGAGAGATTTGGTGAGTTCTGTTAAATCAGAATACACTTTATTTTAATTAATAGAACCCAAATTTCGTGAAAAATGTGATCTTTGTAATTTTTTTTTGTTTTTATTATGTGTACGTCTCTGTGTTTCATAATTTACTGTTGGTGTGTATTCACACGGAGTTACGATTTTTGTGATAAAAAAATAAAATTTTCCAGTAAAATAAAGAGAATCCGTGTCCTGTTTTCTTTCTTTCTACCTTAAAATATGATTATGGAATATTTTGTTGCCTGAAACAAAAGCAACCCTAAAATGCTTAACTGTATAAACAACCATATATATGGTTCACATAGTGCCTTCAGTGAATTAGTGAGTGTCTTGAGATTCAGATGCTATATCTTGTTATTTTGAACAAGAGGTATTAAATTATATTGAATTCCATGGGGAAACTCAGATGAAGCAAAGAGATGTAAGTAAAACTCTATTTGAGGATGGATGTTGGGAGAAACCTTGTCAAGAGAGTTTTCTATATCAAGAAAGCTGTTTTACTGGAAAGGCACGCTAACCGTTAATAGGCTTTTGATGTTAATATTTGTTTAAAATGACACGTGTGTAAATTATAACTTTATTATGATAAATGCTACCAGTATTTGGTAGAACAAAACTATGCGGTAGGAGATTCCAATTATGGGAAGTGTTGTGGCTCTTATGGGTAGAAGGCGATTAAATTATTTAGATTACGTTATTACATTCCATGTTGTATTGTGTAATGAGATTTTATGTGTGTTGTTATGCACTGCAGTGTGTTTGATGAATATTTAAGAAGAATTACCAACACAAATTGTTTTTCCCAATCAAAACATGCAAGCCAAAGAAGTAGTGAATACAACAAGTGTTTACTCAAATCAAAATGAGTGTGCTCTTTTTTCAAAAATATAAAATTAATCACACGCAAATAATTGGCCTGAATAACTATTCAGTTAGGAATTCCTGGTTTTTGTGGACAGCTTGTACTTTTTTTTTCCTCTTCTAAGAAAAAGCATGAAGTTTGAAGGAGGTTCTCTGAATATGCAGACCATTTTTAAATGTTTAATTTGCCTCTATTAAGATGTTAATCAAAATGATGAATTTAGCCATATCATTGATTACTCACCAGAACAACTAAAAGGTCAATTCATGGCCAAACTTTACCTACATTGATTACTGGGTATTTTAGGTCACTTAGTTTATGATCTTCATTTGGCCTTGGCTTGATACCAAGCACAAAGTACATTTTGCTCTATGCTTGGTATAAATCTTTGTCCTGAAGGGTTGTACAATATTGTTATATGCAAGTTTACTATTTGTATGCTTAAATTATATATTTGCAAATAGTGGTTCCTTGTGAAGCGTTGTGCTGTTACATGATGCACTTTCCAAGGCATTCAATACGTAAGAACCAATTTTGACTTTCATTTTTACCACTGTCAGTATCTCTCTCTCTCTCTCTCTCTCTCTCTCTCTCTCTCTGTTTTTTTTTTTTTGAGTGGGGGGGCTTAGCACGTTTATTTTAAAGTGACATTCTATTGCTTTCCACTGTTATTAACTTTGTTTTCCATTTTTCTATTTTTTGGGTTTAGAATTTTATGGATAACAATAACTGGAGGTCCACTCCACCAGGTGGAGAGCCTAGCATGGACACAGTCGATTGGAGAACTCAGCTGCAGCCTGATTCGCGACAAAGAATTGTCAACAAGATGCAAGTCTTTTCCCTTTATGCCCCTATTTAATCCTTCGTGTATAACTGCTATAAATTTAATAGTTTGTCTTTGAAATTCTTAGCTCTTTTAAGATTTGTGGAGATGTGAATCATAACTAATATTTTAAAGAAACCAACAAGTCAAATATTAAAAATAGTTGCTAGTTAGGTGTGATATGTGAGAATAAAGCTAGTTATTTGCCATTCACAAGGTATTTAATCCGGACATATGTGGCATTAGAATTAATGCATGGACCCAGTCACAGACAGGGCCTATATATGGGTTACAAATGCCAAACTCAAGTACAAAAATTTTGATCGGATAAGATCATCCTTAATTTTTTATTTTGTATTGTTAGGCCAAGTTCCTCATTTTAAGTAAAGTATGCAACCGTTGAAAGGACTCCCTTGTTAAAATATTATAGTTTGGGACAGCAAATGGGCTATGGATTGTCCACAGATTGAGCTAGATAAGTAAAACAGCTCAGCAATAGCAAAAGAGGTTTCTTGCACAGTAGTTTTTGAATGTCAATGTTTACTCATATTGAGTTAATGAGGAAATAGTGGGGGCATTGCTGACAAATAAAGTAAAAATTAAAGTTGTGCTAAAATGGATAAAATCTGTATTACCATCTGGGTTGTAATGTTGTTGTTATTCCTGACTAATGAGGCCACATTTGATGACAAATGGTTTTCCAAGGTCATCGCTAAATGCGTTCTTTTGAGCTTACTTAGAGGTCCATCGACCAATATTATTTTTCTGTAGGAAAATATAACAACTCCACGAGGTTCATATTTACATTCGTTATTTGGGAGCAACATTATGACTTTGAAGCCAAAATTGGTAATATTTATATAGGAATATAAAGTTTTCTTTTAAGTCTGTGGAGTTGGTTTATGATAACTAGTTTTGCATTCAAAATAGATGACTGTGTATAACATAATTGAAAGGATTGAAATCATCTTTGAGGTGGAACATATAGGGGGAGAATAAGAAAGTTACTGTCCTTTCTAACTATGATTTGGAGATTGCCTGAACCAAAATGTTGAATACTTCCATTTTGATGCACCATATTGTAGCAACTTGAATTTCTACAGCTTCTTCACTTATTTGCTATTTTCAACTGACAACATAAAAAGCAGCATAAAAAAAATTATGTGACCACTGAAATTTTTGGACAAACAAGCAGTACAGTAAAAGATATTAAGATTGTTTTTTTGTGGCACGAACAGTAACAGAAATATATTGAATTACTTGACTAAACTCAGTGTTGATGGTTGTTCTTTTGGTTGTATCATCTTGGACCTTTAGATGGTTTATGAGTGGGCCTTTTTAAGACCAAATATGGGAATTTTATTTATTTTATCATGTGATGAAGGAGCTAATAAATGATGAATGAAACTATACTCTTTAGTTCTACCAGTCTTCTAGCAATGAGTTTATGAATCAAGTTGTATGGCCTGTTGTGGTCCCAGAGAGACTTGTGAAACTAACAGTGGATTTTTCTCTTTCCTCCAAGAGATACTGTAACAAAGTTACATGATTCTTTCAGATAAGAATTGTAACTATGATGGATTACTTTGGTTCGTTTTGTCCATGAAACTTGTGGATATTGTGTCTTTGTATTTTCTCCAAATTTCATTTGTGGCTGGATTATTCAAATTTCAATATGGTTTGCCAATTATGTATTCTCTTACTAGCTGAAAATGCTTGTGTAGATAGCAACTCTCTAATTTATTGTTTTTACACAGAATGGATACATTAAAGAGACATCTTCCTTTTTCTGGCCAAGAGGGATTCAGTGAACTCAAGAAAATTGCTGGAAGGTTCGAGGAAAAGATATACACTGCTGCCACAAGTCAGGTAATTCCAATTTAAGTTTATGATTTTTATAATTCATACGTAAATATGTCCTTTCATTTATACGCACTTTGGATTCATGAACGGCACTTTGTGTTCTTCACCTTTCAAAGCTTTTATGCATTAATGTGGGAATTTTATGTGTGCACTATGTCTTGTGCATGGACGCACAAACACGCCCGCATGTATGAGCTACTCAATAGCCGGGTACATAGGAAACCATGAAGAAAGACTCCCAAGAGAGGAAAAAGGAACGAAAAAAAGAAACAAACAAGATATTGGCTCTTAATGATCTTTATCTTCTTATGTCGGGTATGCAAATGTTTTCATTGTTAAGAATAAACTAAAAATTGTAAGAAAGTGAGAATAGGAAAAGATTAGATAGGAAAAGGGCTAGTCTTGTTAGAAATCTTCTAATATATGAAAGTGAGAAAAAAAGTAACTGAAAATAAAATTGTTTTATCTTTTTATTCTTCCCATCATGTTAGTTGTTGCAAGGAAGATTTTCTGACCATAATAAGCCTCCGGCATTTTATTCTGTTTATGTCTTCTTCTCTCTCTCTCCTTTTTTTTTTTTTTCTTTTGTGGTTGTTTTATTTACATTCATTTGACCAGTAGGTCCTTTTTCTTTTATGGCTTTGTAACATGGAGTACCATGATAAAACATTTTGTACTGTTTAAATTTCAGTCGGATTATCTGCGGAAAATCTCTCTGAAGATGCTTTCAATGGAGTCAAAGTCTCAGAATGCAATGTCCAACAGTGCTGGTAATAGCAGCAAACCCCCTGATCCAGGTAGTGACATTGAAGAGCATTTTGCATTTATGTTAAGCAGTTTTGCAGCTTCATGCTCATTTTGACCTACCCCATTATGCTTTTGGCTAGGCAAGTATGTTATCCTAATTCGGCCGCAACATAAATGCATGAATTTTCATCTAGAAATAGATCTCAATGAAGAGACACAAGGTGTTGAACATGGTACTACCAAAAATCTGAGTATTAGGTAGGACATATTCTATCTGAAAGCTTAAGCTATCGGAGTGGAGGCCTGGTCGTCATATAAGTAGCGTACAAGATTTTCTCTTAAAGAATTGGCCTGTTATGCGTGTATTACCACCTATAACTGACAGTTTATTTCCTTATGGTAAACCATAGAATTTGTATTAACATCACTGGTGTACTTACTTCAACACAAGAAGTGTGGGCCTCTTCGATGTTGATAGAAACACTTTCTTTGTCTTGGTACCAATTCAAATAATTAAAATAGCAATATAAGCGACCTTCTTGACAATCATGTGTTTTAGGAAATCGGAATGAATTGTTTATAAACTATATTGTTAAGTGTTGGACATGGTTAGACATAGTGTCAAGTCCTCAAGCATTAGATATGACCATTTTTAAGGGAAAAAGTATACTACAGAAATCATAGGATTTTGTGGTCCTGCTATGTACATTCATCTTAATTACAGCGCGTATCAATACCTTTACTGTGTGGGTCAAGAAAAAAGTGGTTGCCACATGTAACTGGACTTGCTTTGTTATTTTATCATCTATTGTTTTCTAGGTATATTTTGTAGGGTGATTGTTCCTGTATTTGTGTTTGTACACGAAGAATTGAGTTATTAGCTACTCTACCCCCTTCCACCTGCTTCTTGAAATAGGAGATATAGAAAACAGAGTTCTTCCGTAAATGGTGAATTGTACCTCCATTGCTCTGAATTTAATCCATCTGGAACAAATTTGTCTCTTTGGCATTTAAATGACTCTTTTAACGAATTGTTATCTGCCTATGTGATTTCACAGTTATAATTTTGGGATGGTTGTTTATTAAGTTGCTTTCTGTGTTGCTTTTTCATTTTGTTTAGGATCTGGTATGCAAAACCAGCTTCACAATCAAGGACAATCACTTCCCATCCCATTGTCAAGTAATCAGTCTCAAGCACGGCAACAGCTTTTATCGCAAAACATTCAGAATAACATGGCATCAGCTGGAGTTCAAGGTTCTTCTGGATTACCATCTGCTTCTGGTTTAACCCAAACGCCTATTTCCAGCGTCGTAGGCCAAAACTCCAACATGCAAAATATATCCAGCATTTCACAGAATTCAGTAGGAAATTCAATGGGGCAAGGGGTGCCTTCCAATCTTTTTTCTTATTCCCAGAGGCAAATGCCAGGTAGGCAACAGGTTCTTCCCCAACAGCAACAGCAGCAATCACAGAATCCGCAGCAGTTATTATATCATCAGCAGTTACAACAACAACTTCTGAAGCAGAAGATGCAGCAACAGCAGCAGGGAAATCTCCCACACTCACTAATGCAATCCCAGATCCCACCACAGCAGCAACAGCAGCAGCAAAACTTATTGCAACAGAATCAGTTGCAATCTTCTCAGCAATCTGGTATGCAAACATCCTCTGTTATGCAGCCTTCCATGTTGCAGTCATCTCCTCTCTCTACTCTTCAGCAGAACCAGCAGTCATCTGTTCAGTCATCAACACAATCCATGATCCAATCGCATCCACAACAAGTCCTTAGGCCACAGCAACAGCAACAGCAACAGCAGCCTGGGGGTATTCATCAACAGCAAACATCAATAACACAGCAGTCAATAATGCCTCCACAGCAACAGCAGCAGCAGCAGCAGCAGCAACAACAACAGCTAATGGGACAACAACCAAGTGCTGCAAATATGCAGCAGAGTCAGTTGATTGGTCAACAAAACAGTGTAGGAGACATGCAGCAGCAGCAACAGAGGTTGCTTGGTCAGCAGAGTAATCTTCCAAACTTGCTGCAGCAGCAGCAGCAACAAAAACAGCAGCAGCAGCAGTTAATGTCCCATCAAAACCTCTCAAGTTTGCATCATCAACAGTTGGGCTCACAAAGTAATGTTTCAGGATTACAGCAGCAGCCTCAGCCACAGCAGCAGTTGCTTGGAGCTCAGTCTGCGAACTCAAGCATGCAAAATAATCAACATCCTGTTCATATGCTACAACAATCCAAGGTTTCGCTGCAGCAACAAACACAACAGAGTGCAGCTAATTTATTACCAAATCAAGGTCTGCACTCACAACCACAGCCACCACAGCAGCAAATGATGTCACAAATTCAATCACAGCCTGTTCAGCTGCAACAGCAGTTGGGCTTACAACAGCCTAATACTTTACAAAGAGATATGCAGCAAAGGCTTCAGGCATCAAGTCAAGCATCTGGTTCCTTGCTTCAACAGCAGAATGTAATGGATCAGCAAAAGCAGTTATATCAACCACAAAGAGCCCTTCCAGAGACATCGTCAAGTATGCTGCTTCATACATCCAGTTAATTAGTTCTGTTAAAGTTGTGGTTTTGCTGTTTTGTGCTTTCATATGAGTAAAATTTTTGATGCATAGATTTTCATACAAGCCTCTTTAACATCTGCATCAAACTGCATTTTCGTTCATGGGATTTTTTGTATAGTTCTACATGTCATTAGTTGTTGCAAGAATGATTTATCACGGAATGCTTAAAATTCTTTCTTTTCATTGCATCCTAGGTAAGTTTCATCTAGGTGAAGTCTATAAGCTCATGTAAAGACACCACTTGTATTTTGTCTGCTTTGCCCATCACTACCCATTTGTCAATGCACTAATGCTTCTTGCTCATCACCAGCACTTTTATTGACACTGCTGCGGCCACCACTTCACTACTTTCATGATTGAGCAACTAAGAATTTTAGATGCATGGTTGATTGTGAAATGGAATGAATTTTTTTTAATCTTTTTCTTGCTGGAAGAGTTTATAAGTGCTGTCCTTTAATTATTTTATTCTATTTTTTTGCTGGAAGAGTTTCTGGCATACCCCTCTTGTTTTATGCTTCTTGCTTTGGTAAATATCATATGATTTACATGTTTTCTTGTTATTTGCTTTATGTATTGCTTTCAGCAACACTTTCATAATATGATCCTATTTTGCCTTCTGCTATTGAAATTTTTTGTTTTGTGCATTATATGTATCACTGACTAGTCTACGGCACAACACATGTATATTTTAGTTTCCCTTTTGCTAGACTATTGTTGTTAAGAGTCAGATGTGTCTTTCCATTTAACTTACATGTGTCTTTATCGTAATGGTAGCGTCTCTTGATTCGACAGCCCAGACAGGACAGGCAAATGGAGGTGATTGGCAAGAGGAGGTGTATCAAAAGGTACTTTTTCATGTCCCTTATTCAAGGTGATGATATGGATCAGGATAGGGCTGAAATTTTAGATTGGGAAAACAAGGATCTAGAAGGAATGTTTGTAGTTGCTAAACAACTGGACCAATTAGAAACTATAATGATATTACTGTGACAAAAACTCAATACCTTTATTAGGACAGATATTGTTTTATGAGAAAGAATTTAATTCGTTAATCTAACACATCAAAGCTTAAATGAAACTTTCTCCGAACTCTTGGTTTGATCCTTCGGCAAAATTTCCTGTTACACCATGATAATGAAGATGAGTGATCCAGCTGATCGCCTGTGAAATTCCAGGTCTCTTGAATAGACTGGCATAGTAGCATGAGATAAGAGTATCTTTCCTGGATTGGATCATCAAGCGTGTAAAGGACTTAAGCATCTATTGTGGCCTTTCAAATAATTTTGGCTTATTTTAGTATCACACAGTTGATAAATGATGAAAAGCAACCTTGGATTTGATATGAAAAACTTGAACAAAGAATGCCAAAATATATTGATAGGAGAGCAAGAGAGGCTATTGCGTTTTTTATTTTCCTTCTGAACATCCTTGTACTTTTTTTTTTTTGGGTTGTATCTTAAGGTTAGGCATCTATTATTTTTTGAGATGCATCTCCAAATTTATTCCACGAAAATTCAATAAGTATATAACTTGTGATTTGGTGATTGTCCCTGTGGGGTAATTTCATCTTTTTATCTTTTGGAGGTAAGCAGAGGAACATTTTGGTGAATAGTGTACTCATGACTGATCCAATAATTTACTTGGTTTTGTTTTTTTCCCTTGTATTCTTTTCGTGCAAATGCGGTTTAACTTGCTACTCACCAAATTGATGGTTTTGATTCGTGCTCACATTATAATTGTTTATAAGAAGTTCTGAAGCTGAAATATATTTTCATGCATTAAATCATGCATAGATCATGCTCCTGTGCCTACATATCTGCATTTGCGAGTGCTTTTGCTTTCATTTGACCATTTTTTCCCTATTTTAATTACTAAATATATCAACTTTTAATGGCTCTTAATTTTCTGGCTAGTAGAGGATAAAGAATTCAAAGAACTATCTTTTCTTTGATTTTGCTGTAGTTAACTATAATTTATATGCAGCAACTATAAATTGTATCTTATAGTTGCTGAAGAAGTGAAGTATTTAACAATGATGTCTTGCAAATATTACTTTGCAGATTAGAGCCATGAAGGAGACGTATTTACCCGAATTAAATGAGATGTACCAGAAAATTGCTGCTAAATTGCAGCAGGTAAGTGATCCCCTTTGTATATTCGCTAACAAAAGTTGATTTACCAACATTTTGTCTACATTATTGTTAATTTGTTATTTTTTCCAGTAATGTGTTGCCTCTGACCATGCAAGTTATTGTTTTTGCGTGTTCAGCATGATTCTCTTCCAACGAAGTCAGAGCAGCTTGATAAGTTGAAATTATTTAAGACTATGTTGGAGCGGATCATATCATTCTTACAGGTTTCCAAAAATAATATCGGACCTAATTTTAAGGAGAAGTTAGGTTCCTATGAGAAGCAGATAGTTAACTTTATAAGTACAAATAGGCCCAGGAAGCCTGTTTCTGCAATGCAGCAAGGGCAGCTTCCACCACACATGCAGCATTCCATGCAGCAGCAGCAGCAGCAACAATCACAAATTCCTCCTCAAGTTCAGTCTCACGACAATCAAATGCACTCACAGATGCAATCAATGAACTTACAAGGTTCAATGGCTCCTATGCAACCAAACAATGTGACAAGTTTGCAGCATAATTCAATGTCTTCTACCTCCGGAGTTTCAACAGCACAACAGAACATGTTAAATTCGTTGCAGCCAGGTTCGAACATGGATTCAGGACAAGGAAGTTCACTAAGCTCAATGCATCAGGTTAATGTAGGGTCACTACAACAAAATAATGCAAGTGCTCCCCAACAAACAAGCATTAACAATTTATCGTCACAAAGTGGGGTGAACATGCTTCAGTCAAATATTAATCCCCTCCAGCCAAATTCAAATATGCTTCAACACCAGCATTTGAAACAACAGCAGGAGCAGCAGCAGCAGCAAATATTACAGTCACAACAGTATAAACAACAAATTCATCAGCGCCAGATGCAGCAGCAGCAATTGAAGCAACAGCTAATACAGCAACAGCAGCAGCAGCACCAGCACCAGCAACAACAGCAGCAGCAGCACCAGCACCAGCACCACCAGCAGCAGCAGCAATTGCACCAGCAAGCAAAGCAACAACTGCCAGGAATGCAGACACACCAAATGCCACAGCTGCATCAGATTAATGATGTAAATGACATGAAGATGAGGCAGGGGATGGGTGTTAAGCCAGGGGTTCTTCAGCAACACCTGTCATCGAACCAGCGTTCTGCTTATTCCCATCAACAATTGAAAGCAGGAGCTCCATTTCATATTTCTTCACCCCAACTCCTTCAGACTGCATCCCCTCAAATAGCACAACATTCTTCTCCGCAGATTGACCAGCAAAATCTGCTTTCATCACTCACAAAAACTGGAACCCCCTTGCAATCTGCAAATTCTCCTTTCGTTGTTCCATCTCCTTCAACACCCTTGGCTCCATCCCCTATGCCAGGGGATTCTGAGAAACCCATGTCTGGTATTTCTTCACTCTCAAATGCTGGAAATATTGGACATCAACAAACCACCAGTGCACAAGCATCAGCTCCATCCCTTGCTATTGGCACTCCAGGAATATCAGCCTCACCTTTGCTTGCCGAGTTTACTGCTCCTGATGGTGCTCATGGTAATGCCTTGATGACTGTTTCCGGTAAGGCGACTGCTACAGAGCAGCCTATTGAGCGCTTAATCAAAGCGGTAAAAATATTCTATTTCTTGGCATCCTGCATTTTTGTGGTGTTTAATGATATTACTCCAAACAAAAGGAGGAACTATTGTGCTCTCTTAAAACTTATCGGTTCAGATTTTACAATTGTATTTGCTCTTTTCAGGTGAAATCGATGACGCCTAATGCATTGAGTGCATCTGTCAGTGACATTGGCTCAGTTGTGAGCATGACTGATAGGATAGCAGGATCGGCACCTGGTAATGGATCTAGAGCTGCAGTTGGTGAGGATTTGGTTGCCATGACCAAGTGTCGTCTGCAAGCTAGAAATTTCATTACACAAGATGGTTCAACTGGACCAAGGAAAATGAGGCGTTACACAAGTGCAATGCCCTTGAGTGTTGTGTCATCAGCTGGCAGCATGAATGATAGTTTCAGGCAGTTGAATGGTTCAGAAACCTCTGACCTGGAGTCAACTGCAACGTCTAGCATCAAGAGGCCCAGGATAGAGGTACTATTCTTAGTTTCTAATTTTATAAGAACAATAGTGATTTGAACAGGCTATTTGTGGTTGAATTTATCCTATAAAGCTTTAACTGACTCATGTAATTGATTGACTGCTTTGTATTTGGAGATCCTTTCCCCACAAACCCCCCCACCCCCCACCCAAAATATTAACAAAGAAAATATTCATTTTTCCAAGTTAACATTTAGCAAGTGAGATTGGAGACTGACCTTTTTTTTAATAAGTTAATATTTGTATTGCATATTCGGTTTAAGAGTATCAAGCAGCAACCTGTCAATCCGGCGAAATTGCAGTTTCATACTTTTTTTTATTTGTTTAATGCATAAAAATCAAATCATGTGAACCAAAATCATGAGCTTGTATTGAAGAGAGTATATTTTATTTCTCCTGTTTAGATTACTTGTATTAGAGCCTTTTTCCACAATCATCATTCTTCTGTATGGCGATATTGTTTGGCACCTTTTGCAGGCTAATCACGCCCTTCTAGAAGAAATAAGGGAAATAAATCAGCGGCTTATAGACACAGTGGTTGATATCACTGATGAAGATGTTGATCCAACTGCAGCTGGTTCTGCTGCTGAAGGGGGTGAAGGTACCATTGTTAAATGCTCATTTAGTGCTGTTGCTCTCAGTCCAAACTTAAAATCACAGTATGCATCGGCACAAATGGTAAGAGTTTCTTAAACCTTCCAAGAGGATGTGATATCTTTCTTATAAGCATAATGCTTTCCTTGTGCTTCCATGAAATGCAGTCGCCTATTCAGCCCTTGCGTTTACTTGTTCCTACAAATTATCCAAATTGTTCTCCAATTCTGTTAGACAAGTTTCCAGTTGAAGTCAGGTAAGAAATGCTGGATTTTGACCCTTGTTTCTTTTTGGCTTCCTTACACATGCTGCCTAGTTATATCTTTTGATTCAAAATTTTGCTGAATAAAACAAAATCATTTGTTTCGACAGCAAGGAGTACGAAGATCTTTCAGTGAAGGCAAAGTCCAGGTTTAGCATCTCTCTGCGAGGCCTTTCACAACCGATGTCCCTCAGGGAGATAGCAAGGACTTGGGATGTCTGTGCCCGTGCAGTTATATCCGAGTATGCACAACAAAGCGGCGGAGGCAGTTTCAGCTCAAAATATGGGACATGGGAAAACTGCCTGAGTGCCGCATGATCGTGTTCTTTTGCAAACCAAAGCAATTCTCCCAAAGTCGTTCTGACAATCCATGATGCAGAACATAACACTGATGCACCAGCCAGTGGTTTTGGTGAAGTTTACCCCAGCTTTAGCGCTCATGGAGGTTATATAATTATGTAATGGTGTTTCTGGTAAAAGAAAACTCAAGGAATAATACCCAGCACAGTGTTAGAACACAAAAGTGTAGGTAAATTGTTGTTATATATGTCATCTGTAATTATGGTGTTTCATCGCGTGATGCTGCTAGTTTGTAAGAATGCTATAATCTTGTTGACTTCTGAATTGGTCGTAGAACTTATGCATATCTATTTGCATTTGCAAAATTCACTTGCCCATCGCGGAGAAGTGTGATGATTATTCGTTTGAATAATTTCAATTGTTCTTGAAACCCCAAATTTATTTTTAGGAAATAGAAATGCAGAGCCACCTTCCTTTTACTTTTTGCGAATATAAAACTATTATCATTTTGAAAGTGTCATGCGAGCGAGTGAGATCAGAGTTTCAGCATTTGCTTCTAATTAAATGAGTCCACCTTGAAATTATGTGAACTCGCCTGTGTCGTCTTGATCTTTTCTTTTGAATAATTATTTATCCGGTTGCACTAATTTACGTGATGAATAATTGTTCTTCGGTGTTATCTCAATTTAAAATTACTTGAATTTGTGATTTTTTAAATTATTGTATATATTATTTTGTGTTGATAATAAAATTATTTAATTAATAAAAATGTTATTTATTAATAAAATATTTTATTAATAAATAAATTTTTTATTAATTAAATAATTTTATCGAATTTTCAAATGAACCCACAATTTATAATATTATTGATATACATTTTATGTGCTTATTCACGATGTTATTAATTTAATTCGTTAAATTATAGATATTTTTGTAAAATAATAGAAAGGAAAATGATCTTCGAACAACTTTTGTTTTCAAGTTCAAAAATCAAATTGTTGTTTCATTTTCAAATTTAAAATTAGATTCGATTAATAGTTGGAAATAAATCTCGAGGGTAATTTAGTCAAAGTAACCAGAAGCCAGAAAAAAGGCTGATCTTCACTTCACTTCACGTACTGAGACAACTTCAGACGTGGCAGTTCATTATGGGTCAACCGCCTCGTACAGTTTTCTAAATGAATAAGTTTCTACCATGCGAGCGCGTTTGTTGCAATCGATTAAATTTTAATGCGGAGAGAGAGACCATTTTTCATACTACATTATCATTACCACTGCATTTACAGCCGTACTCCGTGTTTTACATCCTCCTAGTGGCGCGTGGCAAAAGGACACCCGGTAGCCCACAGTTTTCTTTCCACAACCCGAAGCGGAAGTCTCACCCCGCGGGCCGCGACCAGTTTGTAAGCATAACCAACGGCAGCTTTCAAACTATAACGCCCCTCGAATCCGACAAAATTACAATCCGCCCAAACTCCTTCCCGATTTGCCACACACTATAAATACCCTCCTCTCCTTTTTCTGGTTTTGCTCCTATAACGCCCCAAAACGACGCTAAAATCTCTCTCTCTGGTTAGAATGGCAACATCGACATCATCAATGAGAAACAGATCAAACGGTTCAGATTTCGCCAAGTTTCGAAGACAATCGCTATCTTCCTCCTTCGCCTCCTCTGCCTCTTCTAGCTTCTCATCCTCCACATTCTTCGCGCGTTCCACTTCTCCAACACGTGCGAACTTGTGCAGCCACCGCCACAACAGCCTTCAAGGCGGCGACTATCGATCCTCGCAGTCCGTGCGGTTCTCCATTGACAACCGCCCGATCTCTCCCAACCGATCGATCTCGTTCACGAAACAAATCGATAAAAAAAACAATGCGGCGCCGTTCAACAGTCCGAAGAGGACGTGCGCCTGTTCGCCGACAACTCACCCTGGGTCCTTCCGGTGCGCGCTTCATAAGAAAACGAACAGTGATCACAATCATAAAATGTCGCCGTCGTCGTATCACTCGAGCAGTAGGCTGAACCATAGGAGGTCGGCGATGACGAATTCTGTGGTGAGAATAGGAGGAGTGGAAGGCGAGTTGGTCAAAAGAGCGTTGACTGCTCTAATTAGGCCGTCATCTCACCAGCAGCGCCGCCGAGCCACATTCGAGCCGAGACCGAGCCGGCTGTCAATCATGTCAAAAGCATGTGATTTGTGAATTCTGTTGCGAGTGAGTTGGCGAGTTGACTCAGTGAGTTAATTTTGTAATTTGCACAAAGAATTAGAGTAAATATTTTATTAAAATTTGGCATTAAAATTGAAAAATTATAAAAAAAAATAAAATTACAAAAAATTTCTATGACAATTAAAATGCTGTGTTATGACCTAGAGGAAGAGAACACAATAATTCTATCAAAATACCTTTCTGTTGACCATATGTTAAATTAAAAGAAAAATATTGGGAAAAACAGCCACTGGAGGAAGACAAAAAATTAAAAATAATTTTTTTATTATATTAATTAAATAATAAAATTAAATTTATTGAAATTGTGTCGATTTTATTTTAATTGACTCGTACTATAAAATAAATACAATATTACATAAATAAAATTTAAATAAAAAAACATTAATATTTATTTTAAAATTCTTATTTTAAATTACACCATAATTGATAAAATATTTATTAGTTAAATTATTAAATTTTATAATTATTTATTGTATTTTTCAACTATTTATATAATAAATATTATATTTTTTGGTATAAAAATTTTGTAAACAAATTATAGATTATCTAGCACTACTCCAAAATTAAATTATTATTTTTCTGAAAAAATTTGAGATAAGACGTAGAAGCACAAATTTTTAGATTGCGTTTAATTAAAATTATGTATCAAAATTAACCAAGCATACGAAAGGAAGTCACGTTAATATCATTTATGTTTATAAATAAAAATTATGTAACTAAAATAATATAATTTGACCATTATAGTAAAAATATAAATTTTTTTACAAAAATAATTTAAAAAAAAGGCCATTGAGGGCACAATTCAAATAAAGTGGCCCAAGCTTTAGCCCAATAGTAAAAAAAAATATTCATTCAAACTCAAATTAGATTTGGGCCCAGCCCATTGTTTTGTTTCAGAAAACTTCTCCACATATCCTAGGGGCAAATATGAACTGAGTCAAATAAATTTTACTTGAAATTAAAATTTATCTTAAATAAATTTAATTTCTTAATTTAAAATTAAAATTTAATATTATTTAATAAATTTTTTTAATTATTTAATTTTAATTCAAAAATAAAGTATTTTATTTATTAATTATCTTAATTTTTTCAATAAATCATATATTTTAAAGATCTTAAAGACTTTTTAAGTATAAGAATATTAATATTTACTTAAAACCAGTATCTTTATATTATACTAGTACTAGAAGTTATGAATTAAAATTATCCCATATGTTTATTTAACAAATTTAAACAATATATGATACGGTATATTACATACCGTAATATATTACTTGAAAATTGAGTGAAGAGGAAAAAAATAAATTATAAAGAGAAGTGATATATGATAAATTATTTTTTTAAAAAATTATATTATTACTTGAAGTAATATTACATACCACCAAAAAGAGATTTAAAATTTTTTTATATACTATAATTACATAAATAAAAATATTATATTGTCTATATATTTATTTATGATAATTATTAATTTATTTGATACTTTTAAAATAAATGTAGACACAACACGATTTTATTAAATTATGCAAATAATATAATAAAATAAATTAAATAATATAAGCATATTGATTAATTTTATATTTATATAATAATATAAACATATTAATTAATTTTATTTTTATATAATTCAACTGATAAAGAATGTTCTTTTTAAACATGGGACTCTCAAACTTGAATATTATATAATATTTTGTTTTCAAATGAAAAATTGGTTCTTTGATTTAATTCTGATTTTAACAATTTTAAAACCAAAACATACTCTAAAAAAAATTGCATTTTTATTTTTAAAACCAAAATCTATCATACAAATATTAGTTGGAGAAGCTATATGATCAATTCGGTTCCTCATTTTGCACATCCCTTGGTAGAAGGATCGCAGAGAAAAAAGATGATGTGTATCAATCCTACATTCCTCGAGCCTCTGATCAGAAGTATGAAATTGTCTAAGATGATTTCTCATACATACATTAAAATTTAAACACTCTGATACATTGTACACTTATTTTATTCTATATATGATGGGTAATTATTTTGCTTTCAATAATTTCTTTGTACACACAACATCAAACACCATAGAATTTATGTTAAGAGACCAAAAAAAAAAAAGGAGAGAAGTTAGGAAGTGCTTTGTATTAGAGAATGGCATACAGTACATGTATATATATATGTAGTTTTTATTATACTGTATATCAATACATATTTGTTATTAGATAATTTGAGATCAAACATACAGTACATGTATTCACTGGATTGACTTTAAAAGAATTATTTTAATAAGTTGAAGATAATGTTTCATTAATTTAGATGCTTAATAAAGGTAAATTGGTTCATGTATTTTAAGATCAATTAAAAGTAAGAAGAAATATAACCTACAGTGTTTTGGTATAATATTTCTTCTTCCTTTCAATTTTTAATTTCTTCTTTCGAGGAAGAAAGAACATGTAAACCCTTTATTTCTTACGAAACAAGTAGAGAGAAACTGAAGTCGTAATATGACAGTGCATTCCAGCCTACCTGTTTTGGCTTGGTAGTTTGGTCACTTTCATATATGGCATTTTGATTGGAGCTTGGGTCATGTAATATTAAAATAGTTGTGCATAATATCATGGGCTCAAATCAAGGTTGAAGAGAATTTTTCAGTTTGTCGATTGTTTTTAATTGAGAAATTTTGTTTAATATTAATACAGAAAGCTATGTATTTCTTACAGATGGACATGGAATGGGATTCATTTTATGGTCTTAAAAGGTAAAATCAAAATCTATATAGATCTGTTCCAAAATCTAAGTTCCAGTTTGAGCGCGTAGATGCAGAAACACTGTTTCTCAGTGCTGGAGAATAGAGGAGATATCTGCAGATTATCATTTTTATTTCATTTTTCTCACAGAAAGGTCACTGAATAAGAAAGGTCAATACACAGTAAGAATTCACCTTTTTAAAACTCACTGAATAACTCTAGAAATTTATGAAAAAAAAAGAATCGTTTATTGCAACTCAGTTGTAGATGCATATCACGTGCAATCTCATAAACTACGGACGTTTCCCTGAAGGAGGTTGAGGAGGCCGCGGAGTTTCTCTAGGCTGATCTTTATCCCGACCTCTCACAGTCGGAGCTGATCCCAATTTATCACTGCTCGTCTTGCATTTTCTGCACTCATTAACAACAGCAGGAACAGGTGATACGGCTAAGCAGCTTTGAGGGTCAAGTAATAAAATTGCTAGTAATGCAAAGATGGAAATATTCGAGAGTTTTCCCATTTGTAAAAAACAGAAAGCTTGCATTCTCTGATGACTCCCTGCCACATTTATATAGAATCTCCATATGTTTATGTTGGTAATTGGGTTGAAATTGTCTCTATTGACCAGCAATATGGTTCTACGATTATAAGGAGTAAACCAGAAAACGCGTGAAGAAAGTTATAATTGATCAACATCAACAAATGTGTTATGACTTTTGTATGCAGTTGGCAAAGATTTCGCACGAGAAATACTAAATCTCACGCTTCAATATTGTCGGGGTCCAATGGAGAAAACTTAATTCAATGCACCGCAACAGTACTCATATTTTCTTTAGGCAATTCATTTGTTAAGAGAACATAGTTAAGAATAAACTCAACCTTTAACAGGCATAGGCAATTCGACCAAACATGCATCTGGTCCTATCAGCAGGAAGAACAATAGCATTAGTTCAGTTACTGCAATTTTGATGAGTTTTGCCATTGCTAAAGAACAGTTTGCAACATGGGTAGCTCCTGGTTGACCTAGTTATATATTACAAACTCTATATAACAAAAATTTATCGGCAGGAAAATGGACCAAATTAAACAAGCTGAATGTTTCAATTCTGGTCTTAGAATTTCTTACCTGTATATAAAATATTTCTATTTTTCCTGCCATAATATGCATAAATTTTAAAAAAATATAATTGTGGGAACTAATTAATTTAATTTAACATACGACATTTGATTGGAGATTAAGTCAAGTAATAATAAAGTAATTGTGAGTAGTAACTGATTTAATTTGAAAAACCTCAATAAAAAATTGTAATCAGTCAACGTTATTGTTATCGTGATTTTTGTATGCAGTTGGCGAAGACTTGGAACATTTTATTAAGTGAGTTTAACCATAAACTCGCTAGTATTTGATTTTTATGGAACGAATTTATTATACTTTTTGATGAATTTAAGAAAAAAATTAAAAATTTGTTGTGGATTTGGGACGAATAGGAGAGTGCGGATAAATATTCGGGTTTCATTTATTTAACAAGTAGAGAGAAACTGAAGTCATAATATGACAGTGCATTCCAGCCTATCTGTCTTGGCTTGGCAGTTTGGTCACTTTCATATGTGGCATTTTGATTGAAGCTTGGGTCAAGTAATATTAAAATAGTTGTGGATAATATTATGGGTTCATATCAAGGTTGAAGAGAATTTTTCAGTTCGTCGATTTTTTTTTTCTTGAGAAATTTTGTTTAATATTGATCCAGAAAGCTATGTATTTCTTACACATGGACATGGAATGGGATTCATTTTATGGTCTTAAAAGGTAAAATCAAAATCCGTATAGATCTGTTCCAAAATCTAAGTTCCAGTTTGAGTGCGCAGATGCAGAAACAGTGTTTCTCAGTTCTGAAGAATATGGGGGATATCTGCAGATTATCATTTTTATTTCATTTTTCTCGCAGAAAGATCACGAGTAGAGCCAATACACAGTAAGAATTCACCATCTAAAACTCACTGAATAACTCTAGAAATTTATGAATACAAAGAATCGTTTATTGCAAATAAATTATATATGCATATCATATACAATCTCATAAACTACGGACGTTTCCCTGAAGGGGGTAGAGGAGACCGTGGAGTTTCTCTAGGCTGATCTTTATCCCGACCTCTCAAATTCCGGGCTGGTCGCAATTTATCACTGCTCGTCTTGCATTTTCTGCACTCATTAACAGCAGCGGGAACAGGTGAGACGGCTAAGCAGCTTTGAGGTTCAAGAAATAAAATTGCTAGTAATGCAAAGATGGCAATATTCGAGAGTTTTCCCATTTGTAAACACAGAGAGCTTGCATTCTCTGATGACTCCCTGCCACATTTATATAGAATCTCCATATGTTAATGTTGGTAATTGGTTTGAAATTGTCTATGTTGACCAGCAATATAGTTCCACGATTATAAGGAGTAAACCAGAAAACGCGTTAAGAAAATTATAATAGATCAACGTCAACAGATTTGTCATGACTTTTCTATGCAGTTGGCAAAGATTTTGCACGAGAAACACTAAATCTTATGTTGCAATGTTGTCGGAGTCCAATGCAGAAAACTTAATTCAATACCCCCCAACACTTCTCAGAATGGTAAATATTTACTTTAGGCAATTCATTTGTTAAAAGAACATAGTTAAGAATAAGCTCAACCTTTAACATGCAGAGGCAATTCAGCCAAACATTCATCTGCGCCATTCAGCAGGAAGAACAATAGCATTAGTGCAGTTACTGCAATTTCGATGATTTTTCCCGTTGCTAAAGAACAGTTTGCTAAAGAACATTAAAAGATTTGTTATCAAATTTAGAGTTTTTCCTACTCTTTTTTTCTTGACTTAATAAGACGATGGACGGAGTATATTTAATAATTAACGGTATTGTGTGATGAATTTTTAAATTTGTATTGTAAAACGTAAAATTAATTTATAAATTTTATTAAAATATAATATAAATTATTTATTATTAAATATGTTATGTGTTATATTTAATTAAAAGTTGATAGAAAAAAAAAATCAAAAGAGGATTCAAATCCTTTGTTATTTTGACTTTTCGTATGCTGTTGGTGAAGCCTTGGGACGTTGTATTAAGTCAAGGTGTCCTCCTTCGACCTTGGCAGCACAAAACAGTTTGCTGAAGAACGTTAACAGATGTGTTATCATGACTTCCGTATGCCGTTGGTGAAGACTTGGAACATTTTATTAAGTCAAGGTCTCATCCTTCGACCTTGGCAGCACAAAATATAGTAAGCTTAATACGCCACATCACTTCTCACAATGGCAAATACTTTCTTTAGGATCTTGAGACATCAAATTTTTAATTTGTGTCGTCCAGTTACTTCTAAATGCTTCAATTATTTGTAAAATACATGGGATCTTAAGCATGCCTCTCGGGTTTCACTCTTTTTCTTCTCTACTTATAAATTTTTGGTCAAGCGGTACAATTGAAAAAATATAGTGTAAACATTTATTGCTAGCAATGGATCGAACATCATAAATAAAATTGGATCTTAAGAATAGGTTCTCATGTTTCATTCCTTATTATCTCCTTGTCACTCCTCAAACTTGTGTCAAAAGAACCACTTGATGGTTGGTTCAAAGAAGAGGCAATGAGGTAATAACTAGCTTCTATACGAACTAAAATAAAATTTCAAGTGTAATCATTGATTTTATCTCTAACGAGAGAGAAAAATCTATACTGTTGCAGTAATTTATTCTAAATAAAATATCATAGAGATGTTGGTTTTAGCAATATAGTTGCTAGGCAAAGTACATAACATGCTTGAAGGGAAAACGCTTTCATAGCTTGACTTTAATTTGTTTATTGCAAAATCCTGGACGATATGCAATCTGATATTCTAGGGATGTTCATCAGGAGGGCTAGGGGAGAAGGTGGAGAATTTCTAGGATCATCAGTCTCCCGACCTGGATACTTTATGGCCCAAGGTGCATGCAAAATCCAAGGTAGTCGCCCATTGTCAGCGTTTGTCTTGCTTTTTCTACAACCTCCGAGTGTAAGAGGTACACAAGCCTCTTCTATATTTGAAAGCTGTCAGATAACAGTAAAACTGAAGCAATTATGGTAAAATACAAAACTTCACTATATTTTTTTTTTTTCACTAGAGTTTTGGGTAGTATCATATAAGAATGAAATATAAAATTTGAGTGTAAAATCTATACTTCACAGTTAGTGCAAACAAATTCTTAAATTTGAGTTTTGGGTATTATCAGCATCTGTAGTTTCTAACATGCTACGAACAAAAACTACTACCGGTTTTTTTCAATGGCAAAAAAGAAGAAGAAGAAGAAGAAGAAGAAAAGAGAAGAAACAAAGAAATTATGAACGAGAAGAACTAGCCTGCGGTGTTAATAACTGCAGCTCTCATTGGAGCCACAAATGGCATACGCAAAACTCACCTTTGAATGGCTTAAGTGATTTGGCTGCACAGGTTTCTGTTCCAAGTAATAAAATTGCAAACGATGCAAAGACTGAAAGGCTGGAGAGGTTTCCCTTTTGAAGATAATATACTAAGGTTTTGCATTTTGTGATTACTCACGATCACATTTATATAGAGTTTCTCTCTGATCATGCTTGCCTGGTTATTTGGTTTTAGCAAGCATGACGCATGATTGGTTATTTGTCGATATGAACAGCAAGATCGACGGAAATAAATTATAAGGAAAATTGACATTAATCAAGAGCCGCGTTCCGATTTTTCAGTTGACGTTAAAGCAGACTTTTGAGTTAGACTTTGAACTTGCATTCATATAATCATCCTATTGTTTGGGCCAACCTGATTTTGTAATAAACTTGCATGTAACATAATTAATTAAAGGTTCATAATTCTTTTGTGTTTTTTTTAATTTTTACTTTAAATAAATATTAAAATGTGATGTAATTAATAATAAATAATTTAAATTATATTTTATTATTTTAATTTATACAATAAAATATAAAATTAATTTATAAATTTAACTAAAATATAATATAAATTATTTATTATTAATTATATTATATGTCAATATTTGTTTAAAAATTAAAATAGAAAAAATTATAAAAAATACTAATATTTAATTAAATTAAATAGATCTACGTATATCGATTTTAAATAAATCATTCAGTAATTTTATCTATCGCTATTTCTCATAAAGAGAAAAATTAATGTTATATCTTGAATTATCAAATTTATTATTTCATTAAATTACCTTATCATACTGAAATTACAGTTAAGGGAATTGTTTAAGTCCCCTAATTCGTCTTGTGTCTTGTAAACAAATATATTGCTAGTCCTCTTCCTTCTCTCTTGTTATATCATTTATTTATTTAGCTTTGGCCATGCAATTGTTGGAACCAAGATGCTCAAAACTTCTGATCTTCAAGAAGAAAATAAGAAAGATTTAAGAATCAATCTTAACAGAAAAACTAATCCCCACATTTTTACCTATGTACTTGTAATCAAGTTTTATAAGAGCAGAACTTGAAGTAATTAACAGTTAGAGAAGCATTTATTTGGTTCAGCCTCTAGGGCCTACATCCATGACCAAGATCAGCAGACATCATCTTCTTTGAACCCGTTGAAGAATATAAGGATACACAGAGATCAATGGTCACTCTCTTCACAAGTCTGAACTTCAAGATTATCCTCTCTTCTCTCCGAGCTTCTTCGAAAAAGCAGAAACTTCCCTCACACTCACTTTCTCTTTAATGGCCTAACTTGATCACGGACAAAATGTACAAATTTTAAAAAGCCAATAATATTATTATAGCACCAATTTATACAAAAAATTTTCCACTAACCGGCTTCAAATTTTAAATTTTCAGTAGTATAATTTTCATCAAAGAGTAAGGTCAATGTCATGTCTCCATTGCTCAGTCAAATCAGAAGGTAAGCTCAATATAAACTTTTTAACCCTTTGAAATAAAGTCCACTTATCTCCTAACTTTTCACTTTTTTTTTACCCCTTTTGAGTTGGAAGTCAATCAAATCAACTATCTTGCTTGCTAATTTCCCAACACTTGAACCCACTACTAGATTTTCTTCCTTTTTTTCACTTTGGGTTATATTTATTTTTCCTATATTTTATTAATTTTTTAATTAAAATGGACGGCCGAATGGGATTTTGAAGTTTGAAACTGCGAAAATAATATCCTGAGACCCAAAAAGACTGGTAGATTTGTGGCAGAGACTATACAATAATTTGTAGGAGTCTGACATGGCAGCACAGCTCTATACTTAATAGGCAAGGACGAATCCAACCTGTGGGATTGTCAGAGAAAGTAGCCGCTTGCGTCCTGTGCTGTCATTTAATCCAACGGCTGCCAGCTTTACTGTGCCTTTAATGCTACTAAATCCTGTGTCCAATTTTTTCGTGGTTGAAAAAGCTGTAGCATGATTATTTTTTTTTTTACTTAAAGAGGGCAAATCAGAAATCACGGTCACAACAACGTCCAATAAAATTTTAAAATAAAAATTTATAATTAATTATATGTTTATATATCATGATTTTGACCTGTAAATTTGTAAAATTACTCGCCATTGCTTTTCAGGCTGTTAATTTTGCAGTTACTGCTACCACAATCATCATGGGAACTTCAAAATGACAAAAAAAATACGTAGAATTAAGCTAATAATATTCTCTTTCCAGATTAATACATGTCGAAGCACTAATACCAACATTTGATTCATAGCAATAACAAATTAAGATTAGATTACTTTCTTAATCGGCTGATTAATGGGAAGAATTATCAGCATCATTTGTTCTTGGAGAAGTTAATGGAAACAAAGGAAGCAACTCAGGCTCAGCTCCTCTTGGCGTACTCAATGGACTTGGATGCAGATAAAATCCTTTCCCAGCGATGGCTGTCTCCTCTTCCTCCTCGCACAACTCTCTGCTGGGACTCCCACGTGCGTAGAACTCCTCCCGTTGAGACCTAGGGCTCGGGCGAGGTAGGAATTCCAATGTCGACACCGGAGAAACCAAGAAGTTACAACGCTGTTTGTAGAAACACAGCTCATACCCATTACTGTATACGTTGTTGTTGCCGTTGTTATTGTTGTTAAGCTTGATTTCAAGCTTCTTCGCTGTCTGTCTGCGTTCATGCAGCTTGAATGCGGGACGTTTAGGGCCGATGATGGTTCCGGCGGGGCTGGTGTTAGTGGGTCGTGCTGGGTGAGTGACGGGGAGTTTTGGGGCTGATGAGTTGTCGGGGGCTCCGGTTAGTTTCTGAACTATGGTGCGGAAAGTTGATGGATCAGCTTGAACAAAGGTGGTGTTGGCTGCGGATGCTTCTGATCCAGAAGCTGAAGGCGGCTGCGGCATGACGCTATAGCTGTTTGAACTGGAAGCCATGAAAGAGAAGGGTGAGAATGAAATGAAAGGGCGTTTCTTATATATAAAGGAGAGAAAGAGAAGAAATTGATGTTTTCAAGTTTTTATTTCTTTTTAGGGTTTTTGTCTGCTTTATGAGGGGGAAGATATTGAAATAAAGAAATGGGAATCAAGGAAGGAAAGGGTTGGTGTTTCCACTATGGTTTGCTTGAGAAGTTTGGGCGGTGTTTGGGTTCAGATTCTTTGGATTAAAGTATATTTATTCGGTTTAGTACAGATCTTTTGAGTGCACGTTTTATTTATTGTTGATTTTTAATACTTTCCACCTCCCAAAAGGGTATCAATGCCCAATTCCTTCACACTTTGTTCTAAAGTTTGATTAACTTTTCTTAAAAATTGAGTACAAGATTATGTCTTTTATACACATTATATGCATGAATTCCTATGTATTAAATTTCTTCTTTTTTTATTTTTTATAACAATTATTTTGTTAATGGAAGTGGAGAATGAATGGACCCAATTGCCTTTAAGTTTGTTATTGACGCATTCATAACTTTTTTTTGGGCTAACAACCGAAAGGATAAGACCCCTTTCGTTTCAAAGTCTAAATGTTGCATTAAGTGACGGATAATGTCTACATGATGTAATAATAGCGACCAAGACAAAGTGGTGAGAGCATGCATTGAAAAATCTTGTACACTTTTGGATTTGAAAGTAGAAAAGAAGAATAATCCATAAATAAAATGAAAAGAGCAATGATAAAAAGCAAGCAAGCTAGCTAGCTGGCAGTGAATAATGAGTCATGCGGGGTCAGCGGGGCATTGAAACAAGCAACGAGGAGAGAAGACTTCGCAGCAACAGCAACAGCAACAGCAAAAGCAGCAAACTCTGCTGCTGCTGTGGCTAATTACAATACGATCAGAAATTGCAGAGCTATGCTGTGTTTGTATGGTTTCTGCTGATTCCGTGTTTTCTTTCCATTCTTTTCTCTTTTTGTTTGTCTCTGCCTGCATTATGGTAATTTTCACTACTTTTTCCCCCTTAGTTTGCGTGAGGGATTGCACTTTGACATTAGGAAGAAAAAAAAATTAGTCAGAATTTGGTTTTGTGGTCATAATATTTAGGCTTGCTCTTCGTAGTTTCTTTGCTTCACTCTTCCTTCTCCTTTCTTTCTTTTGATTGCTTTTCTTGGATGGTTAGGATGTTTCTTACTTTTCAATTTGTGGGTTTCTTAATTCAAGGGTGTTTGGATTGTTTTCTTCTCTTTCACATGAAACTTGTGTATGAATAATAATTATTTTCAATATGTAGTACATAAATTTCCAATTTGATCAATTAATGCATAGCTCCAATCATCGACTCTACGCCGTCGGTGTAATTATCTGTGTGAAGATGACCGACATTGACTTGCTTTCTCTACGACTGCTCAACACGGTTTTGCTCCTCTAAAGTCAACTTGTTATCTCTTCCCAGCAGGGGTTTTGAGTTTGGTTAAATTTTTGAGACTTTAAATAAGTTTTTAAAATATAATTCATAATTTTATAAAGTTTGACATGAGACTACTGCTAATTAATTTTCAGTTAAATTTTAAAAACCCTAATGAATTGCCTGTCCAAAGGTCACCTTTGCCCTCCCTTATCATTGATTTGAATTATTTCTTATTTCATCAAGTCATGTATAGTTTGTGGAAATTACTAATATGTCTCTTGTGTATTTTATATTTTTAATATAAAATTTAAAATATATAATAAAAAATTTAAAATAATTATTGTAAATAATTAATATAAAAAATTTAGAATATATAAAAGAATTTTAAGAACGAACAAAAAATTTATACGATTAAAATAAAAATCAAAAAAATTAAATATAAAATACATTTTTATTATATAAATTATGGNAAAATATATAAAAAAAATTTTAAAACGAACAAAAAATTTATACGATTAAAATAAAAATCAAAAAAATTAAATATAAAGTACATTCTATTATATATAATTATGTAATTTTTTATATTAAAGAATCTTATTATAAATTTTGGTGTCACTTTTACATCCCACCGATAAAATCTTATCATATTTATACACGTTAGTCAGAAATTAACAAACCACTATGAACACTAATTACTCAAACTAATAAAGGCCGGTCGTGCAAATAAATTTCTAACTAATATGGCTTTAAGGCAAATTATCCAAATTAATTAGTGAGAGGCTTCCTAAGAGTCAACAAGTAAATCATTAAGCCCCGCCTGTGTTCAGAATTTTAGGGCCGTTCGATCGATCGTCTAGGATCCTTGGAAACGTAGAAGATGCCAAGGGAACACTCAAATCATAGAGACTTAGGTGTGGACGATAACATCGTTGCATTGTAGGCTAGTTTCCTCGTAAACGTTGAGTGGGCTTTTAACAAACAATAGGTTTTAGTAGTTATGTACATATGTTAATGTTAGGTTGCTTTTATTTTATTTTATTTCTTTGAATCTTAAAAATGGATAGGTTTAAATTGTTTTTAATTGAATTGTCTAATTATTCCTATTAATTTAGTAAAACAACAAATTTAATTGCAGAGTTAAATTTAACCACATGAAATTAAGTTAAAAAATTATTAATTTTCTTACACAACTCACTTAGCTTTCTTGTTGACTTTGTAACCTGCTTTAACAACATATTTAATAATTAGGATTGAAACAACACTTTAAAGGATCTGTAGAATCATACATATGATATGGGTTTGATATATATGCAATATGAGCCTGACTTAAGCTCACTTAAATATGCAATGAACTGTTCTAAATTTATTAGAATTTTATTATATGCACAAGTGATAGAGCAAAATCTGTGTTATCATTCATCACCTTCGATTTCATATTAAATTTTCAACATCTTTCTCGTGGTTTTTCCTTTACAATTTGCAAAGATTTCCCAAATAAATTTGGTGTTCTTCGATTTATTATTTGTTTTCTTTGCCGTTTTGCATAACATTTCTCAATAATTATAACTATATTGAAAAGCTCAAATTTACAGACGCAAGCTTCTATAAATGTCAACTTGCTCATAAAGCCTGAAATTCAAAATCTCAATCAACTTTTATTTAGATAATCACTTCGATTGTGACAATCTTAATCATTAACAAATGGTAAAAACAAAGTTAAATCTTAGATTTCTCATTCATTTAATTTAGCTTCTTATTATCATTTCAACATACCAAATCTAGCCAATAATTTATTGGACTGTAAGCCGGTGATGGTAGAAATTGTGCTGAACTATTGCATTTCAAAATGTACTATGTGACATTTCCCATCATTAACGAATGCAAGTCTAATACGTGTTGTTTGCTTTGAGTTTTGTAATTGTATAGATATAGATTGCATATAGATTGTAATGTTAATGTAAAATAAATTTTTAATGGACTATATTCTATGTCCAAAATGAATAATAACTTTTTGATTGCCGAGTTAAAACTATTATATATTACGTGAAAGATTAATATTATATTTTTAAACAATTATTTAAAATATTAATTATTTAATTAATGAATGTAAAATTATTTAAGATAATCATTTTAGGGATAATTCTATATACCCCTTAAGATTTGACCCATATTGACTTTAGCCCATAAAATTTTAAAATGCAATCACATACCCTCCTAAAGTTTGAAAAGTGTTATATACCCGTTTAAATGTGTCACAACTCACAAGCTCTCCCTTTGAAAAATACCATATACCCTCTTAAATCAAAACACTCTCACTTTAGGTTGGAGAAATAATTACAATAACATTACAAACATTAGTATATATATACACTTTAATTTATATAATACTAAAACATTGCGAATAATCTTTAGACTTAAACTAAAGTGACGTCGTTCTGGTTTGAGGAAATTATATGATATTTTTAAAAAAATTTTAAGAAATATGTGACCCATTTGAAGGGAATATGATATTCAATGAAAAAGATATATAACTTGTTTCAAATTTTTAAGGAGTAGGATGACATATTATAAACTTTATGGACCAATGTGAAAAAAGGGCTAAACCGTAAGGAGCTACATAGTATTATTAAATATGCTCTAAAATTTTGAATAAACTGCTTTTAATTTTCCAACTGTAATCTCAAATGAAGCCCTAGTATTGTACCTATAAAGGAGTCTCACGTCGTCGCATGTCTTTTTAACATTTCAAATACGTGCCATCACATTCCTCCGAGGTCTACGGTGGTGAAGTTATTATCTAAATCTTCTCCAGAAATATTTACTGTTTTTTCTTTTATTTGAAAACATATAAATCCGTCTTTCAAATTGCGTAGGTGAAGCTTTCCTGAGTGCATATTCATCTTCACATTCTTTAACTTGGGCAGATAATATTTGTCGTGCACTCAGCATGCATATATATATTTGCATTGAATTTCTTCAAAAGTAAATTAAGCAGATTGATAAATTTATCCCTCCAATGGAAATCAGGTTCTTGATAAAGCTCTTATCGTGGGTTGCATTAATAGGTTTCTTCCAGTTGCATGGATGCAAAAGCTGCTTAGAAAAAGAGAGGACAGGTCTATTGAATATCAAGGCTTTCATAAAATCGATCAGTGTTATTGATGAAGATAATCTTTTGATTTCTTGGGTTGATGATAGAATTTCTGATTGTTGTATTGGGAGTGAGTTAAGTGAAACAACTTCACCGGACAAGTGATAGAAGATCCACTCAATAGTTCAAGGAAATCAAATTCTGAGCATACTTACTATGATTATCCGTTTCTAAACAATTTGGTTGGTTGTTTCATCCCTTTGAAGATTTGCAAAACCTTGATTTGTCTGACAACAATTTGGATGATTGGAATCATGAGAGCAAATTATGTATACTGCCATCTATCTGTCATTTAGAATCAATCTGCAGTAAAAACAAAACTAATTTTCTTGTATATTTTGTCTCTTTTGCAACTTATGATAGATTTCGAAATTTTAAGCAGCCAAAGATATTAGACATAGTGCAGGTTTTGGGGCCCTGTACAAGTTCTTATAGTTGGATCAAAAAATGAATAATAGTGTATGACGGATCTTAAATGCTAGGAGTCCTTGCTAGCAACTTATGTCGGCTATCCCAAAATCAACATTGGCTTAGTGGTAATAAGTTAAGTGACAATATTTTGTCCGATCAAACCCTCCTAATTTCACTCACCAGTTTCATTCTTAAATTTAATCCATCAATAAAAGGTTCCAAATACAAACGAGGTGTTCTAATTTTTTTATTATTAATCTTATTCTTCCTACGCTGCAGGATTAAATAATTTCCAGGTTTTAAAATCTTTTTCCCTCAAAGTAGAATTAACAAATCTGAGAAACTCGGAGTTTTGGATGTGAGTTTCAATGGAATAAGTGGCATGAAGATTGGTGGATCATGGCAAGATAATATCAAGATTCTTTCTAAGTCTTGAAATAAAGCCAGAAAAAAAAAGATAAAAGCTCATTTGAACCACCAAAATTCTTAATGAACAAATAGAGACACAAGGATGAAGCTGTTTAATGTGAAAACAGTTTTTCTAAGTGTTAAAAGCTCATTTGAACCACCAAAATTCTTAATGAACAAATAGTGACAAAAGGATGCAGCTGTTTAATGTGAAAACAGTTTGTCAAGTGTTATTATGTTATTTGAATCCTTGAATTTTAGTTTTCAATCGTTTTTTAATGAAGCTGTTTAATAAATATAATATTTCAGAAAATTTGATTTTATAATATTGTGTTTATATTTTTTAAACACTAATATTACTAATTAATTAAATTAATTATTTACAGATAATAAAATGGACGGCTGCCTAAGTTTAATATTTGGCTCCAATCACTGAGTAACACTATAAATCATTCGTCGGCTATAAATATTAATTAAAAATTGTTGACTAATTATGCAATGCATATCATGCCTTCAATGAGATAATAAAAGGAAAAAAAAAACTACTTGATTTTCCAAGCCATGGAAGAGCAACCTGAAAATTAAAGAAGAATAAGAACCTCGCGGCTATATACTCTAATAAAAAAAATTCAAGAGACACCTGGTAATAACCCATCAGCTCCATTCTCTCTTCAGTTTTACTAGTTCTGTAATCCATTTTGATTAGGACCTTACCTTATTACAAACATTATGCTATATATATATATATGTTTGAATAGATGTGCTGAGAAGTCATTTTTCTAGAGCTTGGATTCAAGACATGCTCGTCCGCTAAAGCAAATCGGTTAATTCTGAGAGGTGAAGTTGCATTTGCAGATTGTTTTAAAATTTGGTAATATTTGTCATGCTAAAGGATGTAGAATTTCCTTTAATAGGTTTGGAAATGAAGGAAGACAAAACGTTTTGCATCACTAATGGAAGAAGAAAAGGCAGGCTGATAAACAAAGATGACAAGCAGTCGATTGAGATTTTTGTTGTTGCAGGAAGAGGTGATTTTACCCGTACTCCACCGGCTCCTCATTCATCTCCTGTGGCTCGACCATAGCGAATTTAGAAATTTTATTTGGTTCTCTCTAGTGCCTTTGATTTAACAAAAACGTGGGAGTGGTCAATCATGAACCAAATTTTGTGAGGATTTCCTTCTAACTTCTGACCTTTCGAAAGTGAAAGGCTCGACGATGGCGATTTGGGAGAGAAGCAAAGCTCCATCTCATCAAATTAGTGGATGACCTTGAATTCTTCAAGAGTCTTGCTGTAGAATAAAATAGGTCGTTACTTTAGCTTCAGCATTAACCGAAGCCTTGTGTATGTATGTGCTTGTTGATCTTCTACCTCTTGTGATTAACTTATAATGTACTGGTGTGATTCGACTCAAAAATACAAGTACTTCTATGATTTTACTGCACATTTTTAACTTTTAATCTATTGCTTCAGTGTTGGAGATTGTTTGACATATCGCACGGTATGGTAATTAGCTTGTCAAAGTTCGTATCAATAGAATTTGAATGTCCACAATGTTCATGACCAGCGTTGGTCGGATTCATTGCTCGAACTAAAGAGCACAAAACAGAACCGTTCAGTTAAGTATTGACTGTAGAAAGTGTCTTGCAACATGCTTTATGCCTAGGGCTATGTGTATATGTATACTCTCAGCCAAAATTGTAATAATTAATTTATGTTGATACTTGATTTTCGTGTCTTCCTGGTATCACTTCGCGATTGATTTATTCAGAAGTTTTATAAAATTTAATCACACTTAATAATTTGATGGACAATTTTTTTTAATTAATAGACAATGCTATACTAAATATTATCATGGCCTTGATCTTGCGACCACTCTCTTCTTCGACGAAAGCTTTGAATTTCTTGAAAGCTCAAAAGACTTATAATTTCTACTTTAAAAAGTACACCCCATTTTTCTTGAATAATCATCGATGAAGGGAAGAAAATAATTGTTCTTGCCAAGAAAACTTGACTCCATTGTTCCACACTCATAACACCTGCTGTTATTCATCAAATTTAAATCCTTCAACGTAAGCATCGATCAAAAAGTTGACCGGAGTGCTTAATGCGAGGAAGATCTCTCATCATCTCTTTCTTGGATGGTAACTCTAATCCTCCAAGGTTGAGGTGCCCAAATCAAAGATGCCAAAGCCAAGACGCATCTTTATTTTAAGCTTTGAGACACCTTGCACCATCATTTTAAATATTCAAGGAGAACATACTATTTTTTTGACATTTTCACCTTGATCATTAAATTTCCATTGCTATCTCTTGCAAATAGGCAACAATCTTTCATGCAAATATCATAGTCCTTTTCTAAGGGTTACCTAAACTAAAATGTTGTTTTTCACATTAGGGACATGGTAGACATTTTCAATATACTGGGTAACTAGTATAGTATATTAGAGTATGCTAAAACAATCTGGAGTTGAGCTCAAATACTTGTGATTGCTCAAAAATGTGTTGGGCCGGATTGGGTTTTAGTATAAATTTGGGTGTTTGGAGCAAACATGCACTATTCTTGTTTTTCTTTATCTTAGTGAAATTCGACCTCCTTCTCCAGTGGTTTACTAGGTTTTTTTTTTTTTCAATTACGTAAATCCTGTGTTATCTTGTGTTGATTTGGTTTTTAGTTGTTTTGTTTGCGTGAATTTATAACAATGTCTACCATATTACAATTGAATAAGAATGTTACTCTTCTTTTTACGACTATTTGGAATCATCATCAAATGAGACAATCACACTCACCAATTCATCTATATCCATGAACATACTTCTTTTTCCATGCATGTGATTGCTTGCAATAGTGTCAAAATACAACGTGTTCTCTTCGCCTCCTTCATTGTCATTGTATGATGGCAATACAGTTTTGTCACCTTGGTTTCTTTCTTCCACATAATTAGCTTTTTCTTCAACTTCGTTGTTAGCAACTCTAAATTGAGAAGCATAATGCCCAATTTTGGGACTTATCGTGCCTTTTGTTTGGATTGTCTCCTCCATGTCCTCTTGTTGAGATTTCTCCTCTATCACAGTAGTTTTTTTTTTTTAATATTCCCTCCATCCTTGTCCATGTCCATGCCCTTGTCCTCCACCATAGAGTTTTCCACATTAGCTTTTCTCATCGCCAAAGTTTTCTTCTTTTTCAGTTGGGCGGACTTGCATCTTGAGGAGTTGTTCTACAATCACTTGCCTTCTTTTTTTGTTTTGAGTTCAATCATCATGGCCTCTGTAATGATAATCCTGTTTTGTATGCAGGGTGTTAGTTTAGTTTAAACAAGTTAAGGGTAGAAAAGTCAGTTGCATAGGTGGACAAATAAGAATTTTACACTTTTGCTTTCTTGATTCATTTTGAGTTCTTTAAATATTTTCTTTTCTCTGTAGCTTTCTTGAATATTAATTGAGTAATTGATGAACTTGTTATTTGAGTGTTCTACAATTGGTTGGGATCGAAAAATCAACAAGTGGTATCAGAGCCTTTACAGAGTATTCACCATGAGATCGGCCAAATTTTCATTCAAAAAATTCATGGGAGAGAACAACTTCAATCCGTGGAAGATGAAGATGAAGGCGTTCTTGGTTCATGAAGGATTGAAGGAAGCCTTGCTTGAAGAGGACAAAATGTCGTCAAATTTGACAGAATCAGAAAAGAAAGACGTCATGAAAAAGGCACACAGTGCAATTGTGTTGTCTTTGGGTGTGGCGTTCTTCACGGAGTGTCGAAGGAAACCACGGCTATGAGTCTTTGGAACAAATTGGAAACCAGGTATGTGCGAAAGTCCTTTACCTATAGACTTTATCTAAAGAAGCAGTTGTATGGATTGAGTCTTGAGGAAGGAGGATCATTACGTGAACATCTTGATAATTTTAACAAAATTATCTTGGATTTGGAAACCATTGACATCAAATTTGATGATGAGGACCAGGATCTAATGGTTTTAACCTCCCTACCTCCAAGTTATGAACATTTTGTGGAGACACTATTGTATGGAAGGGATACGGTTTCAATGGATGATGTGAAATCGGCCCTAAGTTCTAAAAAATTGAGTAGAAGGGCAGAATGGAAAGATTCTAATCCAGCTGAAGGTTTGACAGCAAGAGGGCGTACAGAAAAGAAAGATTGGAAGGGCTCGAAGGAGGGCAAATCAAAATCCAAAGGAAAGACTCTAAAGTGTTTTCATTGTCACAAAGAAGTACACTTTAGAAGAGATTGTCCTGATAGAAAGGGTGGTCAAAGAAAGAAAAGAAGCAGAACAAGCAACTTAAAGCTTCAGTTGTGACCGATGAAGATTTCAAGAATGCTTTTCTGTTAATGGCTTCCTAGAGTAATAATCAAGGTCAGTGGATTCTTAATTCGGAATGTACTTTTCATATGTGCCCTAACAAAACTTTATTTTTCAAATTGAATTTTATTAATGGAGGAAAAGTTGTAATGGGGAATGGCATGTCATGCGATGTAAAAGGAATAAGAAGCATTAAATTTAAGTTGCATGATGGTGTGAACAGAGAATTGCATAGAGTAAGATTAGTACCTGATTTAAAGAGAAATTTAATCTCTCTAGGCATGTTAGATGATTTGGGGTATGTGATTAAGGCAGAGAATGGAGTCTTGAAAATACTAAAAGGGTCCCTGGTGTATATGAAAGGAAGTAGAAAGACTAGATTATATGTCTTAGATGGAACTGTGGTGTCTAGGAAAGTAGGAGCTGCTGTGAATAAAATTCCTGATAAAAGAATGCTATGACATCACAGATTGGCTCATTTAGGTGAGAAAAGACTTTTTAAATTAAAGAAACAAGGGTTAATAGGTACTGAATTTGAAAATGAGCTTAAGTTCTGTGAATCTTGTGTCCTTGAGAACCATCATATGGTAAAATTTGAGAGAGGCATACATAAAACAAATGGTGTGTTAGACTATTTGTACTCAGATCTGTGGGGGCCATCTCAAGTTGTATCCTTTGGAGGTGGGAGGTATTTTCTGACAATAATAGATGATTTTTCAAGGAAAGTATGGGTTTTCATTTTAATACACAAGGATCAGGTCTTTGGGAAGTTTAAGGAGTGGAAAGTTTTGGTGAAAAATCAGAAAAATATGAAAATCAGAGTACTAAGGACAGATAATGGCATGGAATTTTGTAGTAGTTTCTATGATGATTTTTGCAAGAAATATGGCATTGAGAGACACAGAACAGTGACACATATTTCCCAACAGAATGGCTTACAGAGAGGATGAATAGGACTTTAATGGAGAGAGTTAGATGCATGTTGATTAGTGCAGGTCTTTCAAAATTATTCTGGGCAGAAGCTGTAACAACAGCAGCATATTTGGCGAATAAATGTCCAAGGTCAGCACTTCATTTTAAAACACCAGAAGAAATCTGGTTAGGGCACCCTAGGTTACATCATTTGAGGATTTTCGGTTGTAATGCATATGCACACATAAAACAAGGAAAGCTGGATGCTCGAGCTGTTAAAAGAGTCTTCATCAACTATCCTAAAGGTGTGAAGGGCTACAGGTTGTGGTGCCATGATGGGAGACATGGAAGGTGTATAATTAGTAGAGATGTCACCTTTCATGACGGAGAATTAATTGAAAGTAGGCTACATCAAAGCATTAAACCTGATCTTAGAAGTTCAACTACAGATGAAGATTTGTTTGAGGTGGAGCTTAATACAAGTAAGCAGAAGAAACCAGAAATATCTACAAAAGCAGAAGAAGAATTAAGTACAAGGTCAGCAGATGATCAGACTCAAAAGGATTATACGCTGACTAGAGACATAGCCAAAAGACAGATTAAGGCTCCTGTTCGGTATGGATTTGAAGAGCTATTAGCTTATGCCTTGTCGGTTGTGATGAACTTGAAAACTTAGATCCTGTTACCTTCTCAAAAGCACTTAAAAGTAAGGATTCAAGGAAATGGCTTGATGCCATGAAGGAAGAGATGGATTCACTAAATAAAAATAAAACTTGGAAGTTGGTTGCTAAACCAAACGGCAGGAATATTATTGGCTGCAAGTGGATCTACAAGAGAAAAGACGATGACTCGTGTAGATGGGGTTAGATTCAAAACTAGACTAGTAGCTAAGGGGTTTACGCAAAGGGAGGGATTCGATTTTACACAAGTATTCTCACCAGTTCTGAGACATACTTCAATAAGAATCCTTTTGGCCTTAGTTACCGTGCTTGAATTAGAATTAGTTCA
The DNA here is from genome assembly GCA_032401905.1 of Swietenia macrophylla. Taxonomy (NCBI): domain Eukaryota; kingdom Viridiplantae; phylum Streptophyta; class Magnoliopsida; order Sapindales; family Meliaceae; genus Swietenia; species Swietenia macrophylla. The sequence continues at coordinate 2,804,376 of CP135575.1, read as the reverse complement.
AATGGATGTTAGAGCAGCTTTTTTGCATGGTAGTTTTGATGAGGAAATATATGTCTCAGCCCGAGGGATTTGTAATAAAGGGCAAAGAAGACATGGTGTGCCTATTAGTTAAATCTCTATATGGACTTAAGCAGTCACCAAGGCAGTGGAATATGAGATTTGATGACTTTATGCAGACTAAAGGATACATAAGATGTATGTACGACTGTTGTGTATATTTCAAGAATGTTGAGTTGAATGATCCCATCTATGTACCGCTTTATGTGGATGATATTCTGATTATATGCAAGAATATGGTTAAAATCGACAAGTTAAAGGCTGAATTGAGTGCTGAATTTGACATGAAGGATATAGGAATTGCAAAGAAGGTTCTGGGTATAAAGATCAAGAGGAATAAGGAGCAGAATTTAATGGTGCTCTCTCAGCAACAATATTTAGCAAAATTGCTGGATAAGTTTGGAATGAGTAATTCAAAACCTGTAGGCACTCCCTTGGCTGCACACTTTAAACTGTCTACTAGCGAAAGTCCAACAACAGAAGAAGAGAAGGCCTGTACGAATAAAATACCCTATGCTAGTGTTGTTGGGAGCATAATGTATGCTATGATTTGTTCAAGGCATGATCTACCACATTCAGTTAGTGTGGTCAACAGATTTATGGCAAATCCAGGAAAAACACACTGGTTGGCTATTAAATGGCTAATAAGATATATTAAGGGAAGTTTAAACTACAATCTGACCTATGGTTTGAAGGCATGTGAAGCAAAAGAGGTTGTAGGTTTTGTGGATTCAGACTATGCATCTGATATTGACAAAAGAAAATCATCAACAGGTATGTTTGTGAGATGTGTGGATGTGTAATTAGCTGGAAATCGTCATTGCAATATGTTGTGGCTTTGTCAACAACAGAAGTCGAGTACATGGCAGTTACAGAGGCTGTAAAGGAGGCTACATGGTTGAGAGGCATGGTAAATGAGTTGGGAATTGATCAGAAATTTGTGACTATTAATTGTGATAGTCAAAGTGCCATTCAACTTGCTAAGCATCACGTTTTTCATGATAGAACAAAACACATCGTTGTGAGGTTACATTTTGTTAGAGAAGAAATAGCAAAAGGAAGGATTCAATTGTGCAAGATTAACACTGAGAAGAATCCAGCAGATATGCTGACAAAAGCTAACCAGTAAATAAGTTCAAGTGCTGTTTAAAGCTGTTGAACCTTGTTGAATGATGACTAGTTTATTGTTGTTGCTGTGACTTTAGATTGAGCAGAAACAGAGGGAATGAATCTGTTAAAGATGGGCAATGATTCTGCAATTCACATGCGTTTTTTTGTATTGCAGATAAAAGGAAGCATGGTGATGAAAAAACAAAATTAAGGTGGAGAAATATAATGATAATTCTGTTTTGTATGCAGAGTGTTAGTTTAGTTTAAACAAGTTAAGGGTAGAAAAGTCAGTTGCATAGGTGGACTAATAAGAATTTTACATGTGTAGTTAGTTTGACTATAAATTTTGGCTTGTACCCAATTTGATAACAAACGAAAAAGTGCTATTTACCTTAAGAAAACTTTTGCTTTCTTGATTCATTCTGAGTTATTTAAATATTTTCTTTTTTCTGTAGCTTTCTTGAATATTAATTGAGTAATTGATGAGCTTGTAATCTGGGTGTTGTGCAATTGGTTGGGATTGAAGAATCAATAGCCTCTAAGTCTTTAGTTGCTTCCATGGGCACGACGATATGATTGAATTTGAAACCCCAAAGACCAAAGAAACTTCTCCATCTTTCTTTAATCATTTAACGTTTTACTATTTCTTTTTAATTGATTTGACACTGCCAAAGTTCTTGAGAAGTAATCAAAATTAGACGCCGATTCCTTCATGTACAAAGCAAAAAAAAAAATTCTCCTCTTAGAGTTTGAAGACGTACCTTTTTGATTTGTTCGACGCTTTTGTAAGACCTTTTGAAATTTATCCCACAATTGCTTGACGCACCTTCCACTTGTATTGTGCTCAACGAAGGGGTTCCATTTTAATGCTCTAATCATCATAATTGGTCCTCTTGAGAATTGAAACTTGGAATGGCGCCATACCGTTGTTTGCCATGGATCTAGGACAAAATTTTCGGGCGATAATGTGGATGTTTGTATGATCGAAGATGTACACTAGAAAAATCCCAAAAAAAAAAGAAAAAAGGGGTAACCACAATTTCACTTAAAACTCAAGCTGCTTTAATTAATAGTTATTTTGATAGAATTTTTTAAATAGGTACATAATTACACAGTATCTAACCGAATTAAGCTTTAATATATTAAGCTCTAATATATTGAACGAGTAAAATATGATTTTAAAGATGTAATTTTATGCGACAAAATTAAAGTTATTATATTATTATTTTATTTTAAGAATAAAGATATTTGTTAATTATGGTGGTTTTGAAGATAACTTATATAGTAGTTTTTTATTTTTTGACTTAATAATATATTTAATAAAGTCCACGCTTTGAAAACACACCTAACTCCTAAAACTCCAGGTGTCTCTAGTTAACTAATTAAGAAATTAAACTCTTTTATTAATATCAGTTTATAATTATAAATAATTAATTTTATTTTTTAGCAAATCATATTAGAAAGTATCGTGTATTCAAAATTTAAATTAACATATTATTTTTAATTTTTTTTAAAAATATTTTTTAATAACAAATTAAGTATACTGTAAGTAGAATTTAAATATATTTTCTCAGTAACAATAATCTCCACCAAATCTTAAACGGGTTCTTGTAATTGAGTCTACGAATTTAAAGTTCAAGCTTGAACCCAAAATAATCAATCGTAACAAGTCAATCTGAAACATTTTTTAGTTTAAGCATATATTAAACTCTCCGGGGTTGATTCAAGTTCGAGTACTTACAATTATTGAACCAATATTTCTCATGTCAATCTCAATCAACTTGTGGAGATAATCGAACAACCTCCAAATGTCCTCTGTTTAACTTTGCCAAGATGTAGTCTAGGGACGGCATAATATATAGATTTAGCTTCTAATTATTTCAACCTAATCTATCGATAGGCTGAATCCCTCCATTTAACGTCCGAACAATATATAAATACGAGTCTGTTTCAATGAAACTGTATTAATTGATGCAGGCGGTAGTTGGGGCCGGCTAGAAGTTAGGCTTGGCAATATCATTTTTAATTCAGAATGAATATGTCCTAAGTACATATCGAATTCTTTAAATTGGGCGAGCGATAGTTTGCTTAGCACATACATAAGAGTAGCAAATGAAAGGTCGTCTTAAAATGGAAACCTTCTATGATAAGTTCTCCATATTGTTGATTTTAATTGCTTTGGTCCAAATGCATGGATACCAAAGTTGCTTAGAAAAAGAGAGGGTGGCTCTTTTGGAAATCAAGGCCTTCTTCAAATCGGTGAGTGGTGAGGATGTTGATGATATTCTAACTTCGTGGGTTGACGATCGAAAATCTGACTGTTGTGGTTGGGACGGAGTTAAGTGCAACGCCACCACTCAACGGGTGATGGAACTCTCACTCTATTCTACAAGGCAACTAACAGCATCTGATTTTCTTCGTCATGGAGTTCCGCTCTTAAATTTATCCTTGTTTTCTCCTTTGGAAGAATTACAAAGCCTTGACTTATCTCGCAATTATTTTGATGGTTTCTGTGAGAATAAAGGTACGTATATATTATCTTTCTATCACAAGAATTAGCGTACAAGTGACTTCTCGAAAGATACACACACACAAATATGTATAAAGCATGTTTTGCTTAGCCATTTTTGTTGTGTATAGTTTCGGCAAGTATCTAATTAAAATGTGTTACAACTACATTGTTGATTCTTTGCAGATTCTGATAGTTTGAGGAGTTTGAAGAAATTAAAAGTCTTAAATTTGGGTCGTAATTTCTTCAACAATAGTATTATATCATATTTGGCTTCACTGACTTCACTGAAGACCTTGATCCTTAATGATAATTTAATTAATGACGTTTTCAGATCTAAAGGAGGTATGTTTTAGATACTACTAATTGATTTCTTGAGAACTATTCGTCTGCAATTTTCTATCTAATTTTCAACTTTATTTCTTTCTTTTTGTTGCAGGTTTAGAAATTTTGAGAAAGTTGGAAATGTTGGATCTAAGTAAAAATTATATAAATGGCCCCCTACCAAGAAAGGGTATTGTTTGTGTCTATCTTATTATTTTCTAATTTTTTCTATTAAAAAAATTGTTTAATGTTTTAAACAGATCTTTAATATGAGTATATATGATGATATGTTTGTTTCTATCTTATTATTTTCTAATAAAACAGAAAAAAAAAGGACAAACAAAACTCTCCATAAAATTTGAGAGCCATGTTTGAATCAAACTTATATCTTTCTATTTAATTTTCTATCTACTATTAAATTCCTTTTATGGTTTCTTTGGCACAGGATTAGCAAATTTGAAAAGCTTGAAATTCTTGGATCTGAGTGACAATACCATAAATGGCTCTCTGGCAAGCCAAGGTAAACAGCTACAATATTAAATGGTATAAATGGATGGATTTTTATATGGGAAACCATTATTTGGATGAAAATTTATGATAATTATTTAAAACAGTGTTGTATTATTCAATATAACAAGTCATGCAATAAGAAAAACTCTCTTGGTATGATCTTACTTATATTTAGTACATTAATTGACTATACTATAACTGATTCTTGATATACATTTTTATTCTTCTTTTGCTCCTTTTTCAGGAATATGTGAATTGAAGAATCTTATTGAATTGGATCTTAGTAGGAATAATTTTGATGGTCCTATCTCTCATTGCCTTAGCAACTTAACCAACCTCAAAGTTCTTGATATCTCATTCAATCGATTAAGTGGGGATTACTTATCATCTGTCGTTACAAACCTTACCGCCCTCGAATATTTATCTGCTTCTGATAATAACTTTGAAGGCTCATTCTCATTCAGTTTATTGGCTAACCATTCAAAGCTTCAACTGGTCCAACTTTCAAATAATTTGATACGGGTGGAAAATGAAAATTTTCCATGGCTTCCTACCTATCAATTGAAGGCTCTCTATTTGAGCAACTGCAACATGCATGCTGTTCCTAGTTTTCTTCTACACCAATTCAATTTACGATTGATCGACCTCTCTCATAACCAGATAGTAGGAAACTTTCTCACCTGGCTGTTACAGAATAACACGAAACTAGAGACCTTGTATTTGAAGAATAACTCGTTGTCCGGAATTCTCCAACTGCCGAACTCCAAACTCAATTTGATTCATCTTGATATCTCTAACAACAAGTTCACGGGTCAGCTCCCCGTTAATATCGGTAACATACTTCCAGAATTGCTCGAAATGCAAATGTCAGAAAATGGTTTTGAGGGCAATCTTCCTTCTTCATTTGGCGAGATGAAAAGACTCGAGTCCCTGGATTTGTCTAGTAATGATTTTTCAGGAGATTTACCCAGACAATTTCTCACCGGTTGTTTCTCATTGAACTCCTTGATCCTATCGAATAATAGTTTTGAAGGGAAAGTTTTTCCTTCGTATATGAACATGACTAATTTGAGGTGGGTATATTTAGATAACAATCACTTTAGTGGGAAAATTGAAGATGGATTGTCGAAAGCCCCGTACTTGACAATCTTAGATATATCCAGAAATAAGTTATCTGGCCGAATTCCTCGCTGGATTGGAAACTGGTCATATCTCGAACAACTTCTAATGTCAAACAATTTCTTGGAAGATAATATTCCCGTTCAGCTGAGCAGTCAGAGATTGCTTAATGTTCTGGACATCTCTGAAAACAAGTTCTTTGGATCCTTGACGTCATCCCTTAATATTTCATCACTAGAGCATCTCTACCTGCATAATAATAAGTTCCATGGGGCAATTCCGAAGGCCGATATCTATCGTTTGATGACTCTCGATCTAAGGGACAACAACCTTTCTGGAAGTATTCCTCATTGGATTAACGAGTTTTCATCTCTACGTATTCTTCTTTTGAGAGGCAATAATCTTCAAGGCCGTATTCCTAATGAATTGTGTCAATTAGAAAAGCTGAGTATCTTGGATCTTTCATATAACAAGTTCAATGGCTCAATACCTGGATGCTTCACCAATATAACGCCGTGGATGGGACCAATGGAAGGATATTATGATACCTTCAACAAGCTTTGGCGGTATGGGGATATACTTTTTGACTATAATAGTTACTACAATTCTACAGTTACATTAAGCAAGTGGGAACCATATTATCATCCAACAGGTCAACAAGGAGTAGAATTCACGACGAAGTACAGATATGAATCTTACCAAGGTAAAATTCTCAATAATATGACTGGCTTGGACTTGTCGTGCAACGACTTAACTGGAGACATACCACTGGAGATTGGAAAACTTCAAGAAGTCCGTGCATTGAATTTCTCCCATAATTTCTTATCAGGTTCTATACCAAGGAGCTTTTCTAATCTGAAAATGATAGAGAGCCTAGACCTTTCCCACAACAAATTAAGTGCTCAAATTCCTTCTCAACTAACTGAACTCAATTTTTTATCAAATTTCAATGTGTCATACAATAATTTGTCTGGCCCAATTCCTAATGCACGACAGTTTGGGAACTTTGATGAAAGATATTATATCGGTAATCCTGGTCTTTGCGGTCCAACAATAAACAAGAGTTGTACCACTCTAGATGAATCACCAGAAACACCATCCGGTGAAGCAGAAGAAGATGAATCTCCAGTTGACACAGTGGCACTCTATTGGAGCTTCGTTGCATCCTATATTACGGTTATTTTGGGGTTATTAGCCATCCTTTGGATAAACTCGTATTGGTGCAGACGATGGTTTTGTTTTGTCGATGCATTTATAGATTCATGTTTCTATTGGTTTTCAAAATATGTATTCTTCTATCAGAGATAATTCTGGGCCATAAAAGAAAGTATCTGTTGTGCCATTTTCCACGAATAACTTGTTTCGCATTATGGTATCTGTACTGTATTCTCTTTTTTTTCAAACTGCTATGTATTTGTTAGAATTCAGTTGGGTTCTGAATCTGCACTCAAGTTTCCATATTCATTTCATGTGGTATTTCTAAGATGACACATATGTTTACTTCAGTTTTTGTTGGTTGAATCTGGGCGTACATGTTGTTATGTTGCTTTTTTTGTTTCCCCTGCCATTTTAGGATAGAGTTTTCCTGAACCTGAGCCAAAAACTAGCTACAATCGAGAGACTTAATTACATTTTCTATTTAATATTGCATACATTGTTTACGTTTTTATTGTTGCATATAAAAGCATAACAACTTAGTGAAGAGGCTTGGCTAATAACTATAGGAGTGAGAATTTGGGTCTAATATAAATTAAATACAAATAAATAAATTTGAATTAAAAAATAATATAAATATTAAATAAATAATATGATAAAATATGATAAATAATCGTATTGTGTTTAGGTTTAGAATTCTTGAGATATGTGAATTTATTTATGAACACGATTAATTATTTTAATAATTATATCATTTGAACTCATTTATAATTTAATAGATTTAGTTTATTAAAAATATTTAGTTATTAAAATAAATTAATTAGTATTTGAGTTAATATTACTATAAATATTTTATAAAATATATTAAAATATACAAAAAAAAATTATATATACTTTTGTGTGTATGTGTGTTAAGTAATGATACAATTATAACTCATTTAATATGTTTAATAATCGTACTGGATTAATGTTTATAATTCTTGACAATTATTAAATAATTCAAATTTAAATTGATCTCAAATATATTATGCTTTTATTTAATAAGAAACTGGTACTATAAACCACCTGAATTGTCACCTCTAACAAATATAATTAGTAGACATCTCGTATTTATATTATCATAAGAATGGTCAAATGTGGCTCATATGACAAATCCGTTTGAAAAATGCATGTTTTGCTAAATTTAATGAAATCACACAAAAACAGTCAAAAACGGGTATCTTTGAAAATTGAAGTCTCAATCGCTCCTACTTACCATTTCCTAATCCTAAAATTAAGCTCCTTTTTAACTTTCTTCTTGAGTTGATTTTCAATTCTGTCATTCTATTTTTCAGCTTATTTCTCTTCTAATTAATAGAATAACATCCTGCTGTAGTTTTGAACTACGAGCAACTGTTTTATATAAATAAAAGTGAAACTGAAAGAAATGGTAAATGTTCTCTTATGTACAAAACTGAAGATTCTTATCTAAATCATTGATGGAGTCAACACACACACACACAAAATCATTAAGCATCCATCGAGTCCCCAATTTTAAGGTCGTCCAATGGTATAGGATTCTTGAAATTAGCATGGAAGATGGAAGTCAATGAGTCACGAGTGGAGGACAGACTAATATATTATTTTCCTATGATATTTTTAATTCATCATCTTTGAAAAATTTAAGTATTTTGCTTCTTTATTTAAAAGATACTTTTTAAATTAAGTTTTCCCTGATTTTAATTCTAACTCCACCCATATTTTACAAAATTCAAAAGGATCAAAATTAAGATTATAAAAAAAAAAGTTTCTGAAAAAAAATAAAACTCAAATCTTAGAATATTTCTCGCTATTGTGTCAATGAGTTTAGAGGTTAAGCTTGAACCCAAAATAATCAATCATAACAAGTCAATATGAAACAATTTTGAGTTAAAGCTATATTAAATTCTTCAGGCTTGATTCAAGCTCGACTTGCAATTATTGAATCCAATATTAGATTTCTCATGTCAGTCTCAATCAACATCTGAAGATGATTGAACTACCTCCAATTGTTCTTTGTTTTACTTTGCCAAGATGTTGACTAGGGAAAAGAAATGGTCATGAGTTAATGGCATAATCCAAAAATTTAGCTTCTAATTGTTTCAACCTAATCTGGAAGTGGAATCCATTCATTTAACATCTGAAAAATATATAAATAAGAGTTTGTTTCAATGAAATTATGTTAATTGATGTAAGATGGTAGTACGTAGAATTTTGCATATGTCTAAGTCATCATAAGGATACGTGTATAACCTCTTGGTTATTTGAGATTCTCTCAGGATGAACTGAGGCCAAGAAGACGGAGGCTGAGGGCAAATTTTGAGTGCTTGGGTCTAATTAATAAAGGAGACCTAGATTCGTTAAGTTATATCTCCTAGTAAAGCTCTTGCTGTTGGACTTCTAAAGAAAATCAAGATAAGACAAATCCCACTAAGATATGAAAAAAGAAGTCTACTGAAATTAGGATTACCATGAACTAATAATAGAGAGAAGGAAAATCAAAGAAGGCATGAAAAACTTTACTAACGTTACTTTGCCAAAATATTACCCCAAAAAACCCTCTTTTTTTATTCAAGTATCAAAGGGTTTTATGACTTAAACATTAGAGAGTTCTCGTCGATGGACAACATCCACGATCATCATTATTGAGAAAAACAACCAAGATTTCCCTGAATACAAAGAAAAATAATCGATTTCTACAAAATAAAAGAAGCTTAAGCCAACACACAAGGATTACAGAAGCAAGAACACTCAGAAAAACAAATGCAATATACAGAATGCATTCCAGAAAAACACCAGAAGAAAAAACCAAGATAATGCTTCCCATTCTGTTCAAGAAAATTATTATTGAATACAGCATTTACACCATTCTGTTATTCACGTGCCTTATATAGGCTTACAGGAATATACCTTCTAACTAACTTAACAGACTAATTACCTCTTGATTCTAACTCAGCATTTAACTAACTAAAGTCTTAGTAATCATAGCTTCAATCTGTAACTAATCAATTCAGTTATTCTCCTTTGGTTAGCTTAACTAATTGAGCTGTCTCTAGATGAATTTAAAGCATTCCCTTTAACAGATCTCCACCTTGATTTAAATTCATCCAGATGCTAACTTTCTTCTTGGAATTTCACGTATAACATTTCAAACAAAACTCTCTAAGTATTAAACTTGACATCTATAGACTTCATATTCAACAGCTCCAAACAATGTTCAAATTTCTTCCTTGTGACAACCTTCGTTAACATATCTGCAAGGTTCTTTGAAGGATGAATTTTCAACACCTTAACATCACCTTTTTTCCTATACATCTCTAATGTAATGAAGCCCCACATTCATATGTTTAGTTCTTTCATGATGTGTATAGTGTTTTGACAGTAAAATTGCACTTATGCTATCACTAAACACATCTACTGCATCAGTAATCACTCCAAGCTCAGCAACCATTCCCTTTAACCACATTACTTCTTTAATTGCCTTAGTCAAAGCCATATACTCAGCTTCAATTATAGATAAAGCAACTACATGCTGAAGTGAAGCTTTCTAATTTATCACACAACCAAATAAGGCAAAAACATAACCTGTTAGTGTCCTTCTTTTGTCCAGATAAGCTGCATAATCGGCATCAACAAATCCCATGATTGTTCCTCTGCTTTGACTCTAATTTTCATGTACCAATTTGCAATTCAAGCTATCTTTTATATACCTTATTATCCATTTAACAGCTTCTTAGTGAGGCTTAGCGGGAATACTCATAAACCTACTAACCACACTTAAAACATGTGTCAAATCTGGTCTTGAACATATCATCCCATACATGATACTTCCAATAACATTGGCATATGGCACCTTAGTCATAGCACCCTTTTCATCATCAATTTTAGGCAGCTAATTAACTGCTTTTTATGATAGTACCAACTATTTCTCCCTTGCGTTTTTGAATATATCCATTCTTAGTATCCTCTTGGTTGTTCCCATATCTTTCATTTCAAACATAGAACTTAATTGATTCTTAATCTCATCAATTCTGTTTATGTGCTGGGCTGCAATCAAGATATCATCTACACACACAAGTAAACAGAATTTATCATCAAAGTGATTTCCCTTGAAGTATAAACAACTATCATACTTACTTCGATTGAACCCTTATGTTAACCATTGCCTGAGAGACTGTTTAAGTTCATACAAAGACTTTTTAAGAAGACAGACTTTCTCTTCATTACCTTTCTTCACAAACAATTTAGGCTGAGACACACACACACACACACACACACATATCTCCTCCTCTAAATCACCATAAAAAAATGCAGTCCTTACATCCATTTGCTCCAATTCCAAATCAAAAACAGTGACAAAAACTTGTAAAATTTTTATGCATACATACCTTACCACTGGGGCAAATACTTCATCAAGTCAACACCTTTCCTTTGAGAAAAGCCTTTTGCTACAAGTCTGGCTTTGTACTTCACTTCCTAACCCTCATTTCCATTCTTCTTTTTCTTGAATATCCATTTACATCCTACAATCTTCCTGCTAGATGGTTTTTCTGTCAATTTCTAGTTTTGGTTTTTTAGTAATGATTTCATCTCTTCTACCATTGCTGAATACCATTGTGTAGCTTTAGTGGACTTTATAGCTTCTCCAAAGGAATTTGGTTATGGATCTATAAATTGATTTACAGTATTTAGAGCACGTGTTATTAAATCAATATAGCCATACCTGATAGGTGGTTTTATCCTCTTTTTGGTTCTGTCCCTGGTCAATTCATAGTCAAGTACATTAGGCTCTTCTGTGATTGACTCTGATTCTTTATCTTTATTTACCACTTGCTTGTGTCTTCCATCATGCTCCACCTCAAAGTCTATTGTGTCACTTTGTGATTTCTGATGAAATTGTTTTTTACTGACTTCATTTTTATCACTCAAACCTCCCATTTTATGAAACCTAATATTCCTACTTATGATGCACTTGTTAGTCTTTCCATCACTGTACCACAGCTTGTATCTTTTAACTCATTCTAGATAACCCATAAATACACCTTTTATTAGACTTGCATCAAGCTTACCTTGATTAACATAAGCATATACAGTGCATCCGAAGACTTTGAGATGACTTAAGTCTAGTTTGTGGCCAGTGTACATTTCTTCAGAAGTTTTATATCCTATAGCTGAGGATGAACATCTGTTCAATAGATATACAGTAGTTGTCACTGCCTCTGCCTAGAAATGCTTTAAAAGTCCAACACTTATGAGCATACATTTAACCATTTTCATGACAGTCCTGTTTAACATTTCTACAAAACCATTTTACTGAGGAAAATACCTCACTACTTTGTGCCTTTGAATTCCTTGATTCTTATAGAAATCATTAAATAGCTTGCTACAAAACTCTATGCCATTATCGGTCCTTAAGACTTAAACCTTCTTGTTTGTCTGATTTTCAATAAGTTTACCCACTCCTTGTATTTTCCAAACACTTGATCTTTCATTTTCAATATGAATATCCACACTTTTCTGGTGTAATCATCAATAATGGTCACAAAATACCTAGAACCTCCTAGTGAACTTACTTGTGAGGGCCCCCAGAGATCAGAATAGAGGTAATTTAGCCTTTTTCTTATGTTATGTCTTCCAGATTCAAACTTAACCCTGTAGTGTTTTCCTATAACACAACTCTCATAGAGTTCCAAAGGTGCGGTGGGATTAAAAACGAGCAAACTTTGCTTCCTAAGTTCCTTGAGACCTCTTCCACACAAATGACCTAACTTGAGATGCCATATCATTGATGATCCTATTTCTGCACAAGTGGTAGTATTTATATCATTAGTTGCTGCCTTTCCTTGTAGAATATACAAGCCATTTCTTTTGATTCCTTTCATCAAAACTAAGGAACCTTTTGCCACTTTTAGAATTCTTGCTTCAGCTTTAAATGAATAACCAAGCTCATTAAACATTCTAAGAGACAATAGATTCTTCTTCAAATTAGGCACATATCTTACATCTTTTATGGTTTTGTAACTATTATCATGAAGTTTAAACATCTTTCCTAGAACTTTACATGACATATCATTTTCCAGCAAGACACTTCCTCCTTCAAACATTCTTAAGGACAAGAACAAGGCTCTATTGTGATATATATGAAATGCACAATTAGAGTTTATAATCCATTCTTCTTTATGATTGTCATTTAAAGCAATTAACAAGAATGCATTATTGAAATCATCTTCAGTCACTATTGTTGTATCTGGTTATTTTGATATAGAGCTCACTTTCTTCTGTTTCTACCTTTCTGGGCAATTCTTTTTGAAATGACCCTATTTATGGCAAAAGAAGCATTTAAACTTCTTTGCTTTTTAGCTTCATCTAGAATTCTTTTTTCTTTTATGGTCTTTCTTTTCTTGCCTATCGCTTACGCTCAATCGCTCTCCTGCCACAAATTCTTTTTTCTCGCCCTTCTTATTTAGCTCTTTTGAACTCATTGATGACTTAATATCATCTATTGTGACTGTATCTCTTCCATAAAAAAAAAAAAAAAAAAAAAGTCTCCACAAAATGTTCATAGCTAGGATGTAAAGATTTTAAGACCATTAAGGTTTGATCCTCATCATCAAATTTAATACCTATTGCTTTAAGATCTAATATAATCTTGTTAAAGGCATCTAAATGATCTTTAACTGAGCCACCTTCCTTTAAACTGAAAGCATACAACTGTTCTTTTAGATACAATCTATGAGCAAGGGATTTCTTCATGTACTTGAATTCGAGCTTATTCCACAAATCAATTACAGTAGTTTCTTTTGAAACTACTCTCAAGACTCTATCTCTAATTGACAAAACCGGTGCACTGTGAGCTTTCTTGAATCTTCTTTTAGGTCTTGTGATATGTTGCTCTCTTCAACTAATGCCTCTTTCAGTCCTTTATGAACCAAATATGCTCTCATCTTCATCTTTTACAAGTTAAAATCATTCTCACCAGTAAATTTTTCAATCAAGAACTTTGTAGATCCTATTTCTATTTGATCTTGAGAAGAAAAAAGGCTCTAATACCAATTGTTGAGAAAAACAACCAAGATTTCCAAAAATACAAGGACAAATAATCAATTTCTACTGAACATAAGAAGCTCAAGCCAACACACAAGGATTAAAGAAGCAAGAACACTCAAAAAAACAAATGCAATATGCAGAATGCATTCCAAAAAAACATCAAAAGAAAAAACCAAGAGAATGCTTCCCTTTCTATTCAAGAAAACTATCATTGAATGCAACAGTTACACCATTCTATTATTCACGTGCCTTGTATAGGCTTATAGAAATACACCTTCCAACTAACTCAATAGACTAACTACCTCTTAATTTCAACTCAGCATTTAACTAACTAAAGTTTCAGTAATCATAGCTTTAATCTGCAACTGATTAATTCAGTTATTCTCCTTCGGTTAGCTCAACTAACTGAGCTATCTCTAGATGAATTCAAAGCATTCCTTTTTACAATCATTCTATTTTGTAGATTCCAGAAATTTTAACCATATAGACCACGTTTGCAAATCCATTCTCCAAAGAGAATGAATTAGATACTGGCACTTAGCTGATAAAAATTAAGTATTAACACAAGATAACATATTTTAATGGATGTTGAGGCTAGTAAGAAGTTAGACTTAACAAAATCATGTCCTAAATATATATATCAAATTATTTAAACTGGGCAAGTAATATTTTATTTAGCACATACACGTGTTATTGAGCAATTGACTCTTAGAGTGAAGCATTTTTTTTACAGCAAATGAAAGGTTTAGGAAATTTACAGCAAATCTATACAAGATATGTAATTTCAGATAATTCAAATTATTTCTTTGAACACATCAAGTTAATGTTTCTAGTTTTTCTATAATTTTCTATCCAATATTAAACTCCATTTTTTCCAAGTTCAAGAAATTTGAGAATGTTGGAATTGTTGGATTTAGATCATAATAGAATAAATGGCTCTCTATAAAGCCAAGGTAGGTACCATTAGGATTGAAAAACAGTTGTCACTGGCGGCCTTGGGGACAGGCCACACAAGCAATTGGCTAGGCTCTAAAATTTAATCCCAAATTGGATTCTAAATTTAAAATCAGTTGTGTACTTTTTTTTTCAGTCTAACATTTGATTCTAAATGTGGCACAAGCTATTAAAAAATATAGTTAAACATTTTTTTATAAGTTGGACCTCACCTAACCCATTTTCTGATATAAGTAAATTTATTTTTTAATTTTTATTTTGTTTATTGTTTGTAAAGCTTTTAAATTAATATTTTTTATTTGCTTTTAAAAAACCAAGTTCAACCCAATTGGTTACATTATTTATAACCTAGTTTATCTAAAACAAAAGTTAAAAAAGTGACATGAAGAAAAGAGGAAAAGCTTAGAGCAAAGACAAGTAAAGGAGAAAGAAAAAACATTAAAAAAAAAAAGATAAAAGGAGAAATTGTGAGGGAGAAATAGAGAGAGAAGATAAAAAAAAAAAGAAGAACGAGAATGAAACTTTTTTAAAATTGAACTTCATCAAATCTTAACTTTGATAGACATATTCCAAGAAAGATTGACCGAGTCTTAGTCCAATAAATTCCAATAACTAGAGAAGAATTAGTGTTCCAAAGTTAATGCTAATTTAGTTGTAATAAACACTTATTTACAACAAATCAAATATCAATAAAAATATAAAATTTTCCTTTTTATCACTCAACTTTGAGTTGTATAGAGGCCACAATTCCTCCGTTAGCTGACTTTTTTATTTTGTCTAAGCTTTCTTAAATACCATTAGAAATATAAAATAATATCTCTTTAGCTATAGAATTTTCTTTAACGTTTACTTATTAAAGCAACCATTTGCTTGTACTGAGAGTCAAGATTTGACCTTCTGTATGTTAATCATGGAACACACTGCATGTTGATCATCAAGCATCAACCGCGGGCATAATTTTACCACCGTCCGATCAATTTATTAGTTGGTTTATGCCATGAAAGAAATGTGTCTTCTTATTCTAAATTGTTACAATAAAATGCTAGACTGTCAAAGATAATGTATTAATTTACGCGCAGACGTCCCAACTTTCAGATAACAAAGTTAATCGAACATGTTCCCTGATTGTTCTCGTTTTGCACGTGTTAAAATCACCTCCATTATGTGGAACATGAGACTACTCAAATAAGACAATAACACTAAGTTTTACACTTGTTTAAATCAGAAATTATTGCTTGTATATTGAGTGAAGCCACTGAATTCGTAGAAAATATTTGTCAGGTTTAATCCCGAGTGTTTCGTCCTACAGTAATATATCGCTTCCTAGTGAGATTATAATTTCCTGTTGGTTATTGCAGTGGTCTTGATTCAAATGCATTAATGCAAATGATGCATAGAAAAAGAAAAATTGGCTCTGCTAGAAATTAAATTCACCCGTAAATCAGTTACCGATATGAAATATTGAGACAGTATTCTTAATCAATGGGTTGATGATAGAATGTCTAACAGTTGTCGTTGGGAAGGAGTTAACTACAGCCCGACCTCAAAAAGAATGACGACTCAAGTACAATCGACACAGAATAGTTGACTGGAATTCCCAAAATTTGGTCCAAAATTTAGAACTCTAAATCTTGATTTAAAATTTTATATATATATATATATATATATATATTCATTTTTCAACTCAATATTAAACTCAATAGAACTATTCTTTAAGAACTGGCCTAAAATTCTTCAAATTTTGGGGTTGCTCTATTCTTAGTGAACAATACAAGACAATTCCAATTTGAAATCACTAATGCTCAAGTTCAAATTCTAAATTTCTATGTTTCATCCTTTTCAAGATTTTTCAAGTCTCGACTTACCTAAGAATTTCTTTAAAGGTTTCATTGAGAGTGAAAGTATGTAAAAGAACAATTTTTCATGGCCAATCCAATCCCATTTGAGTTGAAATTTCCGAAATTTATTGTTTTATGTTCTCTCTCGAATCCTAACCATTTTGACTTTTTCTCGTTTTCAGGAATATGTGAGCTTCATGTTCTTGTCGAGTTGAACCTTAGTGATAATAAATTCAATGGTCCTAGCCCTCGTTGTCTAAGCAACATAGCCTGCCTTCGAGTTCTTGATCTCTACCCCAATCAATTAAGTTGAAACTTATCGTCTGCTTTCTCTAACCTCGCATCTCTCGAATATTTGTCTCTTTCAGACAACTTCCAGGGCTTATTCTCCTTCAATTCATTGGTCAATCTTTTTGAGCTCCACGTTTATCAATTTTAGACCAAAAATAACTTGTTAGGTTCATATTTCATATTGGTTCATTCTATAACATAATTTAAATTTTTATGAGTGAGATTAACTTGAGTATTTTTTTTAAAAATTTTTAAATTTTTTCTATTTACAAATTTAACGTTAAAATTTTAAAAGTTCTTATTGCTATTGGTGGCTAAAAATTTTAAACAATGTATGAATCTTTACTATGTTATTACATGGAAATAAGTTTTAAACTTATATTTTATAACAATTAAGTATAAGTATTTACTATATATATTTTCAATATCTTTTGCATATATATTTAATATATTTATTTTGCATATCTTTGAGTTTGTTGTACACTCGTGATATATTTTTTTATTTATTATGTATTTCATTATAAATTTATTTAAACAACTTTTTTGCCCCCTCAGGTGTTTTAGGGCCCAAACGAAGAGAATATTAATTAAAATTTTCACTGCTCATTACAAGTAAACACTGAAATATTTCCCAGGCCTCCTACATATGGCCCTTTTACTTACGCAACGGCAATTTACAAGCAACTGCCATATTACTTATTATCTCAGCATGAGCTGCGACTCCACAAACTCTCTCATAATTTAAAAGCAATTCCAGTATTTTCGTATTTGATGAACAAGTCCTTCACAAGAATTCTTGAACTACGTACCCACAAGCATGATTTGCTTCGTCTACGTATTTCCAATAACAATTTCCACGGTGAACTCACCGAGAACATAAGTATGATCTTTCCGAATTTGTTATATCTTGACATGACGAAAAACAGTTTCCAATGCAATATTCCTTCTTCAAAGGGTCAGTTGGAAAAACTTAAGCCATTGGAGTTGTCTAGAAATAACTCTTAAGGAGAATTACCCGAACATTTTGTCATTGACATTCTTGGACCCGTCACATAATAATTTTCATGGGCAAATTATTTCTAAATTTTTTGATTTGACTAAGTTAGACAGGTTATATGAGATTAAAACTCCTTCAGTGGGTAGAATTTAGATGGGCCATACGAGACTACTTCATTGTTTTTGTTGGACATATCCAACAGCATAGTACATGGTCGAATTACTCGTTGGATTGGTAATTTCTCAAGTCATGCAAGCCTTAAATATTCCATGTGAGTTAAACAATCTCCGAAGCATTAGACATTTAGACATCTCTAAAAACAGGTTGTCCGATCCTTGAAATCTCCCTTGAATTTTTCATGAGTGTAGCACTTTTGTTTACAGAAAATTGCTCTTAGATGGTCAAATCCAAGTTCATTATTCAAAAGCACTTCATTAATAACACTCGATGTAAGAGATAATGCATTGTCTGGAAGTATTCTGAATTTGATCAGTGAGTAGTCGAACCTTCGTTTTCTTCTCTTGCGAGGGAATAACCTAGAAGGTTGTATTCCCAATCAGTTATGTCAATCAAGAACATTATCTTAGATCTTTGTTATAACAAACTTACTGTGTAAATAAATTCATGCTTCACTAATATTTCACTATGGATGGGAATAGATGATCGCTATGCCAGAGAATTCCCGCCTGGGAATTCGCAGATTCAGGCTTTTGATTCCTTGATACTCACTTCCGTTCCTGTCTTATAGTGTTGCGGTGGGTGGAAATTTCCTGGAAAGCACATGATCGAGCAACAGAATTTATGACTAAGAAAAGGTATAATTTTACAAGGGTGATATTCTGAAGGATATGACTGGATTATATTTCTCAACCAATGAATTAACTGGTGATATCCCATCAAAATTCGGACACCTTCACAATATTCATGTAGTAAACTTGTCTCGTAATTTCTGATCAAGTGCATACTAGACAGCTTTTTCAATCTGAAAATGATAAGAGTTTAGACCTTTCGCTTGACCAATTAAGTAGCAAAATTCCTCCTCAATTGACTAAGAAGAACTATTTAGCTATCTTCAATGTATCATACAACTAGATGTGTGCTCCAACCCTGAATAGAGGGCAGTTCATGGACTTTGATGAAAGCAGTTATGAAGCATCACCGGATTGATCAATTTGACTGAGAAAAACTTCACAGTTGATTAATAGAGAAACAAGTAGGAAAAGACTGCGTTTAATATTATAAATTATTCACTCTGATACAAATATAACTTATGGCTTAACCTGAAGCATTTAAGGCGAAAGGAAGAAAAGATATGGTATGTTTGCTGAGTAAGTCCTTGTATGGACTTAAAAAATCACCAAGACAGTGGAATACGAGATGTGATGACCTCATGCACAGCAAAGGATACAAAAAAAGTATGTATAATTGTTGTGTTTACTATAAAGAAGCAGACAAAGCTGAATTGATACATTTGCTACTCTATGTCGATGACATACTTATTGCATATAAAGATACAGCAAAAATCAATAAGTTAAAGCAGGAACTATTTTCAAAATTTGATATGAAATATTTAGGCCCATCCAAGAAGATCTTAGGAATTAAAATAAGAAGAGATAAGATTAAGAAGCAACTAGTATTGTCTCAGCAGAAGTATCTGGAGAGGATGCCTGAAAAGTTTGGTATGATTAATGCAAAGACAATGAAGACTTCTTTTGTAGCTCATTTCAAGTTATCAAAAAGTCAACGTCCAACAACAAATGCAGAGAAGATTTTAATGGGAAAGGTACCATATGCAAATGCTGTTAGAATGCTTGTGTATGCAATAGTGTGTTCAAGGCCGGATTTAGCTCATTCTGTCAATGTTGCAAATAGGTTTATGAGCAATCCTGGTAAAGTTCATTGGAAAGCTGTGAAGCGGATTATGAGGTACAAAAGGAAGTTTGAGATATTGTCTTACATATAAAAGAAGAGAGTCTGATTGGAGTGGTATTGTGGAGTTTTTGATTCAGATTATGCATCTAATTTGGATAAAAGAAAGTTTCTCACAGGATACACTTTTGCTCTATATGGATCTGTTATCAACTGGAAGTCATCAATGCAACATGTTGTTGCATTATCGATAACAGAAGCTGAGTATATGTCTTCTACAGAGGCTGTTAAGGAAGCATTATGGCTAAAAGGATTAATTGCTGAGCTAGGCTTAGAACAAAGTTCATTTGATATCTTTTGTGATGGTCAAAGTGATATTGAATTAGCATATCATCAGGTTTTCCATGACAGAACTAAGCATATTGATGTGAGAGTTCATTATATTCGATAAGTAATAGCTAGTGGAAAGGTGAGGTTGCAGGAGATTAGCACTGATAATAATCCTGCTGATATAATGATTACGGCTGTTCAAGTTACTAAGTTGAAAAGGGGAAGTTATTTGTGTGGTTTAAAAGTTTATTAAGAAGCTTTGTAGGTACCAAGAAGGTTGTTGGGAAGAAAAAGAGGAAATTGTTCTTCTTGGTGTATGAAAACATAATTAAGGTGGAGAAACGTAGAATCTAATTCTGTTTTGAGTTGGTTAATTTCTATTTGTTCAAGTATGATGATGTGTAAAGTAGTTAAGTCATAGATGTCAACAGCAAATAGTTTGGCTTGTTATGTTGCAGTAGACGGAGAAGGAAAACAAGAAAAGTGGGAAAATACACTTTGAAAAAAATCTTCTTCTTGATTAGGTTTTATGATAGACGAAACAAAAACAGAATTTGATTCTCTAATGTGAATGGTTTTGCCCAGGGTTTAGTTGTTTTCTTTTGCGTTAGTAAGGTCGAAATACTATCAAATGTCTACCATCTTTCAGTTGAACAAGAATGTTACTCTTTTTTTCACGACTATTTGGAATTATCACCAAATAAGACAATTGCACTCACCGATTCATATTGCTCCACTAACATACTTCTTTTTCCATACATGTGATTCCTTGCAATAGTATCAAGATACAACATGTTCTCTTGGCCTCCATCATTTTCATTGTATGATAGCACAACTACTATAGTAAGTAAAAAAATTTTAATTAAATAATAAAATTCACCTTAATTTTTTTTTTTTCGTCTCTAATAAATAAATTTTTTTTCTGATTGACTTGGATAATTTCACTATATTAACTATGCTAAAATAATAAAAATATCTTATTTAAAATTTTTTCTTTATTTTTTAATTTTATTTTAAAAATTAATCAAATATACTCGCATGAAGTGGGAGAGAACAGTATAAAGCACAAAGAGACATATTTCCATCATTTTTAATTTCCAAAACTAGAAAATGATCTTGGAAAAATGATGCTCTTAACAAATTCTGAAAGCACGAGTACACTGCAATCTCACCGAACCTAGACTTCACAATCCCAAGTCTATTTTCGTCTGCAGCCAGCTGAAACTAATTATTGACAAGTCACGGATGGTGAAAACATTCAACGTTATTCTCGTAATATCAGCTGGCGATAAAGTTATGCTTGCTAAATTGTACCATATATCATAACTAAAAGACATACATGTCGAATAATGTTACCAAGACGGTACCATAATTGTATTATACCTGTTCCAACGTCATCTTTTCACTTAATCTTATATTTTTAATTGTATAAGATGCCCTTTCCCTAATATATCTTAGAAAACGTTTTTCTGCTTCAAAGTGTTGCAGCCTAATTAACAGAATAATGTGAACAGAATTACGAAGCTGTCACCTTGACGTGAAAGAAACAATTTACCTAATCATGAAGATTTAGCTCGTTCGCCATAGCTTTTAAATTAAAAGAATAACCCAAAGGTACAAATCTTCATGATTAAATGTTTCGAAGAAGGGGTTCCATTTTGATGCTCTAATTATCATAATTGGTCCTGTTGAAAATTGAAACTTGGAATGGCGCCCTACCGTTGCTTGCCATAGATCTAGAACAAAATCTTCAACGATAATGTGGATGTTTGAATGAGAGAGAGAGAGAGAGAGAGAGAGGGGGGGGGGGGTGGTCACCACGATTCCAGTTAAAACTAAGGCTGATTTAACCAATAGATATTTTGACAGAACTTGTTGAGTAGGTACATAATTACACAATACATAACCCAATCGAGCTCTAATACTACTTTATTGAAAATAATATTTATTTTAATGGAAACTTAGTATTAAATGACTCAAAACTAACTCAATTTTATTTATTTTACACAAATATTACAACAAGATAGTTTCACTTAATTATAGAATAAATAAAAAAACAGTCAAAAAAATACTAAACGTATTTATAACTAAAAAAAATACACTCACAACTCATAATTTACGAAAATTGCTCTTTAGAGGGGAGAGAGTATTTAACTTTTACAAGATTAATTCTAACCATTAATTAAACAAACACAAAAAATCACTAAACCTATCATCGAATATTTAACTTACCAAACATTAAAAACTTCAATGCACTAGACTTGAATTTTTATGAAATTTATATTGATTGCATCATAGTTTCTCTTAAATTGTTGTAGCGTTTGTTTTATAATAGATTATGTAATTCCTTTGTATTGCGATAACCAGTCTGTAATATATTTGGCAAAGAATCTAATTTTTCACGTAAGAACAAAATATGTAAAAGTACATTATCACTTTATCAGAGAAAAAGTTCTACAAGAGAAAATCAGGTTAGAACATATTAAGATAGAAGATCAAGTTGTAGATTTATTCACAAAAGTCTTAAGTATCAGCAAGTTTGAAAAAAAATTTTATCAGCTTAGTATGGTTGAAAGAATGAGAGCTGGTGTTGAAGGGAAGTGTTAAAATTACAACACCACCACGTGATAGGTCTTATTTGACCAAGTTGTTAGCCTAATAATTCGTTGGTTTATTTGTTATCAAGTCTAGTGTTAGTGGAATTAGTTTTTTCTTTTACTGACTCTATTGTAATTTTATTTGAATTCCGTTGGTAATGTAGAGTCATGGGTTTGAGAGAATAAGGCAACGTGACAATTCCTTGTATGTCTATAGAAGACAGATCATTTGCACCAAATAAATTATTCATCTTCTTATTTGTAGCACTCATTTTTTATTGTTCTATAAGTTTATCACCGAATGTACTTTTCTTCTCTCTTATATATTGTGTTTTTTGTTTCTTGTGTTCAACACTTTCTTCCACATAATTAGCTTTTTCTTCAGCTTTGTTGTTAGCAACTCTAAATTGAGAAGCATAATGCCCAACTTTTGACAATTGTAGATAATTTGGGACTTATCGTACCTTTTGTTTGGATTGTCTCCTCCACGTCCTCTTATTGAGATTTCTCCTCTATCACAGTTGTTTTGAATATCCTCTCCATCCTTGTCCACGTCCACGGCCTTGTCCTCCACCATAGCCTTTTCCACATTAGCTTTTCTCATCGCCGAAGTTTTCTTCTTTCTCCTTTGGGCGGACTTACATCCTGAGGAGTTGTTCTACAATCACTTGCCTTCTTCTTTTGATTTTCTTCGTAGGCTTATAACGAGCCCATGAGTTCAATCGTCATGGGCACGACGAAATGATCGACTTTCAAACCCAAGGACCAAAGAATCTTCTCCATCTTTCTTACATCATTTAACGTTTTACTATTTCTTTTTAATTGATTTGACACTGCCAAAGTTCTTGAGAAGTAATTAAAACTAGACTCGGAATCCTTTTGTAGAAAGCTTCAAATTCTCGTCTTAGAGTTTGAAGACATGCCTTTTTGATTTGTCCGACACTTTTGTAAGACGTTTGAAATTTATCCCACGCTTGCTTGGAGCCCCTTCCATATCTCTTGTGCTCCAAGAAGGGATTCCATTTTAATGCTCTAATTATTATAATTGGTCCTGTTGAGAATTGAAACTTGGAGTGGCGCCATACCGTTGCTTGCCATGGATCTAGAACAAAATTTTCAACGAAAATGTAGATTTTTGTATAATTGAAGATGTACAGTAGAAAAGTCCCCATTAAAAAAAGTTAAGAGGGGTGTTACCACGATTCCACTTAAAACTCATGCCGATTTAACCAATGATTATTTTGATAGAACTTCCTGAATATGTTACATAATTACACAATATATAACCGGATTGAGTTCTAATATTACTTTATTGAAAATAATATTTATTTTATTGGAAATTTGATATTCAAGGACTCAAAACTAACTAAATTTTATTTACTTTACACAAATATTATAACAAGACAGTTTCGCTTAAATAAAGAAATAATAAAAAATAATTAATTAATTTATAACTAAATTAAAAAAAATACACTCAAAACTCATAATTTACAGAGATTACTCTTTAGAGAGGAGGGAGTATTTATACTTTACAGGACTAATTCTAACCATTCAATTAAACAACCACAAAAATCACTAAAACTATTGCCTATTATTTAACTTACCCAACATTAAAAACTTCAATGCCCTAGACTTGAATTTTTATGAAATTTATATTATATAAATTGTTTGCATCATTGTTTCTCTTAAATAGTGTAGTTTTTGTTGATAATTTAATTTTATAATTAATTTATTTACTAAATATCATGTAACTATTAATATTTTTGTGCTTAAAATAATTTTATTAATCTCATTCATTCAAGAAAAATATTAAACCTAATAGTGCATTTTGTAAATTTTATTTTAGAATATCAATCTAATTTTTGTATAGTTAAATATACAAAATTAAAAATGAAAAAATATGGTACATTACCCTCAATTATTTTTTCACAAAATATATAATTAAAAGAATGCTTGAAATTTTATTACGATATTCTTTAATATTGAGTAGAACAGGTGCATGCTCGTATTTTAATTTAAAAATACTACAATTAACTTGGTTATTATCTTTAAGTTTAAACTTTCAGATTAAGTGACATATTCAATATAATAACAGAAGACTCTTATGTAAATTATTGATGGAGTGAACATCTGAAATCATTAACCATTGATCGCAACCCTACATCTAAGGCCTTCCAACCGTATATGTCATTTGTATAATAGACTAGTATGTTATTGTCCTAAAATATTTAAAACCTCTATTAAATTATATATGGTTTACTAATCTTACCAAATCATGTACAAATTTTATTGTGAATATAAAATGATTCCAACTACTCCACTTAGTTTCATTTTAATTCCACGATGAATTCAGCCAGAGCCATTATTAAATGTTTAACTCGTTTTATATTGAATGAGCAAATTATGATTTTAATGATGTAATTTATTGAGATGAAATTGAATTTATTATAACATTATTTTATTTTAAGAATAAAATATTTATTAATTATGATGCTCCTTAGAGATATACAATATAAATTATTGGTTGAAATTTTTAAAATTTGTTTTAAAATTAAAATCGCAAACTAAGATGACTTATATATTAGTTTTTTTTTTTTTTTACTCAATAATAGATTTGACAAAGTCAACACTTTAAAAACACGCATAAAACTCAAGGTGCCTATTGTTAACTAATTTAAGAAATTAAACTCCCTTGTTAATAATATGAGTTCGTAATCATAAATAATTAATTTTATTTTTGCTATCTTTTATCAAATCACGTTAGAAAGTATGTGTATTCAAAATCTAAATTAACATATAATTTTTAACATTTTCTTTTTAAATATTTTCAGTAACTAATTACGTATACTGCAAGTAAATTTTAAATATATTTTCTCAGGTATGATAATCTTCACCGAATCTTAAACGACGTTCTCGCTATTGAGTCTACGAGACTCAAAATAATCAATCGTAATAAGTCAATCTGAAACATTTTTTAGTTAAAGCATATATTAAACTCTCCGGGGTTGATTCAAGTTCGAGTACTTACAATTATTGAACCAATATTTCTCATGTCAATCTCAATCAACTTGTCCACATAATCGAACAACCTCCAAATGTCCTCTGTTTAACTTGCCAAGATGTTGTCTAGGGACGGCATAATATATAGGTTTAGCTTCTAATTATTTCAACCTAATCTATCGATAGGCTGAATCCCTCCATTTAACGTCCGAACAATATATAAATACGAGTCTGTTTCAATGAAACTGTATTAATTGATGCAGGCGGTAGTTGGGGCCGGCCAGAAGTTAGGCTTGGCAATATCATTTTTAATTCAGAATGAACATGTCCTAATTACATATCGAATTCTTTAAATTGGGCATGTAATAGTTTGTTTAGCACATACATAGGAGGCCATTTTTTGGCAGCAAATGAAAGGTCGTCTTCAAATGGAAACCTTCTTTAATAAGCTCTCCATATCGTTGATTCTAATAGCTTTGGTTCAAATGCATGGATACGAAAGTAGCTTAGAAAAAGAGAGGGTGGCTCTTTTGGAAATCAAGGCCTTCTTTAAATCAGTGAGTGTTGGTGATGTTGATGATATTCTAACTTCGTGGGTTGACGACCGAAAATCTGACTGTTGTGGTTGGGACAGAGTTAAGTGCAACGCCACCACTCAACGGGTGATGGAACTCTCACTCTATCAGACAAGGAAAATGGCACGTGACTCTTCTGATGATGGAGTTCCACTCTTAAATTTGTCCTTGTTTTCTCCTTTGGAAGAATTACAAAGCCTTGACTTATCTCGCAATAATTTTTTCGGTTTCTATGAGAATAAAGGTATGTATATGTTATCTTTCTACCAAAAGAAATAGTGGACGAGTGACTTCCTGAAAGATATATATAAATATACAAAGCTTGTTTTACTTAGCCATTTTTGCTGTGGATAGATTCGGCAAGTTTTTAATTAAGATTTTGGTACAACTACATTGTTGATAATGTCTTCTTTGCAGGTTCTGATAGTTTGAGGAATTTGAAGAACTTAGAAATCTTAAATTTGGGTAGTAATTTCTTCAACAATAGTGCTACGTCATATTTGACTTCACTCACTTCACTGAAGACTTTGATCCTTAATGATAATTTAATGAAGGACATTTTCATACCTGAAGGAGGTATGTTTAGAAATTGCAAATTCATTCCTTGAGGACTATGCTTCTGCAATTTTCTATCTAATTTTCAACTTCATTTCTTTCTTTTTTGTTGCAAGGTTTAGAAATTTTGAGAAAGTTGGAAATGTTGGATCTATGTCACAATAATATAAATGGCACCCCACCAAGAAAAGGTATTCTTTGTCTCTATCTTATTATTTTCTAATTTTTTCTATTAAAAATTATTTAATATTTTAAACAGATCTTTAAAATGAGTATATATGATGGTATGTTTGTTTTTATATTATTATTTTCTAATAAAACAACAAAAAAAAAAAAAGGCAAACAAAAATTTAAAAAAAAATCTCTAAATATATCCAATATTTTAGAAAATAACAAATAAAAAAGGACAAACAAAACACTCCATTATATTTTAGACCCATGTTTGAATCAAACTCATATCTTTCTATTTAATTTTCTAACTACTTTTAAATTCCATTTATGGTTTCCTCGGGCACAGGATTAGCAAATTTGAAAAGCTTGAAATTCTTGGATCTGAGTGACAATACCATAAACGGCTCTCTGGCAAGCCAAGGTAAACTGCTACCATCTTAAATGGTGTAAGTGGATGGATTTTTATATGGGAGAACCGAGCTAACCCTAGAAATGAGACAAGAATTAAATCATTTTAAATGCATAGCACATTATTTGGATGAAATTTTATGATAATTACTCAAAAATAGTGTTATAATATTCAATGTAACAAGTCATGCAATAAGAAAAACTCTCGCTGGTATGATCTTACTTATATTTAGTGCATTAATTGACAATACTATAACTGATTCCTAGTATACATTTTTATTCTTCTTTTGCTCCTTTTTCAGGAATATGTGAATTAAAGAATCTTATTGAATTGGATCTTAGTAGGAATAATTTTGATGGTCCTGTCTCTCATTGCCTTGGCAACTTGACCTACCTCAAAGTTCTTGATATCTCATCCAATCGATTAAGTGGGGATTACTTATCATCTATTGTTGCAAACCTTACCGCCCTCGAATATTTATCTGCTTCTGATAATAACTTTGAAGGCTTATTTTCATTCAGTTTATTGGCTAACCATTCAAAGCTTCAAGTGGTCCAACTTTCAAATAATTTGATACGAGTGGAAAATGAAAATTTTCCTTGGCTTCCTACCTATCAATTGAAGGCTCTCTATCTGAGCAACTGCAACATGCACGCTGTTCCTAGTTTTCTTCTACACCAATTCAATTTACGATTGATCGACGTCTCTCATAGCCAGATAGTAGGGAACTTTCCCACCTGGTTGTTGCAGAATAACACGAAACTGGAAACCTTGTTTTTGAAGAATAACTCATTGTCCGGAATTCTTCAACTGCCGAATTCCAAAGTCAATTTGTTTCATCTTGATATCTCCAACAACAAGTTCACTGGTCAGCTCCCTGGTAATATCGGTAACATACTTCCAGAATTGCTCGAGATGAAAATGTCAGAAAATAGTTTCGAGGGCCATCTTCCTTCTTCAATGAGTGAGATGAAAGGACTTGAGTCACTGGATTTGTCTAGTAATAATTTTTCAGGAGAGCTACCCAGACAATTTCTCACCGATTGTTTCTCATTGTTATCTTTGAGCCTATCAGATAATAATTTTGAGGGGAAAGTTTTCCCCACATATATGGACACGACTAATTTGAAGTGGGTATATCTAGACAACAATCACTTTAGTGGGAAAATTGAAGAGGGATTGTCGAAAGCCTGGTCATTATTTATCTTAGATATATCCAGCAATAAGTTATCTGGCCAAATTCCTAATTGGATTGCAAACATGTCATATCTCGAACAACTTCTGATGTCAAACAATTTCTTGGAAGGTAATATTCCCATTCAGCTGAGCAGTCTGAGAGCGCTTGATGTTCTGGACATCTCTGAAAACAGGTTGTCCGGATCCTTGACATCATCCCTCAATTTTTCAT
This sequence comes from Swietenia macrophylla, assembly GCA_032401905.1. Lineage (NCBI taxonomy): Eukaryota > Viridiplantae > Streptophyta > Magnoliopsida > Sapindales > Meliaceae > Swietenia > Swietenia macrophylla. Next base: position 2,775,533 of record CP135575.1, on the reverse strand, counting down.
CACTAGAGCACCTTTACCTGCATAATAATGAGTTCCATGGTGCAATTCCGAAAGCCCATAGCTATCGTTTAATAACTCTCGATTTAAGGGACAATAACTTTTCTGGAACTATTCCCCATTGGATTCAAGAGATTTCATCTCTACGTATTCTTCTTTTGAGAGGCAATAATCTTCAAGGCCGTATTCCTAATCAATTGTGTCAATTAGAAAAGCTGAGTATCTTGGATCTTTCTTATAACAAGTTCAATGGTTCAATACCTGGATGCTTCACTAATATGACGCCGTGGATGCGACCAACGGAATCATATTATGATATCTTCTTCAAGGGTCGGCTGGCAGGGCATTATGTTGGTGACTATAACACTTACTACAATTCTACAGTTCCATTAAACAAGTGGGAACCAGATTATCATCTAACAGGTCAACAAGGAATAGAATTTACGACGAAGTATAGATATGAATCTTACCTGGGTGAAAATCTTAATATAATGACTGGCTTGGACTTGTCGTGCAACGAATTAACTGGAGCCATCCCACCGGAGATTGGAAACCTTCAAGAAGTCCGTGCATTGAATTTCTCCCATAATTTCTTATCAGGTTCTATACCAGTGAGCTTTTCCGATCTGAAAATGATAGAAAGCTTAGACTTTTCCCACAACAAATTGAGTGCTCAAATTCCTTCTCAACTAACTGAACTCAATTTTTTATCAAACTTCAACGTGTCATACAACAATTTGTCTGGTCCAGTTCCTAATGCAGGACAGTTTGCGAGCTTTGATGAAAGATGTTATATCGGTAATCCTGGTCTTTGCGGTCCAACAATAAACAAGAGTTGTACTACTGTAGATGAATCACCAGAAACACCATCCGGTGAAACGGAAGAAGATGAATATCCAGTTGATATGGTGGCACTCTATTGGAGTTTCGCTACATCCTATGTTACGGTAATTTTGGGGTTATTTGCCATCCTTTGGATAAATTCTTATTGGCGCAGACGATGGTTTTGTTTTGTTGATGCATTTGTAGATTTATGTTTCTATTGGCTTTCGAAATATGTATTCTTCTAATGGTGATGGTGCTAGGCTACAATATGACTTGTTTTGCAATGGTGTATGTAATTTATTGTCTTGTTTTCTTCAAACTGGTATGTATTTGTTTGAATTGAGTTCGGTTCTAAAAAAACATCAAGTTTTCATTTTCCTTTCATACGATTCCTCTAAGATGAGACATGTTTTCTTCACTTTTTGTTGTTTTCCTTTCCATTCAAGTATAGAGTTGGAAATTCTTTTATAATAATTACATTTTTTAACTCAAGTTATTAAAATATTCATGTTGCTTTTTTATTTTTGAGTTTTGATCAAACTAACCAAGTATATTAATTTTGTACTAAAATATCTCTCGTGCCATCAAAATTCTATAAACTTTTAATACGATAAAGTTTGAACTTGCTCAAAACTAAGTTTTGATTTGAGTTCATTAAACAATTTGATTCAAGCACGTTAAAGAGTGTGAACATGCCCAAAACTGAGTTTCGAGCATGAAGAGTTTCAATGTGCTTGAAACTTAGGTTTTAAGCATGTTGAATTATGCTAGGTGAATAGTTTTATATATATTCATTTTTGGTTATATGATAGGTATTTTTGTCCAAATTGATTTACTTTATTAATTTAAAAGAACTTTTACTACATGATTATTTTAAATTATAAAACAAATTTTACACTATAATTATTTTTGTAAATTAACTTAAAAAGTGCGTTTTCGGAAAGTTACCCTATAGAGTTTTTCCTGATCAAATACTAGCTAGAGTCATGAGACCTAGTTACATTTTCCATTTACTATTGATTGCATATATTAGTTGTTTATGTTTCTTGCTGTTGAATGTTAATTTCATAATTTGAATTGAAAGAAACAAGCAATGAGTAATAGTATTAAACCAAAGAAGCTCATGCAAACTACGATGGACAGACAGAGAGTAAAAGAAGGCATAAAGGAGTGATGGGCATTAAACCAAGCGGCTCAGAAAAGAGCTGATCAGAAATTCTAAATGTTAAATGATCAACTCCTTTGGATTTTCTTAGTTATGAAAGAAGGAGAAAATTGTGTCCTCTTCGTTACTTGCTTAATTTGTGGTTCGGTGAAGATATTATTTATTTATTTAGCTTACAATTTCCACTCTATCCATAGGGATGATGTTATTACAGAGAAAAATGCCGCAGAAAAAAAAAATGTCACACTTACTCATGTCATTCCATATGAGTGAAAATAGGGAAGCCAACACATTTATGTTTGTATTGGCTTTAGAAATATGTATTCTTCTATCAGCGATGGCACTGGGCTTAATGGTACCTGTAATTTATTGTCTTGTTTTCTTCAAACTGGTATGTATTTGTTTTAATTGAGTTTGGTTCTGAAAATACCCTCAAGTTTTCATTTTCCTTTCTTGTGATTTCTCTAACATGAGACACGTTTTCTTCACTTTTTGTTTGTTTTCCCTTCCATTTAAGTATAGAGTTGGAAATTTTTTACAATAATAATTACTTAGGTTATTGAAATAGTTGTGTTGCTTTATTTTTTTATCAAACTAACCAAGTGTATTAATTTTGACAAAAACATCACCATGTCACCAAAACTCAATAAAATTTGTAACTCAATAAAGTGCTTGAAACTGTGTTTTGAATAATATTTTGAACACCTTGATTCAAGCACATTGAACAATTTAATTCAAGCAAGTTGAAGAGTTTGAACATATCAAAACCGAGTTTCAATCATGAATAGTTTCCTATCACTTGAAGACACTCTATTTGAGCAACTGCAACATGCATGTTGTTGCTAATTTTCGTCTACACCAATTCAATCTACGGTTGATTGACCTCTCTCATAATCAGATAGTAGGAAACTTTCCCGACTTGTTGTTGCAGAGTAACACAAAATTAGAAACTATTGAACGACAACTCATTGTCCTGAATTCTTCCACTGCCGAACTCCAAACTCAATTTCATTCATATTGTTATCTCCAACGTGAAGTCCACAATTCAGCTCCCTGGTAATATCGGTAACATACTTCCAGAATTGCTCGAAATGAAAAATGTCAGAAAATGGTTTTGAGGGCAACCTTCCTTCTTCAGTTGGTGAGATAAAATGACTCAAGTCACTGGATTGGTCTAGCAATAATTTTTCAGGAGATTTATCCGGACAATATCTCATTGGTTGTTTCTCGTTGTCATCCTTGAGCCTATCTAATGGTAATTTTGAAGGGAAATTTTTTCCCACATATACGAACATGACTCATTTCAGGCGGGTATATTTAGACAACAATCACTTCAGTGGGAAGATCGAAGATGGATTGTCGAAAGCCATGTTATTGAGTATCTTAGATATATCCAGCAATATATTATCTGGTCAAATTCCTCATTGGATTGGAAATTCGTCATATCTTGGAGTTCTTTTAATATCAAACAATTTCTTCCAAGGTGATTATATTCCCGTTCAGCTGGACATCCATGGATATCTTTATATTCTTGACATCTCGAATTCCTCGTTGGATCGGTAATTCTCAACTCATGCAAGCCTTAAATATCCCATGTGAGTTAAACATTCCTGGAAGCACTAGATATTTAGGCATCTCTAGAAACAGGTTGTCCGATCCTTGACATCTCCCTTTGAATTTTTCATCAGTGCAGAACCATTATTTGCTGAAAATTGCTCTTAGTAGGTCATTTCCTAATGCATTATTCAAAGGCACTTCATTAATAACACTCGATTTAAGAGACAATGCATAGTCTGGAAGTATTCCGAATTTGATCAGTGAGTACTCGAATTTTCATTTTCCTTCTCTCTTGCGAGGGAATAATCTAGAAGGTTTTATTCCTTATCAGTTATGTCAATCAAGAACATTATCTTAGATCTTTCTTATAACAAACTCACCGTGTCAATACCTTCAAGCTTCACTAATATTTCACTATGCATGGGAGGAGATGATCGCGTTGCCAGAGAATTCCCAACCGGCAATTCGCGGATTCAGGCTTTTGATCCCTTTGATACTTCTACGTTTCCAGTCTTACAGTGTTGCGGTGAGAGGAAATTTACTCGAAAGCAGATGATCGAGCAGTAGAATATATGACCAAGAATAGGTATAATCTTGCGAGGGTGATGTTCTGAAGGATATGACTGGATTGGATTTCTAAATCAACGAATTAACTGGTGATATCCCGTCAAAATTTGGACACCTTCACAATATTCATGCAGTAAACTTGTTTCATAATTTCTAATCAGAATGCATACTAGACAGTTTTTTCAATCTGAATATGATAGAGAGTTTACACCTTTCTCAAGACAAATTAAGTGGCGAAACTCCTCTTGAATTGACTATGAAGAACTGCTTAGCTATTTTCAATGTATCATACAACTACTTGTCTAGCAATTCACGAACTTTGATGAAAGCAATTGTGAAGTTAATCTTGAAAAAAGATTGCATTAATCACCGGATTGATCAATTTGACTGAGAAAAGTTCCATATTTGATTAATTGAGAAGTAATTAGGAAAAGACTGCATTTATTTTTATAACATTATTCACTCTGATACAAATATAACTTGTGTGTGTAAAGACTGAAAAAGGGAAAAAGGCAAAAACAAGGAGGCATCATTCAAAGAGAAAGATCAGCCAAGCTAAAACTTCTTTCAACAGCTCTTGACCAAGATTCTGCCTTCTTCTTCCTGAGTTCCTCGTTTAAGGTTGGCCGGAAAATGGCACATCTCTTATTCTTTTCCCCAGAAAGGAAAATGTCATCTTCATTCCAAACCCCGATTGCTAATCCAGCTGCATATGCTGCTCCAAGAGATGTTGTCTCCATGTCAGCTGGTCTGATGACTGAGCTTCCCAACAAGTCAGCCTATAAATCATGATCAAAAACAAATATAAACTAAGACAACCATCCGACATCATCAAAAATCCAATAAGAAAAGCCGAGAATGAAATAAATTTAGTTTGATTTAAGTATGAATACCAAATTGCAGAGGATGGATCTGAATAAGACTCACAATGACCATTCTTACTTAAAATGATCTATGAAATCTGATTTCTTCTGTGTGATTGCTTATTGAGAACCACAAAATTAAATTTTTCACATGATTTCGGACAAAAGGACACTGCACCAAGCTAATTTACAATTGATAATAAAATGAGGGGAACAATTGCAAGGACAAAAATTCAGATGTTAACAAATAGGATAAGTTTTTATCAGAAAATTGTTTCAAAACAAGTACCAAATTTCTGCAGAAACTATGAGAAACAGAACTTTTTTTTCGCTTGTTCCACAAAACAAGACCTTTTGAGACTATTTGAATCTACATAAAAGGATGCATTTGTATTAGGCACAAGCATCTCTAGAAAAATATATCTCCGTTAAGAACACCATCATAGTTGCAGCATCAAGAGTAGCAGACAACACTAACCACAAATAAATGATAAGATGAAGAGCTAAACTTGTGTCAGTGGTTGCAAAAGCATAACCAACAAGAGCGGAACAACACCAAAAACAGGATAATTCAGGAAAAAGAGACAACCGGAAGATTGGTGATAAAATGAGAGAAGAAAGGAAAAGTGGTGTGGTGAATGAATGATAAGCTCTATGTACAACTGCGACAGAGCAGAATCCACAGCCAAGCTTAAGTACAAACCTGAATCTGCATTAAGAGGTTGTTAACAGTAGCACCCCCATCTACTCTAAGCAAGGTATCTTTTGAACCTGAAACCACACCATTTTCAACTGCATCCTTGTGCATTGCCTCCAAGACATCCTTCGCTTGGAAACACATGCTCTCAAGCACAGCTCGAGCAATGTGAGCCTTGCTTGTAAGCCTTGTGATTCCAATGCAAATCCCACGAGCATCATCACGCCAATATGGAGCAAATAATCCATTAAAAGCAGGTACAAAGTAGACACCACCAGTTGACTCAACCATCGCTGCCAATTCCTCAATCTCGCTTGCACTGCTAATTATTTCAAGACCGTCTCTAAGCCACTGAATTGCAGCTCCCGAAATAGCAATTGAACCCTCCAGCGCATAGTTCGTTGGTGCTTTTGGACCAAGCTTAAAGGCCAAAGTGCTCAAAAGACCATGCTTTGACTCAACTATTTCTTCACCTGTGTTAAGAAGTATAAAATTACCAGTACCATACGTACTTTTAGCCTCACCTTTTCGACAACCTTGCCCTAACATGGCCGCATGTTGGTCGCCAAGACATCCTGCAATTGGGATCCCAGTAATTGGCCACCCTTTGGCAATTTCTCCTATAATCTCAGAGTTACTGACAATTTTGGGCAGAATTTCAGCTGGTATTCCTAGAGTTTTTAGGGCATCTTTATCCCAATCAAGAGTTCTGAGATTCATAAGCATCGTTCGTGAAGCATTAGAGACGTCAGTAACATGCAAACCACCTTTCACTCCACCAGTTAAATTCCATATCAGCCAAGTGTCTATAGTTCCAAACAGCACATCCCCTTGTTTCATAGCTTCTTTAACAGCATCCACATTTTCCATCAACCATATCAGTTTCACTGCACTGAAATAAGGGCTGACAGGCAAACCAACTGACTCAAGAAAATGGGTTTGTCCGCCGGGTAATTCTTTCTCCAATTTCCTAAAATGGAATCACTTTCAAACATCAGAAACTAGAACACCAAAATTCACATGCAAGGGCAAGAGTTGGGAAATCCAAAACATGGTTATTGACAAAAAGATTGACAACAGCGCAAGCTAATTCTTAGTCAAGAAATCCATGAAATGACTATCGGTCACATTCCAAAGACAGAAGAAAAAGGATTCATTGATTACTCTAACAGGGAAATATATATTGATTAAACCATCAAAATTCAAACGCCAACTTAAAAAAAAAAAAAAAAAAAAAGATCAGGGATCGATCAAATTCAAAACCAATAATCAAACAGTTCCAGATCTCCAACTTACCGGCAAACAGAACTGGTGCGAGCATCCATCCAAACAATGGCATTGTAGAGAGGACAACCAGTGGATTTGCTCCAAAGAACAGTTGTCTCCCTCTGATTGGTCAAACCAATTGCCTTCAAGTCACTGTCCACATTATGTCCGTCGGCTGTAGCCTTGTCCAAAGCCTTTGCCATGCACACCCTGACACTCTCCAGTATCTCCATCGGATCATGCTCCACCCATCTATCATCCCATTAAACCCAAACCAAAAATTAAACAATTACAGAAAATCCCACTTTGAGAAACCACATAACCAGTCAGTACCATACTCAAAATTAAAACTTTATGACATTAAAGAAAGAATTTTGCATCATTCTTTCCAACATTCATTATCATGCAATCTCACAAACATTTACGCATACATACACGTATCTATCTTATCATATCATGTATATACGTAAACTAATTAAAACAGGGCACAGAGCAGAGAGTGCGAAAGAGAGCATGCATACCCTGCTTCTGGGTAGAACTGAGTGAACTCGACCTGGTGAGATCCGATTGGACGAGCCTGATAATCATAGATGATGACCCTGGTACTGGTGGTGCCTTGATCGATTGACCCAACGAATACCTCCTTAACTTTTGCCATTTTTCTTATGATAAATTTGTATTCAAGAGTTCTTCAGAGGAAATCAGACAGAGTGAGAAAAAGAAATAAACTTAGAACGGAACCTATCAGAAAACCGCTGAGGGTCCTAGTAGGAAATTTTCTTGGTATTGCAAGGAAGTGTTATCCCCAGTGTAATAACCGAAACATGCACTACTAATTATTACTCAATTCACGAGAAAATCACATTCGGGTCCCTATTGTTAAACTCTTTCTCAGGTAAAGCTTAATATATTCCAACTGTATCAAATAAGTCCCCCTATTGGACATACATGTTCAAAAGGGGGAAATTTTTTGACATAGTGGAGTAATCCGACATGAACATAACAAAAAATTTACAATTTTAAATTGATATCAGTTGACAAGATTATTAATTGAGTAATACATGCATATTTAAATTTATTTATAACACAATTAATTATTTAAAATAATTATATTATGATAATTTATTTATAATTTTATAATTTTATTTTATAATTTTTATATTTAAAAATATTGAATATATTTATTTATTTTTAAAAATATAAAGTTATCTTTAAAATAAAATTAATTAGTATTTAAAAAAATATTGTTATAAATATTATAAAATATAAATAAAAAATTAAATAAATAACATAATTATAATTTATTTAATTATTTAATAATTATTCTGAGTAAAAATTTTCATTCTTTGCACTATTATTAAAAGAATTAGATTCGAGTTTGTCTCTTTAAATACGACACAATTATAACTCAGACACAAATACTCGAGTTGTCGCCCCAACAATATAGGGACTCATTTGACATAAATGGACAAACTCAGGGACCCAAATATAATTATTAGACTGGTAACAATTATCCCGTTTTTGCCATTAATTATTATGACCCAATAAAATTAAGGAAAAATAAATGGAGAAAAAGAGAGGTGATGATCGGCCACGTACGTTCCGCCTCGAAACAATTTACAGACGACTTGGTAGACGAGTGATGGCCACGTGGCGATTTGTTGGCATGTGATAGTCATATAGATTGTCTTTGACGAAGTTTCGGTGGGACCGATATCGAAGCATACGAGACTCGCGAGAGTATGAAATTAAAAATAATCGCCCCCTTTGAAAATCTAAAGGTTAATGAATTTTGAATTGACTAGTAGATGTCCTTATCCGTAATTTTACATGAATAGGGACGGGAGCAGCTGCTAAATTGGGCATTTAGCTGCCGTTAATGAATTAAAATGTATCATTAGCATTACCTCTTATGACTAAACTGCCCTCTGTATCAGTAACAAAGCTGGTTTATCAACCATGCCAAATTGCCCACTGATTATTACATGTCTTGATTAATGTCAATTAATTTGTTTGGTGGCTGTTATTGGCAAAAAAAATTATTGAAAATTAAAATAATAAATTAATTACTTTAATAAGTGATCTAAGAATCTTATCACAATAATTTAATTATTTTATGCTGGGGTTAGGCCCAAAAGAAAGGGGCAAAAATGGATTTCAATTAATTGACACCCATTCCTTCTATGGGCTTGAAGCCCAAGCCCAAAATTCAGTGAAATAAAATGGGCCCATCGAGCCATATGACGAGATCAAATCAGGTCAAGACCAAATGAAGAAAATTAAGTAGAGAAAGTGAAAAATGCTTTTCATAAGTAGCGGGATGCGCATCTCTGGTTTGATTCGGTTTGACCAAATTTCTAAGTTGATTTAAAATATTTATGTTTAATTTGACTAAAATCAATAACAAAAAATAAGCTAAATTAAATTAAATCAACAACTATCGATCTAATTTATTAATTTAAACTAAATTAAAACATAAAAGTTAATTTTAATTTTATTGATTCTAATTTTAAAAACAAAAGTAATTTTTAATATTTATATTAATTAAATTTAAATGGGTTATTATTGATTAAAATTTAAAAAATAATTAAATTAATTTAATTTTTATAATTTAAATTTAAAATAAAATAATAATTTTTAAATCGATTCAATCGGTTAAATTAAATTGCATTGGATTGTAAATCATTGGTGGCCTAACCCTATTCACAAGATCTGCCCATACTAGGAGAAATAAGCCATTTAGTGATTGATCCAATAATTAAATTGTGCAATGTAAAATACATGTTGTCATTCGATTGAGACATGAGAAAACCCATCATTGAAAATAAGTTTAGATTTGGCCTGCCTAGATAAAGCCTTCCCTAGAATTACACACACATGTTTGCTTTTCAAGTAATTAATTATATTTTTAAATTATAATCATGTTAAAATTATCAAATATTCAAACAATAATTATGATATCAAATATTCAAACAATAATTATGAAATGTGACCACTTATGAGTCTTTTTCATATCTAAATATCTACTAACATAGATATTTTAAGGGTTTTCACTAGTGTAGAAAAACCGTAATTATAATATTAAATTTCTTATAAATCGCAAAACTTTTAAAAAAATATTATTATATTTTAAAATATTAATTTAAAATATTTTTATAAAAATTTAAAATAAAATTAAATATTTATTAATTTAAATTTTATTATTTATTTTAAATTTTAATATTCATATTTTTAATAATATTTTATATTTATATTCTGTTAAGAATATTTATAACTTTAAAATCGAAACGAATTAATTCTAAACAATATAACAATATAATTACTATACTCAATGACACAAAACTTGAAAAATTATATCACCGAAAGTAAAATATTTTTTAACACGATAATTATTAACATCAAATTTTAACTAGACCGATGTATTATTGATAAGCACCAACTCATTTTAGGTGTGCATTAGTTTAGTAGAGACAAAATCAATAGATCTAATGGGCTAATCAAATAACACGTGGCACATTTGATTGAGAACCTAAATCTAATTGGTGATTTATTAATTAGAGTGTAATTGAAGAGTGGGCGGCCTAAGAACGGTTGCTTCAAATCAACGGACACCCTAATTTGGTGGAGTTTCAATTATTAAAATAAATAAATAAAATATTAAAAGAAGAAGAAGAGGCTGAGCTGTTGTGTCAATTGTCGTAATTTTTGTGTTAATTTAATAACCATGTCATTATCAAATTAAACATATTTTAATAAATTAATTAGAAAAGGTACGCCCAAGAATAATAAATTTAAGCGGCCACTTTTAGACTTTGAATATGAAGGCGGTGGTTTTAAAATTATAATTATTACGAAATAAAAATATTTTTAAATATTTATAAATATATTAAATATTTATAAATAAATTAAATATTTTTAAATAATAATATTATAAAAAAAATTTATTTTTAAAATTAAATAAAATTAC
>CP135575.1:2705594-2759926 GCA_032401905.1 Swietenia macrophylla | reverse complement strand
ATATACTTTTTAAGAAAATACTCTAACAAATTAATTTTAAAATAATACATAACAAATTTATTTATTAAACGTATTTTTAAGATTCAATTTCTATAATTTTAAAATCATTGTAATTGTGAGACGGGTTTACGAAAAAATTAGTATTTATTAAATATTTTATTATATCAAATACATTTTAATATTTTAAATTTTTTAACTCTTCGTTCAAAATTTTATTGCTTTACATTGATATTTTAAAAAGATAAAGATGGTAAGAATTGAATATAGTATTTATATAGAAATAATTTAAATAAATTTTTTAATTAACTTATTTACCTTATATGATAAGAGACATTTATCATTTGTTATATTTTAATTTTTTAACATTATTTATAGCGATATTTTTACGCACACGATATTGTCTAAAATATATTTAATATAATTTACATTTAAAGTTTTTAATTATTCTATCAATTATTTTAAATTATTTGTTAGTTATTTATTTTAAATTTTATATTAATTATTTTAAATTAATTGTTACACGCTTTAAGTTTTGTGTTAATAATTATATATTATATTAAATATATATTAACTGTTTTTATATACACACATTAATTATATGTAAGAGATTTTTAAAAAAATATTGCAAAAATTAAGATATAAATAATAAATGCCAAATCGTCGGGTGGAATAAGACAAAGAACGAGTGGATATATAAAGATAAGGCAGTGAAATAGAAGGAAAATAAAGAATAAATAAAAAAAGTAATATTATCCGATTGGAAACCATGCACGCCATTCAATACACCCGACGTCACAACTCTCTCGAGCCGTTCCAAGGTCCGATATCCTTCACTTTTATTGTTCCTCCATAAAATAATCTCCCGCTCCGCCATTCACTGAAATTAGTGGTGGTCACGCCTGTCCCACCCAACCATTCCCTCATTTTATTTTATAATTTCATCAATACCGTCGAATCATCCGAGATCTTTTTTCAATTTATTGTAACGAATGTTTGGACGCATCCAACGAGGGATGAAAACCCCTACATGTTTGCGAGTGCATCAACTCGTCAAATTGTGCGAAGCATGGGATAGTTGCCTCGGGATATGAAACGACAGCAGAAATGTGAAGATAAAAAGCCGATTCTGATATTCGACGCGTCGGAAGTACGCGCAGATTTATCTCTCTTCCCTCTTTCGTGTACACCCCTCCCCACACTACGTGCCCTTACTCCCCAATCATTCACCGTATGATCAGCTGATGATCAGATTGCTGGGCAAAACCTTGCAGGGGTCCGGTCATTTTAGGGTGTCTGTCGGTTGATAATTTTTTAATTTTAATACACTTTAGTATAAATTAATGTTTATTAATTAATTAAATACGAATAAGTTAATGAAATTTCTTTGTCAGGAACCACACTGATCGCATTCGGATAAAATATACAACTCATGATGACCGGTCATGCCGATCCGACGGCTGTTAGTTGACACGTGAACATAACACAACGTTACAACAATAGATTCAGCAGCATACGATCCCGATTATCTCTCTCTCATCCCGAAGTATTCGAAAACATTTCTAGTCTATAAAATCATCCGAAACCCCCAGAAGCATCTTCACTTCTTCTCCTACGCTTCACTTCAAAGCACTCGTTTGCGTTCCTTTTTTATTTTCATTTTTTTAATTTTCGTTTTGTTATTCGTTTTAGTTTTTCTTTCTTATCCATGGGATCAGCGTTGCTATCGGAGCTGGCGACGGAGATTCTGATCCCGGTTTGTGCTGTGGTTGGAATCATATTCTCGCTCGTCCAATGGGTTATCGTCTCGCGCGTGAAACTCACACATGAGCGCTCGTCGGGTAACAATGACAAGAAGAACGGATTCAACGATTATTTGATTGAGGAAGAGGAAGGGCTTAATGACCAGAGTGTTGTTGTTAAGTGTGCTGAGATTCAGAGTGCTATTTCTGAAGGTGAGGCATTTGTAGTTAGATCTTAGGATTTCAGTTTTAGATCTGCTATTTTTTTTTTCTGTGAAGCGTTTATGTGCTTGGTCGTTTTGGAAGTTCAGAGGCTTGGTCGTTGTTTGGTTATTTAGAAAAAGTAGTAAAATATTAGAAAATGGAACTCTTGTGAAAATTAGAGCTTAAGTTTTTCTTTCATGTTTTGAAAAGAAAAAACGAAAACTTTTGCAGGAAGTTCTGGTTTCTGTTTTTCCTCGCCAAGAAAGTAAGAGACAAGAAATCTCCATCTTCTAAATAATATTTTTCCTTGTCTTTTGATAAATTTGTGAGCTTTACTGCAGTTATTTTCTCGTTTTCTTGATACCTATAATGGTATTATTTAAACTTTTAGAAGCCACTTCTTTGCAACTTTCAGCAGCCAAACGAGTACAAGAGATGATGTTATTCTTCACGGTTATCAAATCTAAAAAAGATGTAGTTTTTATGGTCTAACGCTAACTTAAGCTGACTCTAGATCGGCGTGTGAATCATTTGTTTCCTCTTCTCATGTACTCTTGTGTGTGTGTGGATCTAGTTTATATTTTCTTTTCCAGAAGGGCAGTTACTGTACACATACGTGGCATAAATGCGATTGTCTTTTTCTTATTAATGTTATTTGGCTTTTGGGCGTTATTATCTTCAGACGTGCTTTGTACTTACAGTGCACACATGGAGGATGAATCTTCGATTGTGGTGGTGCATGTTTATTCTGAAATAGTATATTAATTGTCTTAATTTTAGTTAAAATATTGTAGTTTTCATACTCTTTTTGGTGCATGTTTATTCTGAAATAGTTTATTAATTGTCTTAATTTTAGTTAAAATATTGTAGTTTTCATACTCTTTTGCTTTTGTTTCTTTTGGGAATTGTATTAGTGTATTCTGATCTTGTCTTCTTTGTTCTAGGACTTCGTTACTTTTGTCTTGTTCAAATTAAGGCATTATTACTTTTTTTAACTGTTACTAGTATCATTATTTGATTAGTGCTAATTACTGTTAATGGAATCATAAGTGCTAGTAAAAAATTAGCACGGGAGAAAAAACTATGATTTCTATTGAATTGTTTTCTCATTTTGTTTATTATATATGCGTGAATCATACAGATTTTGCAAGGGTTAAACAATAAATATTATGATCTCGTGCTGTACAATGTGAATTATAAGTTATTGTGCGTCAGCTTCTTGTGAATTGTGGGCATATTGATTCTGCATCTACAGTCTGGTGGATGATATGTTTATATATTTGCATACTTCAATCGTGTCCATTTTAGACACCATTTACCGTTCATTTAAATAGATCAATTTTATGTTCTATGCTTGTAATTTTTTGGTCACAATATTTTCGTGTATGTTTCTGTAATAGTTGAGTGCTCTATGGTATCTTCTTTAGTCATCATATCTAACGATGTATGAATGCAACAGGTGCCACATCCTTTCTCTTTACTGAATATCAGTATGTTGGGGTGTTCATGATTGCTTTTGCAATTTTGATCTTTCTCTTCCTGGGCTCTGTAGAGGGCTTCAGCACAAAAAGCCAACCCTGCACTTATGATTCACAGAAGATGTGCAAGCCAGCCCTTGCCACTGCAGTCTTCAGCACTGTATCATTCTTGCTTGGCGCTATAACTTCTGTTCTTTCTGGTTTTCTTGGGATGAAAATTGCTACTTATGCCAATGCAAGAACTACCTTAGAAGCGAGAAAGGGTGTTGGGAAGGCTTTTATTGCTGCATTTAGATCTGGTGCAGTGATGGGCTTCCTCCTTGCTGCCAATGGTCTTTTGGTTCTATACATTGCTATCAATCTTTTCAAGCTGTACTATGGCGATGATTGGGAAGGTCTTTTTGAGGCTATTACTGGTTATGGTCTTGGGGGATCATCCATGGCTCTCTTTGGCAGAGTTGGTGGTGGTATTTATACCAAGGCTGCTGATGTTGGTGCTGATCTTGTAGGAAAGGTTGAAAGAAACATTCCAGAAGATGATCCAAGAAACCCAGCTGTAAGTCCTTGCATGCTTACTGAATAGAGTTCTTTTATTAATGGATTTCTTTGCTGATGTGGTTTAATTGTTATACTTTCAGGTCATTGCGGACAATGTAGGTGATAATGTTGGAGACATTGCTGGCATGGGTTCTGATCTTTTTGGTTCATATGCTGAATCATCTTGTGCTGCTCTTGTTGTTGCATCTATCTCATCTTTTGGGATCAACCACGAGTTCACTGCTATGTTGTATCCTCTGCTCATCAGTTCTATGGGTATCCTTGTTTGTTTGATCACATCTCTCTTCGCTACAGATTTCTTTGAAATCAAGGCTGTTAAGGAAATTGAACCAGCATTGAAGAAGCAGCTTATCATCTCGACTGTTCTTATGACTGTTGGAATTGCAATTGTTACTTGGATTGCCTTGCCATCTTCTTTTACAATCTACAATTTTGGAACTCAGAAGGTTGTTAAGAACTGGTAAGTTTCTAAAACGAGGTTAGTTGCCTTTCATATACTCAACATTTAGGGATTAAAATCTTAGAACTAGGTTGTCTATCTTGTTTGTGTTAGTTGCTAATTCTCCGAAGTCAGTTGTTACTTGGCTTGGACATTACACTGGAGATTAAGTGTCATGTTGGTATGGTCATCTACTTTTTGCCTTGAACTTTGTAAGAACATTTTTGGTGTGAAGCTGACACTGGTATTGGTATTGTTGATGTGCTGTATTTATGTGCAATAGATCATTTTGTGACTCCTAACATGGTTGTGGTTTTGTAGGCAATTGTTCTTGTGTGTGGGTGTTGGTCTTTGGGCTGGACTTATCATTGGCTTCGTGACTGAGTACTTCACCAGCAATGCATACAGGTATGTGTTTAAAATAATGATTTTATAGTCACTGTCTCATTCTCTTTGAGTTTTCTCTTGACCCTGTAATTGCTTTATTTGCAGTCCTGTGCAAGATGTTGCTGATTCCTGCAGGACTGGAGCTGCCACTAATGTTATCTTCGGCCTTGCTTTGGGATACAAATCAGTCATCATTCCAATTTTTGCCATTGCAATCAGCATTTTTGTTAGTTTTAGCTTTGCAGCTATGTATGGTATTGCTGTGGCTGCCCTCGGTATGCTTAGCACCATTGCCACAGGTTTGGCCATTGATGCTTATGGTCCTATCAGTGACAATGCTGGAGGTATTGCTGAGATGGCTGGCATGAGCCACCGCATTCGCGAGAGAACTGATGCCCTTGATGCTGCTGGGAATACAACTGCTGCCATTGGAAAGGTATTGTGATATTCATTCGGAATGTGTTCTTGACCTTGTATACTGAAACTCTTTTAACCTACTTACCAAACTGGTCGATTTTGAGAATTTCTTGTTTACTTGAGTGAATTTATGGTGGATTGCCTTTTAATGACCCTCAAAATGGCTTAAGGGCTCAGTATTTGTTTTTTGGCCATTAGCCTGGAGCTCTTTGAACCTCCTTACCAAACTCATCATTTTTTACAATGTCTTGTCTACTTAAGTGAATTTATACTGGATTGCCCTTCTATGACACTCAAAATGGCTTAAGAGCTTAGTGTTTGCTTTATGGCCATTAGCCAGGCTAGACACCTTAATACCCGCTTGTTGTGCTTGTTCTTTTGTTCCTTTTTTCTTGCTTTAGCTATGAAATTGAAGTAATTAACAAGTATTATATCTTCTATCATGTATTAATACTTCCAACATATTATTGAACCCTGTGTTATTTGGCATTAGGGATTTGCCATTGGATCAGCTGCATTGGTGTCTTTGGCTCTGTTCGGTGCTTTTGTTAGCCGTGCAGCAATTTCTACTGTTGATGTCTTGACTCCAAAGGTCTTCATTGGTTTGATTGTTGGTGCCATGCTTCCTTACTGGTTCTCTGCCATGACAATGAAGAGTGTGGGGAGTGCAGCTTTGAAGATGGTTGAGGAGGTTAGAAGACAGTTCAACACCATCCCAGGTCTCATGGAAGGCCATGCCAAGCCTGATTATGCTACCTGTGTTAAAATCTCCACTGATGCATCCATCAAGGAGATGATTCCACCTGGTGCTCTTGTCATGCTTACACCACTCATTGTTGGAACATTCTTTGGTGTCGAAACCCTGTCCGGTGTTCTGGCTGGCTCCCTTGTTTCTGGTGTTCAGGTAATTTGATTTATTTCATTCTATATTGTGCAGATGTTTACTCAAAGAAACTCTGCATTTGAGTTCTGATTTGCGATTGTTATTTGCTGATCATGGTGTGTTGTGGTATTTGTTTCAACAGATAGCAATATCTGCATCTAACACTGGTGGTGCATGGGATAACGCTAAGAAATATATTGAGGTAAGTGTAATATTTATCAAATGTTGCTAGCTAGCTTTTATTTTATAACTTTGGAGTTTTGTTCATTACTTTGCAAATTATTAGTGAAGTAATATATTGTGAATTGTTTATTTAGGCTGGTGCATCGGAGCATGCAAGAACCCTTGGCCCCAAGGGATCTGAGCCACACAAGGCAGCTGTGATTGGTGACACCATTGGGGATCCACTCAAGGATACTTCAGGCCCATCCCTCAACATTCTCATCAAGCTTATGGCTGTCGAATCACTTGTGTTTGCTCCTTTCTTTGCTACCCACGGTGGCCTGCTTTTCAAGATCTTCTAAGAACGCTGCTAAGAATTCGCTTTGGCATGTTGAAGTATCCCCACCGATCCTTAACTTTCACCTCTATGTTCATCTTTGTCCCATGGTGTGGGGATTTTAAGTTACCTTTAGTTTAGTGAATTCTGTTTTTGCTGCGGGGATGATGATGATGATGATGATAATTGAGATGAATTAGAATGATGGCAAAGACCTTTTAATACCCGAAGGGGAGACGTGCGTGGTGGGTGGTATATGTTTTGGTCTATTTTAATTTTCCGTGCAATGTAGTCTTAGAACAATCTCTTTTTTTTTTTTTTATTAAACATTTTGTAATGTTCTTAGAACAATCTCTTTTTTTTTTTTTTGAAACATTTTGTAATGTTCGTCTTTTTGTGATTTAAGCAATGAAAGATGATGTGGAGTGTCTGTCTGGCCTTGGCAACTTTGTTTTCTCTGTTCTAATTCGTATATTATTCCGTGGCATTTCTGGTGTTTGCACCTAAATTTTTGGTTTATCATAGCCTAGCTTATTAAGACAAATACTGCATCTCTCAATTGTCTTCGCAAGGCAACATTTAGAATGCCTTGGGTAATGGTTTTAATTCATCAGTATATGTCAAACATGTTCACGAACTTCAAATACATGTTCTAAAATAATTATAACATTATTTTAAATCAATTTATAGTAAAAAAAAAAAAAAAATTAAAAATTTTTAATTTGTTAAAAAATATAGTTAGTTTATCAAAATAATAAGTAGTCATGTTTTTAGAATTTTATCTACTTCAGTTAATTAACAGTATCTGCGGTCAACTCCGGTGGTATATTGTATTCAGATTCTATCCACGTTTTAATTTCGTTGAAATTAGTTGCCCACGACGGACCGGACTTCTCAGTTTCTGTCTTCCTCTTCCTCTTCAGTCCTCTGTCGATTCTGAACTTAGCACTTAACCATGCACTTCTCATCCACAAAACTCTCTTCGACTACTCCGTCACCGCCATCTTTCCCTCCGTTTCTCCTCTCTTTCTCCTCATCAATTTCCCTTCCTGTACCTCCATTTCCCTCCTCTGCCATGACCAAATCCCGCCAGTTCTCCAGCATCCACATCCGCGCCATTGACGCTGCTCAGCCTTTCGACTACGAATCCCGCCTCCATTCACAGTACGTCAAGAGTACGTCTCTTAAGATCGCCATCGTCGGCTTTGGGAATTTCGGCCAGTTCCTCTCCAAAACCTTCACCCGCCACCACCACTCGCTCCTCGTCCACTCTCGGTCTGACCACTCCCACGTCGCCCGACAACTCAATGCTCGCTTCTTTTCCGACCTCCATGATCTCTGTGAACAGCACCCTGACGTCGTATTGATCTCCACCTCCATACTTTCCGCTGAAACAGTCGTCAAATCAATCCCTTTTCAAAGACTCAAACGAAGTACCCTCTTTGTCGACGTTCTCTCCGTTAAAGAATTCCCCAGAAATCTTTTCTTAAAATACTTGCCTCAGGAGTTTGATATTTTATGTACACATCCCATGTTCGGTCCGGAGAGTGGTAAAAATTCGTGGGTCGGTCTTCCTTTCGTGTATGATAAGGTTAGGATTGGAGTTGATGAAGAAAGAAGGAAAAGGGTTGACAAATTTCTTGATATATTTGAGAAAGAAGGCTGTAGAATGGTGGAAATGAGTTGCTTAGAACATGACAAGTACGCGTCAGGGTCTCAATTCGTGACTCATACAATGGGGAGAGTCTTGGAGAGATTTGGAATGGAGTCATCGCCAATTAATACAAAAGGGTATGAGACATTGTTAGATTTGGTGGAGAATACAAAAGGTGATAGCTTTGATTTATATTATGGGTTGTTTATGTATAACAAGAATTCTATGGAGCAGTTGCAGAGGCTGGAAATGGCTTTTGAGAGTATTAAGAAGGAGTTGTTCGGGCAATTGTTTCAAGTTTACAGGAAGGAGTTGTTTGGGAATTCAGAGGAGGAGAGTCTGCTTTTGTCTGAGCAAAAATTGCTTCATAGTGGTGCTCCTGTAGAGGGTTCTAAGGAGAGTGAAAGATGGGAAGGATCTTAACCAGAGATGTTCTGTTTTTGCGGTATGCATTTCGTGATTTGCTTAGCTAGTTCTTTTAGATCGAATGAACCGAATGAAATAAGTATTAGCATTATTCTGAATTCCTAGAAATTTAGAATTTAATACATTTTTTTTTAAAAAATCTGTTTTGGTGTTGGTTTAGTTTTGAGTGGCTTTAGTTTTGCTAATCAATTGGTAAATAGTTTCGGAGATGAGTTGATTGAATGAAAAGTGAGAATAGAGTGGTTCATTATTATATTAATTGTGGTTTTGTCAGTTATAGGGATGAAATCAATGGGAGGGTAGGATTGATAGAAGTAAACGTAGTAGAGGGGAAGATGATTATAGAAGACAGAAGGTTCTCATAGATCAAACGATAATAAAAGTCTTAAGTTCATGCAGTGGACTAGGATCACATTAAAAACTTGTTATACAGTAAATCTGGTATTTTGAAAAATTTTAGCAAATGCTACAGACAAAATCAAAATGCTCATATTACTGAAGAATTATTCCTAGAAATCGTGCAAATATGAGATTTTGTTGCGAGATGCTAGAAGTGTTGCGACCACTAAAACGAAACATCTTTCCATGTGACTGAAAATAAGAGGTAATGAAAACTACAAGGATTTCTCCTTTAAGGTAATGAGTATTACCAGCACCAGCATTATGTTCCACAACCAAATATCTTACACTATCAATATGTGCAAACCATGGAGCAACATACTGCAATATCACACTTTTGCAATATGAAGTGCTCTTTGTCCTTGCTGGTAGAAGTCCCAGTGTATATCAGCATAATCTTTCACCTTCTTGAATAATCTGGGTCTTTCCTCATTGATTAAGCCATCTTCTGGTCCAATCTCTTTGTGTACTTCAGGCGTATAAAAAACAGCCACAGAAATCCTCTCCCTTTTAGAGCTAGGGAGCACCCTATGCACTGGGCTCTTAAATATCCCATTAGTCATTATCTGCAAGTATCATGTTAATCACTAACTGTGGCAAAATATCTACATCTGTAAGCTTCATATGTTGCAGATTGAATCTCATCATTTAAATCATCTGAACGAAATGCAAAAGGCAGATTCCTTCTTACAATAAAAGTTGCAGCTCTATGTTATTTGAAGATTCTGATAGAACAGATATTTGGCAGAAATGTTACGTGTGGAATGGTCATCCATGCACTGCCATTGTTTAAGTTGTTGCCAACCGTGCTATATGTATGCAAAGCCATTGGGCAAGGGCCTAATAACTTAAAGTGATTGTGACAAACGGGAGGAACAGTCATATGACTAAGATAAACCATATATGACATGAATGAGCTAAATGGGGAGAGAAACGCCGTTGTCAGAGATGTATTGGTTGCTTACACATTTCCCATTTATCACAGTCTAAATGTTTTGTGTCAAACTGCTTTCAAAGCAACACGTAGAACTCTAGGACTAGCTGTTCCCTGACTGAAATCCCGTTGTATTATTGTTGTCTAACCTAATATTTGATCACAGAATGTAGAATATATAGAAGTTTAACATGAATACCTCCATTTGGTCAGCCATGAGGACTAGGACAGCTTCGGATATTTGGGGTACCGTAAACCATTGCTCATCTTTGAGGACTTGAAGACCTTCTTCGTCCTGCAGTATTATGGTATACCCTGATCCGTCCGCATGGGGTTTTAAGCCAAGGACAAGATCTGGTCTCTGACAACACGGGTAATAGTTAAACCTTGCTTGATACTGTGCTTGGTCCCCGAACTGAGTCAAGAAGCAATTTTCTTCTAAATTCAACGACTTTGCCATGGCTTTGGAAGTGATCTCT
The DNA here is from genome assembly GCA_032401905.1 of Swietenia macrophylla. NCBI lineage: Eukaryota > Viridiplantae > Streptophyta > Magnoliopsida > Sapindales > Meliaceae > Swietenia > Swietenia macrophylla. The sequence goes on along the minus strand of CP135575.1, from coordinate 2,749,430 downwards.
GTCACCATCTTCATCTTAAGGGAGTATTCTTCAAGAAGAACTCTGTGCAGTTATCAATCAGTCGTATGTAGTAAATACTGTCAAAAATCTAGTTAACATCTCATCTGATGCTATGTTGCTATGGTGCAGAACTGTATTTTGAACAATGGTTAAAGATGCTGAATTGAGTGTGAGATGCTTAACAAAGGATCAACTTTTTCTGTACTGATAAATTTTACGTCAATAACTAGTTTTATTTTGAAATTACCTGAATGGTTCTGGCCTTTCTGGCCAGAATTTGAGTTGCCTTCGATCTTCGGGGTATACATCAAGAAAGAGCCGATCAGACCAGTCAAGAGATTGACCCTCTGCAGGTACAGGGTCAGCCCCGTAGCCTTGAAACTCTAAAACACCTTTAGCTTGCTTCTTTTTCTCTTCCATTGGCTGTTCGAAGTATTCCTTTGTAGCTTGCCTGATCTTATCAAGAAATGTACTTGAAATCCCATGACCTATTGCCTGAAAATCCAGAAAAGAATACACTATTATGGTGCAAGAACATAGATTCTAACATGTAGCACATAAGAATCACAAGCAATTAATATAGAGAAGGTGAAACATCAATATTTATCTAGTCCGATTGGTACCCATCTTGAATTTTCCTGCGAACTGGCTTTAAATCAACATTTCTTTTTTTACCGCATCAGTAAAATGAAAACGAAAGCATGTTGAAGACTTTGGATTCTGAACTGACTGAACAGATAGGAAGGTCACTTGATCTTCCTATGCACCTTTAACATAAAAACAGCACAATGCATACACAATTGATGGCACAGATTGTAAAATCTCAATAATCTCAAGTTCTGATGATTTTTATGGGATGTAATTGTAAATATATCTCTTCATCTTTGATCATCAGTGAGTACTCTGCTTACTTATTCGCCTTAGAACTCAGATAATGGCTTTAGTTCTTATCTAAAGACTCTCAGGACTTCGAAGATCATTAATCCTAACAATCAAAGTTTTCTATTTGTTTGTTCATTAAGTTTTGATTTATACCTGAAAGCACCCCCATGAGCTGAGTGCTGATCTTAATTTCTGCAGTTCGTCTTTTTGCTGGGTGTGTGGTGTCGACGATGAGAAGAGACTGAGGTCAATGATGGGAACTGGAGATAACGTAGCGGAAACCTCTTGAGCTGCATCACCATCTCTACAAATATATGGCGCTGGTGGTTCTTCATCATTGAGGACCATCTCTTGCACGCGCTTTGATAGCAAAACCTCAGCTGGGAGAATGGAAACTTCGGCCATGTTGTTATCTGAATCACAGGAATTCAGGGATGAAGGTTTACTGTGAACTTGCTAATGCTATTTGCTAATGTAAGTAGCTAGTCTAATAACGTGATGGTAGAAGAATTGTTCTCATCTACATTCGGACAAAATAAGCCGACAACTTGATTGGCATTTTAGATTTTTTTTTTCTTTATTCCTGTCACTCTTTGAGAAGCTGACATGGGTTGCGGTCACTGTTAGTAGTGCGGGTTGGTTGTTGTGACTAGGCCATTGTTAGTGATATGCTCAACTTGAATGAATAATGTACACTGTAGACAGCCCAACTTTGCCATTCAAATCGAAATTCCCCATTAGAATGGGGACTTTTAGCGTGATCGCGTCTGAAGCATAATGGGGTGAACAAAATACTAACTAGTTTGAGCCCAAACTGAACCCATCTAGTCTTGTATAGATTAGAAATTGTTGGTTTGGCTGCACTTGTGCTTTGTTTTATGAGCTCGAGGACCCGAGCCTGCCCAATAGTGTTAACCAAACTGAGGTACATAAATCTAAATTAAATAGTAGCCGTGTAAATTCACCATACGAGTAAAGAAAGGAGATCTGATCCCCTTATTCTTTGCTCATAGGAATCGTTGTGTTGTTACATGCATGATAACAAGATGAAATTGTGACTCTTGCGAGATCATAAATACGATTAGTTTTGCTGCCAAACTTCGTTGCTCTAGTTAATAGTACTATTCTTCCATCTCCCTTAATTGCTCATTGGCTTAACCTGGCTTGCAAGTTCCATCAATGAAATTTAATTGCTTGTATCTTTGCTTAGTGGCTGAGGTGTTGTTTGGCTTATTTCGGTTAGTGGATGAGCTGGGAAACTACTTTCACCAGCAACGTAGGACTGGGATGGAAGATATTTTGGTTCAAGCCAATGGAAAAGAAGACATAGAAAGGAAGATAAATGAAGACATGGGCTGTGTGAACATCAACAACAAAGACAATTCCAAGAAAAGGTAAATCCGAAATCTGATTAGACAAACCATTATAGCAACACATCATCTGATAAGAATTGCATTGAAAACTCAAGATTCTTGAATGAAAAGTCATCCTTACACTTAATTTTCGATGTATGATATTAGATATCTATCCTTAAGACGTGTACTGATACTGTAAACTTCAACAATAAAGAGTTGAACTTTAACCAGTAAGAGTTTATAACGAGTCATTCATTGAATGGAAGGACTGTGATAATCTCCATATTTACTGGTATACTCCATTATTGTACTACCCAATACTCGGACAATGACTTGGTTTAATTTACCTGTCAACTTTTACAGGAGAAAGCTTCATTATTAGATTCCTGTGTTTGCTTGCTATCTATCCTGTTGAACTTGTGTCTTCAAGGAATGCAATATTGCAAGAGATGTCAGCATGCCTACTGTCATAGTTAATAAAATTATTTCACTACAATTATTACCAAACCAGAAGGTAGATAAGGCTTATCTTAGAGTCCCAACAGACAAATGCATCAAAATGTTGCCTTAAATGATAAAATCAACAGCACATTGTAATCTCAGACGAAATAATTAAAAGTTGATTCCTTTGTTAATTTGTCAAATGAGAAGGTGAGTAGGAGAGGATATTTTTCATAGAATTCATCGGCTGAATTTAATTATTAAATTTTCTCGTTTAATTAAAAGTAATAAAGAAATAATTTAAATTAATCTAACTCACAAAAATTAAATTTATATAAACTTATAAATCAAATCAAATTCTTATAAAAAAAAAAAAGTATGACAAGATCTACCATATTCAATTTATATAAATTTAATCTTCAATTTATCTGTAAATTTTTATAATTTTTTTAAAAAATTTTAAAAATAATTTAAATAATAAAAAATTTACGAGTTTAAACTTGCAACATCGAATCTTTAACACGGATTTGAGCCAGTAACGTGAGTTGAGCCGGATCCTTTTGTTATCTCTGCTTTTGATTGCGTCTTTTGGTTGAAGTGAGAAAATTAAGAAATTAAAGTTTAATTCCTAAAGTCAGTTAATACGAGATTCACTGTGTAAGAATTTTTAATTTCTTCAAAAAAAAAAAATTCAAATATTTAGAAATCGAACCTCCCGACTTTATCGATCAAGTAACATTAGTCGATTATCAGGGCCCAACTCTTTGAAGTCTCATGATTTTGGGCCTACCAAATGGTAAAATGGGTTGTATCTGACTCATTCCTAGTACCGCGAAAGATCTAACGGCGATTAAACTGCGGAAACATGGAAGTTAATGTCACTGCGAAGCAGAGTATCGTCAGATTCGTGGAATGAAGATGAACATCAAATTCATCGTCACCAAGCACAAACAAAATAAGTTGGTTTCGATGGATCGATTATGACAAAGTAATTTCATCTATATTTCTCCAACCTTCGTCTACACCCATCTGCTCCAAGCATCGGCTCCCTTTTTCTCTGCTTTCTGTTTGTTTCCCCTGAAAAGCCAGGTAAGAAAATTAAACAGTAAATTGTTTTGTGTATCGTATTCATAGCTCTCAGATAGCGTGAATTCAGTTTTAGTATCTGGGTTTATTTTCATTTTTTTTTCGGTAGCTTCTGGGTAACCACGCAGAGGATAATTGAATAGTCGTTGTTTGGTTAGTGCGAAAACTGAGGTTCATGACATAAAATGGAAGTAAAGCTGAATTTATGTGATTCGTGATGAATTGCTTCGCAAAATGAGCTTAATAGTTAAATTAAGTTGAGTTCTGATTTGGATGTCAACGAACTAAATTTTGGCACTCAATTTTTTTTTTTCCTGAAATTTGAAGTTGTTGTTTAAGTTAGGGAATCTGCAATTAGTTGAGTTTTTGACTGATTGGGTATGGGTTGTTATGGGAAAATAATTAATGGGTGGTTTCTGTATTTATTGAATACGTGTAGGTTTAGAGTGTGAATCAATGGGGACTACCTCATCTATGCTAACTCAATATGATATTGAAGAGGTTCAACAATACTGCCACAAACTATGTACGTTTGCTTCCATCTTTGTTTCTGTTTGTGTGTTTATTTTATCTATTTTTAGCTCTGATTTTAATTTATCTTTGCTGCGACGCTCAGTTTCCCAACAAGAAATAGTTTCTTTGTATCAAAGGTTTTGCCAGCTGGATAGAAGTGCTAAGGGATTCATCTCAGCAGATGAGTTCTTATCGGTGCCTGAGTTTGCTATGAACCCGCTTTCTCAGGTAATGTTTTGGGATTAGTTAATGTTCCGGTGATGGAGCTTCAACTGGAGTTTATTATTGGACCTCAAGTAATGGGTGAAAATGCTTGATAAGAGCTTCTGCTTTATGGTGCTTGCAGAGGTTGCTTAAGATGGTGGATGGTTTGAACTTCAAGGATTTTGTGGCCTTCCTGTCTGCTTTTAGTGCCAAAGCGAGCATTCAGCAGAAAGTTGAACGTAAGTATCAATAGCCTTGGCATTTAACAACTAACAACTTTAAGACAATACATTATGAAATCCATTCTGTGAATTCTGGTAAAAGTTACTGTACCATGGTGCATGTGGGGTATAATTTGATACCTTTTGAAAGTTCAACTATGGCATTTGTGAATGGGTTGTGGAATGTCGACTAAAATATTTTGAAATTATGTTCATGTCTTTCCAGCAAACAAACGTTAATTCAGTGTATAAGATTGGCTAAATATGTGAACAACAATCATTCATGTGAAAGAAGTTCCATCAATCACAAAAATAAACCATAGTGGGCAATCTTAGTTGAGGTCATTTCTTCAGCTCATAAATTTTAGCTGTATAAGGTTAGCTTTTTTTTTTTCATTCAATTATTAGTTTTTTGGTCTCCATGTTTGTGTTGACCCTCTTAACTGCTATGTTAACTACCTAGGCTGCTTATCATCTACAAATGTTTGAAGAAATATGTTGGCACAGATTTTGAGGAAACTAAAATGCTTTGTTCTTTTTGACATGATACTGACATTTGTTATTGTCTCTTTGTCTCAGTTATATTTAAACTATACGATTCAGACTGTAATGGAAAGGTTTCTTTCAATGACATTTTGGAAGTGCTTCACGATTTGTCTGGTTCATTTATGTCCAATGCGCAAAGAGAGGTATTGCTAAGGATCTAGGACCTCTCCCTCTTCATTAGTACACTCTTTGAGAACACAGAAAATAGATAAGTTTTCTCACAGGAGTATAATGTGCCAAATTCCTTGCTCCGTCTTTGTCTTGCAGCAAGTATTGACCCAAGTACTCAAGGATGCAGGTTTCACAAGGGAATCTTATTTGACGCTGGGCGACTTCGTTAAGGTACTTTAAACTTTGTTTGTGTTTGTCCTTCTTCCTTTTTTTTTTTTTTTGTGAGAAATGGACAATGAGTAGAGTTGAAGACATGGATATAATTGAGTTGCTACATTATGTTTACCTTATTACACATTACGGTGATAATAAGGAAAAAAGATTTAATTTTTTTCATTGAAATCGAAAAAGAAAATATTAACTGTTGAAAAAATGTTGAAGCTGATCACGCTTGAAATAAATAATGCTCTGGCAACATTTTTATGTTAGCTGGTAGTAATTACTCTCTGTGGCAAGGATTGAAAAGATCTATTAAGAATCTCTGCGAGCTTTTCAAAATTGACCAAATCTGCATGGCCACATCTTTATCTGGTCAATCATGTTCACCAACCTGCTTTTTTTTTTTTTTCCTCCTTTACCTTTCCTATCCAATATTTAATTAGGCTATTTATTCTTGAAACTTTATTTTAGGAAAGATGTTATAGAAATTGTAACAGTTCTTGTTACGGTGGCAATTATATCACCTTACAAACATGCTCATTTCCAGTGGAGTGGAAAGAAAACATAAGTCAGGAATAAATGATGAGAATTATAGTTGTTATTGTTATATGTTCCATGTTCATTTCCAGTGGAGTGGAAAGAAAACATAAGTCAGGAATAAATGATGAGAATTATAGTTGTCATTGCTATATGTTGCATGTTCATTTCCAGTGGAGTGGAAAGAAAACATAAGTCAGGAATAAATGATGAGAAATATAGTTGTTATTGCTACATGTTGCAAAGTATTAGACCATCTGGGGTGTGGATTGATTAGAAATTTCGAGCTGAAATGAGTTGAAGCCCACAATTTGACAAATTTGACACATTAGATGAGCATTTATTTCTACATGTTATAAAATATTAGTTCTTTTTTCCAAAGATTTAAATCAAATAGATTTCAAAGAAAATAAAAACAAAAAAAATAGATGTTCTATTAGGATCATCGGTTCTGTTTTTATTTTATGCATGTTGTGAATTATGTGCTTGGGGTTCTTCGAATGTTATGGAGTTCAGCTAATTGTACCCCTTGGCAAGCTGGGTCATCCCTGTTTGAAGAACTATTTTTCTTTCGATTCTGGCACATCTTGCCTCATTTTGCTTTAATTACTTCACTGAGTTGCACAATTTTGTTATTTATATGTTTATCACAATTTTCACTGCTGTCTGTCCCTTCCAGGTTTTTGGAAGTTCTGGCCTAAAAATGGAGGTTGAAATTCCAGTTGACTGAGCTACTACTAGTTCCTTCTCAACCTTAATTCAGGAGCTGCAGTCTTTGCCGACCTTTGCTCTAGACAAAACATATGAAAAATGCATGCCACACCTTTACAGAACAGTCCTATCAAAATGCATGCCACACCTTTACAGAACAGTCCTATCAAATTGTAGCACAGTAGTGTATTATTGTCCATTTTTGTTCCTTAAACCTCGATGAACATGAAGGAATAAGGAACCTGTGTATTAAAAGAAGCTTTCAGGTTCACTGTAAATGATCCATCTGTTATAATTCTCTTCTATGATTGGTTAAACAGACGACACAATTGTTGCTTTATTGCACAATTGCTGTGCCTGCTGGCCTGTCATTCATCTTGGAATCTACTAAATCGGTTTTCCATCTACATTTGCATCTCTTTTATCCATTATCCTGCCTTCTAAAATGTGTGATTAATAACCAACCAAAAATATTTTGTGAAAAGTTGAAAAAGTATAGGAACCGACTCTAAATCTCGATAGATGTGAATAAGAAGGAAAATCATTTTGTGGTGATGCAAGTGATTTTTCTCCCAATATGGGGAAAGAACTCTGCTTCAAAATTTAAATAGATCCAAATTTTGCCTCCTATATATTAGAACGAGCCAAATCTCATTAAAGCTAACTCTGTAACTTGCAGTTAAATGAAGCCGAAAAGCCGAAATTGCCTACCGATAACAATGGAGACTATTTTTTGAGTAAAGACACTCCCTACGATTGCTTCACAATTTCTCTTCAAACCCATCTATAGGTCAAGTACTTGTCTTTTAAAAGAAATTCTCTTGGGAAAGCTACTCTCTTTCTGTGTATAATGCAACAGATCTTTCAGCAAAGGAAAATCTTCTGAGACCGCAACTCTGTCAGGTAAGCAACCGTTATTCGCTTTCACTCTCATTTTCCCCCAACCAAATTCTTTCATTTATTTTCTGTACTTCTAGACTTCTGCATGTCTTGTTATAAGTTCGAACGACCCTTGATATTGCTAACAATTAATTTGTTCAAACAAAGTTTGAAGAACCTGTCTTTTATATTATATTTTCGTTCTTGGCCTAGTCTTTTTTTTTTCCTTGATTGTTTCCTAATATGGCTTCAGCGCGTTTTGTTTGCTCAATTTTAGCTTGTTTTGGTGTTTCCTGACATGGGTTTTCTTGCATCATCTGCGAGGTCTATGATTCAGCAGACTTGACGACGAATGTTCCTATTTTCTTGCAAAAATGCCTGAAGAAAATCTGAGTCGGGAAGGCAATGGAAATTACCTCACAAGAATTAGAAGTTCATTCCTCAAGCGAGAAGCCATCAAGATTTCAGAATTTCAAGGCTGGAAGTAGCATCAAACACGCAACTTATATTGGGTCTAGATTGTTGACTAAAACTTCAGAGGATTCAACCAATGAACACGACCAACATCTTTCGAAGAAGTTTTTGAAAGATTCAGAGGCTTCATGGTCGAATGAGGCAGCCCAGAAATTGCTGGTGAATTGTTCAAGAAGTAAGGTTTACGATTATTTCGGCAGGGATAAGGAAATTATTCAGGCTGACAATGGACTTGAAGAACTGAACGAACGACTGAAGATTCTGGAAGAAGAAACTGAAGCTATGAAACCAGCCTTCATAGAGACCATGGAAGAGAAGAAAAAGTTGGTTAGTGAAATATATCAAGATTTTCTGAAGATACACCAACGCCGTCACTTTGGAAACCAAGCAACAGGATTGAAATTTCGGCACGGATCTCTGATTGTCACTTCTTCAAATGAAGTAATGCATTTCCTTGTGACCAAATATGTTCTGCTTCTGGTTCTATTTAGTTCATTTCCTCCTGTCACTGCAGAATCGTATTAAGTTTCAGATTTTGAAGAAACATACCCAAGTTTTTTTAATCCTTATTTGGCTACTTTTTCATGGTTATGGAACTTGCAACATTCTATTCAAATAGTAGGCTGTGCTGGGGAGCGACCTGTTGCAAGTTCCATGCGAAGATTCAAATCCACGTATTGTCACAAGAGGCCACAGAGCGAGTACGCATTTCAGATTGTTTTCCTGAATAATTCTTGTTGAAACAGATTGGAAATAATTAAACTGTTTTTGTGCTTTTCTATTCTTGGTAGGATGTGTAGCCAGTAGCGTTTATGATTTTTCCAGTACATTCTTCAAAATTTTTGCTCCTGATGTTAGGAAATACTAATATCTTAAGTGTGCACTGTTTCTTCTATGCCATGTACACGAGTTTAAGTACCCAGGCAGTATAAACAATACGCAATCTGGAGCAAATACGCAATCTGGAGCAAATACGCAATCTGGAGCAGAAGCTATAACATAACTGCAAACTGATACAAGAAGATGACTCCAGACCAATGTCCACTGGGACATACTCGGTGAACAGAAATTTGGTGTATTTGGAAGCATTACAGGCAATTTAAGAGCCTCCAGAAAACCAGAAACATGATGGGGATGCCTAACCATGCCACTATCCCAGGATTGCATCTGCTGCAACAAATGTAATAAATAATCTCCAGCTACAGAAACAATGCACTAGGAGCAGGGGAATCCAAGCAAGACTAAAAACCTGCAGACAATGGAAAATTGAATGCCTGTGTCGACAGCCAAAAGTGAAGGAGGGCCAAATATTTCTCTCTCTGCTTGTAAGGCAGCAAACTTGATGCCAAAAGAATCCACAACAATCCAGAAAAACAAAAGAATTTCAGCAGCTATAAGTTTAGGAAACCAGAGAACTTCGAGGCCTGCTGAAACCATGGTTAATAAGAAAAGCATTTCCAAATGTATCACTACCTATCATTTGCCATCGTGCAGCAATATCAAGTGCACTATGATAAAAAAAAAGAATAACTCAAGACTTATGCAAATATCTCGCTAAGAACCCCCAAATCGTCATTTTACAGTATTAGCATTAATTAGAATATAAATATGCCAGGGACTGCAGATTCTATCTCTCTGCAAAGAAGCTACAAAATCATTTATTCTGAATCTATAAGGCACACTCTGATGAATTAACAAACAAGAAAAACATAAATTCATTAACAATACAAAGAGCACATATATTGAAGTCAGAAACAGATTAACTATCAAGCTCAAAGAACACATCAGATTTCTCCCCTGTAACCTCCAGATCCAAAATAATCCCTTCTAGAACTGGCAATCGCCATGCTTTTCTGATGCTCTAACTTTGGGCAATCACGGATACGGTGGCCAAGCCCACCACAATATGCACATCCCTTAACCCCACTTGCATTGGTAATTGCATCCACATCATCCATTGGATCATTTAGCTCAGCCAACACAGGGGGAATCCTTTGTTTTGCTTCTTGCAACAGGTGCTTCAAATCAAGAAGTGTCGTCTCACTTTGGTTCTTGTTTATAAATGTTGTTGCAATTCCAGTCTTGCCACATCTTCCAGTTCGACCAATTCTATGAACATAGTTTTCTATTTCTGCAGGCATGTCATAATTAATGACGTGTTGAATATCAGGAAAATCTAAACCCTTTGAGGCGACATCAGTTGCAACCAATACATCTTTCTTCCCCGACTTAAAGGATGAAATGGCGTATTCTCTCTCTTCCTGATCTTTCCCTCCATGGATGGCCACTGCCTCTACTCCTTTCAAGAGCAGATATTCATGAATGTCATCAACATCAGCCTTGTTCTCACAAAATACTAAAACAGGAGGTGGTGTTTTCTGTAAGCATTCAAGTAGGTACACTATCTTTGCCTCTTGTTTCACATACTCAACTTCTTGAATCACATCAAGATTTGCCGCTCCAGCTCTTCCCACATTGACAGTAACAGGCTTAACCAAAGCACTCCGAGCAAAGTTCTGAATTTTTGTGGGCATAGTGGCAGAGAACAAAAGAGTTTGTCGTTGTGCTTTGAAGTGGTCAAACACTTCTCTTATATCATCTTCAAATCCCAAATCCACCAACCTATCTGCCTCATCCAATGTTAAATATCTGTAGAATAAAAGAAAGAATCATGAATAACATTACATATCATAGTCCTAAAAAAATTGTCTGTAATTTAAAATTTTTGAAAACAAAACAAATATAATGTCTACAGTGTCAAATAATAAAGTAAATACGGATGTTTCAACAATAAGTAACAAGGTACCGACCAAACCTAGACTTTCCAGCCGAAGAATGAGATAGATGGACTGCAGAAGGGAAAATTAATTTTCCAACAGAATAATACTAATCACTACATCATTTCCATAAAGAAATAATAAAAGGATGACAGGAAAAAGCATATCTAGCAGAAAACAGAATCTGCACAGGTTCCACAACCTAAGAGATGGGAAGTAGGTGTAGCATACGTGTGGGGGTGTGTATGTGAGTGAGAGAGGGTCCATTCACACTTGTGAACAAGAGCACAGATGTCAAGAAGCTACAAATACTAGGCGCATCCTTCTAGATTTGACAATATCATTAAAACACTGGAAGTATTTATGCCTACCTGCAATTATCCAGATTCATTTTCTTCTTTGCCAGCATGTCCTTCAACCTCCCAGGAGTTGCAACAACAATGTGTACGCCCTTTTTAACAACCTCCAACTGTGACCGCATATCCACCCCACCAATACAAAGCAATGCCCTTAATTCTGGATACCCAGCCTCCCTCATTGGTAGCAAAAACTGTTCTACAACCTCATATGTCTGCCTTGCCAGCTCTCTGGATGGGCATACGATTAAACAAAATGGCCCTTCTCCAGGAACAATTGGCATCATCATCTCCTCCTGCAGTGCTATCATGATCATTGGCAGTACAAATACCAATGTCTTGCCTGACCCTGTAAATGCGATTCCAATCATGTCCCTTCCAGCTAAAATAACTGGAAGACCCTGCACTTGAATTGGGGTTGGTTGCACAATCCCCTTGGCTTTCAATTTCTTCAAAATTGGCTCAGGAAACCTCATGTCCTTGAAGTTCTTAATTGGCGGAGGAATATCTTCACCATCAACAATGATGTGCCACTGCTTTCGGATTAGATCACAGGCTTTCTTTGACATTCTTCTGCTAGATAATGGTGGTTTCCATCCAGTCAACAAAGGATCCGTATAAGTGATCCCCTTTGCCAATTCTCGAACTGACATCAGTGTTTTCCTATCTGACAAGTGCTCAATCATCTCCTTTTCTTGTTGCACAATCTGCTCCGTGGGACTAATTTCAGGTTGATCACGCTTAAGCTGGGATGCTTTTACCAGAAGACTAGGTTTGACTTCAGCAAGCTTAGACTTCTCAAGCTCATCCTCAAGCGCAGAGGAATTCCCCTTGCGCTGAAGTATTTTTTGGGCTTCCAAGGCTCTTCGCTTTGCCACAGGAACATACTCAACATAATCATCATCTTCCTCCATGATTTAATTTCCTGTAATAACAAAAGCAGAATTCTTAAGCAATCATTGATTCTTCAATGCCAAACTCAAAAACACAACAATACAACCCTAAGGCAAGTAATAACTTTTCGTTTTTGATATCTATCAGAATGAATCGCCCATATAATAAAAAGAATAAAAAAAGATGCACTGCACAAAACAGTTAAGGTTTCATTTATCCCGGATAAAATTGACACAAGGAGAAAGGTTCATGGTTGACGGGTCATTCCAACATACCAGAATATTAACAATGACCTAGTATCAAAAATGGAAGATATCACGGAAATGGGAAATGTATTAAAACTTCCATTTTGAGAACAAAAAAATTGATGATTTAGCATGATCACGTTGTACACGAACTAAACTAAAGCAAACTTTCGTGCAATTAAATATCAAAATTTAAGAACCAGGTGCAATAAACAACTAATAATCACACAAAATTCTAACAAAAAGAATGCTTAAGTTCACTTACAGATGAGGAGATGAGCTGCAGAAAATACAGGAATTATCAAGCAAAATGTCGATTCACGCAGAGTTGAAACTAAACCCTAATTTTGCGAACCCGATAAAAATAAAAATCGCGCGAACCAGAGGCGGAAGAGTAATCTGCAATTCAAAACAATTTTTTTGAGCACCGTCTGTCAGTGGATCGGAGAGGAAGTAACGCAAGAGGGAGGTTTAAGCGACATAAAAACGGCGTCATTTTGGGCAACGTATGCCCATATGTATGGTCGGTGCTCGTGCCCGGTTTGTTGGCACTGACTTATTTATTCTTATTTATTTATTTTTCCAATTTTCCATATTTCAAAATAACTCAAAAATCAATCAGAACCCGCACAGATGCTGACAACAAAACCAAACCAAAGACAGGGCACAAATCTTCAGAGTTCAGATAAGATGAGATGGGCATAGCAAAACCATTGGCAATCTTTCTTCAGAAGTTGCGAATATCTCATTATCTTCCATTATTTCCTTACTGTTCCGTAACTGTTGGAAAGAAAAAAGAAAAAAAAAAACCCCTGAACTGAACAGTTGAGAAGTTTTCTCACCATGGAAGTGGAAGTGAAGCTCCGTCTGAAGGACTCAACTGCCCACCAAAAACTCTCCGACGTTCTCTCACCCTACCACAAGCAAACCCTTATTCAAGAAAACATATTTTTTGACGACAAAGACTCAAAACTCTCATCAAACTTAGCTGTCCTGCGCCTGCGCTTCTACAACTTAAACTCTCACTGTGTTCTCTCTCTCAAAGCCAAACCCACCATTTCAGATGGCATCAGCCACGTTCAGGAGCTGGAAGAACCTCTAGCTGTGTCTACTGCCACTGAGTGTGTGGCAAAACCGCGTCTTTTGGCAGAAATTGATTCAAAGATTATGGATTTGGTGAAGAAAGAATATGGGGTTGGGGAGAATTGTGAATTCGTTTGTTTAGGTGGGTTTAAGAATGTGAGGGCAGTCTATGAGTGGAGAGGATTGAAGTTGGAGTTAGATGAGACGATTTTCGGGTTTGGTACGAGTTATGAGATTGAATGTGAGAGTTTGGAGCCTGAGAGAGATAAGACGTTGATTGAGGGGTTATTGGAGGAGAATGGGATTGAGTATGAGTACTCAGAGATTTCCAAGTTTGGTGTTTTTCGATCTGGGAAGTTGCCTGCCTGAGTGCAGAATTTGTAATTATGTCGTAATTTTGATGTGATATGATTGCATTGTGCAATTTACCATTAGTAGCAATTACTGTAAGTTGGTAGAAAAATTATGAGAATCTTGTTTGTTTGATCTTATTAATTAGAGAAATTGGATTGACGATTGTGTTTGTCTTGCTTATCTTTTACATTAAGTTTGAGTTGGCATTAGTTTTAAGTATCTCTGAACTTATTGAGTACAACTTATGGTTGTCCTTCAAAATTAAGTAGTGAAACCTGTAAGGCAAATCAGGAGAATATATGACCAATATTTTGGTTCGGCATGGCAGAAATATATTTTAATTTAATTTATCATCTGGCTTGGATTAGTTTTTGGTAATCTGGAGTTTCGAAGTTCATTGTATTCTGATCCCAAGGGTTTCTTAAGCATGTGAATGGGGGGAAATATTTCATTCATTATCTAAATGCTTAATAGATGTAGTTTGGAGTATCACTTTCTATTCTTGAATATTTGTGTTGACATTCTGTTGAATACAAGTGTAGAATTGGAATTTGAGAGAAAATTACAGTAGTAATGCTTAGTTTGGTTGTTAATGGAGAGATTAACATTTTGATGTTTGGGATGTGTTCTGATCCAGAAATTTCCAAAGCGGGGGATACAGTGATTAGCGGCTTGTGATGTTGCCTTTGCGGGTGAGCATTTGAACTTTGTTTTGTGATACTGTGATGACTGTCAAATAACTTTGTAGGTGATTCTATAATGGTAACAACTGTAGTTATTACTACTGGAAATTAAGAACAGCTTATACGAGCTGCGCACATTTTCTTTTTAATCTTGCCTTGACTCTGTTTCTTGTTCTCTCTAATTAGATGCTTCATTTATTTGACTGTAAGACAAAGGGATTGCAGCCATCTGGGTTCCGACGAAGCCTTAGGAAAGCATATTAATGAAGAAGTGCATAAAACAGTAATAAACAAAGGCATAATTTATTTGTTTCTATCTTGCTTAGTTACAGCTTCAGGGCAATAAGTTCTATTCTCTTGACCTATTAGAGAAATTGGCCCTACTTACGTTCTTTTGAGTCTCCTATTTGTTAATCACATCTTATTCAGGATCTTCATCATAAATGCCTACACTATTATACATTGTCGCAGACTATTTTATATCCTTTCCTCATTCAAAACTGGAACGACTTGCCTTATTTTCTTATTCTGGCATTGCCGGTATGCTAGCAGCCAAGAGTATCTGCATTTTAAATGTCATAACACATAAGTATACTCAATGCAGTAGAGGTTTGAAGCTCCTGTTGTGGTCTGGGAAAATTGATTGCATGAATTTTCTGCTAGTAAACTGAAATCTTTCTGCCAACTAGAGACATTCACAATGTTCTAACATTTCATTTTAACTTTCAGGATTAGAAACCAAATTTATGGATAGAAGTTGCTGATAGAAACTGAGTTTGAAGGATTGAAACATGCTAGTCACCAGAAATTTGTAGTCACAGTTTTCTGTTTCTTCAACTTTTCTTAATGTTGATTTTCAGTTTTGCCCTTTAACTTTCCACCCTCCGAGTTGCAGCCTTTACATTCAGAAACAGAACAAATGTGTGCAAAATGCTTGAGTTTCTGCCTCATTTTCTCCAAATGCTCAAATTCAGTTCCGAAGATCTTGTGGATTAACATTTTTCTTTTTATTTGTATAAGGATATAGTTTGTCACGTTTTATTGTACTCATCACTAATTAATGTTATTAGTAGGCTATTAATGATTTGAGGGTCATAAGATAACCCTTGATAAATTACCAAAATAACTTAATGTATTAGAAAGGCTTTTGAATTTCTACAAATTATCAAATAAATAAATCCTTAATATAATAAATATAATAATCATCAGCTTGAAATTATTTAAGAAAATTATATAACAATAAACAATAACCACTCCTCTAAATAGGAAAATATTAGTAATTTATTTACATTAGATAAAATATTAAATAAATTTATTATAAGTTCTTATAATGGACACTTTTAACTTTATTATTATTATTATTTATAATTAACATAAAAAGATTATCAAATATTATATTGCAACACGTTAAATATTGAAAAAATAAAAATCTTTGTACACCAAGCAGACTGAATAGGTTGAATTGAAATTCAATTAATATATAAAAATCAATTTTCGATCTTTTCTCATTGATAGTTTCAATTACCTCCAAGATATCATGCACAAATTTCACAAATGCATAGCAGCATAGGGTAGTCATTTACAATTTCTACAATATTCTGTTAAAGACACACACAGGCAGCTTTTATATAAGCCGTTACATGTGAAAATCATAGCCATTATTCAAGCAAAATCATGACCTTCTCACCTTAGTATATGATATTAATAATTCATGAAAAAAATTTCGAAATGTCATTTGTGGACATAACTTTCTTTCTTTTATGTATAAACAAATGAACTAAAATTCATAAATTTAAAATATCATTTTTGCCTTAAAAAGTTATAAAGAATCACATTGCTTGAAAGTGAGACGAGTATGTATTTATAAACACTTTGTTCCCTTAATTAGCACGAAACCTTTTGAATTTATAACTTAAAATCTTGAATAACAAGTACAAAATTGTAAGGAATTAAGATCCAATCATCACGAAGGCTAACCAAATCAATAGTAATTTGTAACCAGTTGATAAAGGAACACAATGATGCTGCTTACGTACATGAAGAGAGAGAATTGATAAAAACTTAGTTAAAAATTAGAAGTAAAAGATTAATTATATAACTTTTATGTAAAGGCAATTACATTAGCTAATACCTTCTCGCCTTTGTAAGCTATCATTGGAAAGTCGTGAAAAAAGATAAAATCAATTTTCCATTCAAAGACAGTTCCTTGATGCACAACTTAGTCTGGTTTACGAGCAAATAAAAGTAGTTGGCATTTCAAGTAAAATGATCTGAATCAGAGCTGCAAAACTGAACACAGTCAGGGACAAATCATGAAATAGAAGCAAAAAAATGCTTGAGATTCAGAATGATTTTAGAAACATAGATATTCTGTATCAAATTGGGGCCTCCACCAGAACAGATGATTCAAATTGAGCTTGATGCTGCAAAAAGAGTTTGTCACATGGCAAACTCTTTACTAACTGAATGGTTCATTGATGTACAGACTTCATAGCCAAAATAAATCTAGAGAGTTCAATACAACCAAAGTACAACAGCTGGTAAAACAAATCAATCTTCTCCTAGATCTATCAAGTAAACCAACTAAATTATTTCTGGTTCATCTAAAAATAAACAAATGCAACCAGAACCTAAGCTTCTCAAGACTGCACTCAAAGAAAAGAAATGGACATAAAACCTATCATTTCTTCTTTTTAGATGGTGGCTCCTTTTGTTCTTCCTCCTCGCCTTCATCATCATCATCATCTTTATCATCATCACTGTCATCATCGTCGTCCTCATCGTCCTCATTATCTTCATCATCTTCATCACTATCACTATTGCCATTGGCCTCAGCATCGTCATCGTCATCGTCAGAATCCTCCTCCTCGTAGTCACTTCCTTCTCCAGACTCATCATCTTCCTCCTCGTCATCATCATCTTCACTTTCTGTACCATCATTGTCACCAGTATCTTTATTTTCCTCGACAGGCTCTTTCACTGCAGCCAGTTCATCAAGTGGAAACCTGCAAGGAGGTCATGTATCCACCACCCAGTTACTTCTTCACCTATAGCATGAATAATTAGGAAGAGTTAAAACAAAATGCAATGAAAGAAAATCTTTCTCACCTATGATCCACTGCAGTCAAGCTGTTTCTATCATCAAACTGACATCCAATCTGTTAATGGCAAAACATGTTCAAATAGAATTATATTATCAGCTTGCAAGGACAAAAACCAATACCCAAAAACTTTCAAAGGCCCAATTTTCTATTTTACAACCGGCAAACAAAGATGCCTTTTAAATATTGCATCATAACAGAATTACAATAAAAGGAACAGGATTAGCCAGCACAAACAACTTAGAAAAGATGATTGGATGATCTGAAAACAAAGTTCAAGTAAGGAATAAAAGTTGAGGATAATGCAAACCCTTGGGAAGGGAGAAGTTTAGTGTTTCTAATGCACAATTCTGTAATCTTTAAGTAAATGAAGTAAATTAATAAGCAGAGGACTGAACTTGTGAATACATACATATGCAAGTCACAGCTAATAAGCAACATCAAATCAGACTTTTAGGAATCAAAATCTTACAGGCAACAAAAGGCAAAGAACCGCCCTACCTATGTACTAAGGTCCAGAAAAAAACTACTCAAATTAGATGAAAACATTTAATGTCCTTTGATTTATCAATACCTGTAAATCATGTCAACTTAGTTGCCATGAAAATTAAAAAAAATTAAAGCATAATAGAAATCTAAACTCATGCTTCATGCCTATTTAGTTGGGGAAAAACAAATAAATCAGCCCTGCTAAAATATCAGTACCACACTCAGCTCAAATGACAGCTCTTAAACTTAAATAATAAGTCATCAAAGGTATTTTCTTCTCCCAGCAATTTCTTAGAAGCCAAATAGTTAGAGTGGCTTGTGTGCAAGAGAGTAGGTAATAGTATATGAGAGCGAGCGAAAACAAACAACTCCAGCACTAAAATCAAAATGCTAAGCTTCAATCAAGATTCCAAAATTATTTAAAAAATGAGTTACAGCCTAACAAATTTCTAAATTATCAATTCTAGCCTAACAAACTAATAAAAGGATCAATGAAATTCAAATAATTTCAATTTTCAACTCTTTTGAACAGACAAACCCTATTAACAAGAACACCCACATAATCACAAATCACAACTCGTTATTTCCTAAGCAGCGTGTCAAGCAACCCAACTTTTATACTGACAAATAACCATCACTGCAAACATCCTTTTAAGTCACCAAAGCATTGTCTTTTAAGACCTACCCACTAAAATTTATCCACTTTATAAAAAAACCCCAACTTGTTTTCTTTCATTGCTGGGTCACCAAAGTCTTGTACTTGGTTACAGAAAATCACCAATCAATAAAAGAACATCCTTTAAAACACAGAACCCTTCTCTATAAAAACCTAACCATCAACAGCTACAACCTTATAATCCAATCAAATCATCATAATCATTTCAAGTGTGCAATATCTACCCAAAAAGAAGAAAAAAGAGCAAAGAGAACAACATAAGATATAAGTTCAAGAAAACAATAATGTACCACCAAGAGAAGGCAAAGAAGAGACTTCTGAGTCTCCACCACCAAAGATTCCACAACAGAGCACATAGTTCTCCCCAGATCAACAGTATTAGTGTGCAAAAGGGTCTCCATCTCCGTAATTGAGTGTACAAGCTTGCAAGAGTTTGTGTTGAGCAGGCTGCTCGTGGACAAATGGATCTGCTTCAGAGCTTTTAGTGTTGAATTCAATTCAGGGTTTAACGGGTCAGTCTCAGTCAAGAGTCAGAGACTGAAAAAGCGAGTGATATTGAAGGAGCGGTAAATCTTGTTTAGGATTTTGACTTCATTGTCAAAACCGGCCGGTCCGGCTCGCAAAATATAGATTCCTACAGGCTCACGGCCGGGTCTCAATGGACCGACTTACATGTCTATAATATTTTATTAATATTTAAATAATTAAATATTATTAAATTTATATATTTATTAAAATAATATTATTTAAATAATAAAATATTACAAGAGTTCACGGAAGTTCGACCGACCCCACTCCTTTTGATATCTCTCCCTGTTATTGCAATAATTTCGTTAATGAATACTGACACTAACAGGTCATGAATTTTTTTAATAAAAAATTACCCCTCCTATTTTTGTTTTATTAAAAAAATTATTAATTTTATTTTTAATTATTAACAATGACAAATATTATTTTTTTTTTTTAAATATTTTCAAAAAAAATATTTTATTTTTATAAAACTAAAAATAATAAAAAAATTTCTCCTTCTGTCGTATTTGAATTGTTAATAGGATATATATAAAGATTGCTATTACTCTTAATTGTAAAATACTAATTGCTTGTTGAATTCTGTGAATTACAGGAAGATAAAATACTCGAAATTCGCAGGTCAAGAATTTTATAAAACATTTTTGATGAAAAAAATGTGAATAAAAAAATTCCACTAAATTGAATTAAGTCCATAAATTTAAGAAACAGCGCGAATTCTTAATGTGTCAGGGTATCTCAAATTCACTATTAATGTGAAGTGATATGAGCAGGCTGGACCAAGTGCAAGGATAGCTTTCAGGGGAGGAAGCTGTGGAAAATGAAGTTGGTGATTTCATATAGTTCTCAACAGACTGAGAAAATTATGTCTTGGAGGTTTCTGTTCACAGAACTGCAAGGCAGGCTACAAGTTTGGGAAAGAAATAGCCAAAATGCTACAAGATTGGGAGACTTTAATGGATAAAAGGTGTTTTTGAAGTGGTGGCTCACAGTGTACCAGAGGCTGCACAGGATGAGATAATTTCTGAGCCAACCCAACAATGGTGGGCATGGGGTCAATATTTCAGAGAGTTCGGACATGTCTTGGAGAAGAATCAGCGGCATGGGTGAGCGGGAAAAACTACCCTACTCACTCAAATCAACAGGAAGCTTATGAGTACTCAGAAAAATTTTGATGTTATAATCTGTTAAGTGGTGTCCGCTGTCCAAAGTCTTGCAGCTACAGAAGATTCAAAAAATGACTGGCTTGTTTGACGAGAAGGCGTTGGATATCTTCAAGGTTTTATGCGAGAAGAAATCTATATTGCTATTGGATGAGCAGATTGCTTTAGTGAAATCTGGTGTCTCTCTTTCTAACACATCCAAACTAGTCTTCACAGCTCGTTTTGCTGATATCTGCAGCTTTCATGGAAGCTCAGACGAAATTTAAAGTGGAGTGTCTAACAGATGAAGAAGCTTGGGAATTATTCCAAAAGAAGGTTAGAGAAGATACCTTTCACGGTGATCCTGATATGCTCGAGCTTGCCAAAACAGTGGCCAGGGAACGTGGTTGCTAGCCACTTGCACTCAACACTGTCGGTCGAGCCATGGCCTGTAGGAAGATGCCTCAAGAGTGGAGATATGCCATTCAAATAATAACGAGGTCAGGCTCAGCATCTCTAGCTATGGAAAAGAAGTATAAAGACTGAGAATTCTGAAATTGGATTTGGTAGGGACTTTTGGATGCAGCCAACGGTAATGAGATTGCAAAATCAAGGATACTACAGTATCGGTGGTGGTGTTCGTGCACGTTTATTGGAAGAAGAAGAAGATGGTGATGATCCTGTAAAAAATGCATTATGTGATTTGTGATACGACTTTGTGGATAGCATGGGCAATTGAGGAGGAGAAAGAAAATTGATTGGTTCGTGCAAGTGCTGGACTAACTGAAGCTCCAATTGTTCTACCCTGTTAAGCCCACGGAGGAGGAAATTTTCTAGACAAGGAAACATTAGACAGTGCAAATATATTTTAACACAGAAATTCAATTTTCTTTTTTACTATGAGATCGTCATGGCCAATCAGAGTCAAACAAAATGAATTGTTTTCGCATTCAAAGTAAGCAGGCTTTAAATCCCTTTTCTAATTCCTTTCCGTTCAAGTTCTTCCCAATGAACACAATCTTGTTTATTCGAGGTTCATCTGAGCCCCACAACCGATCCGGTGAACTGTGGAATATGTCGTGAACACCCTGTTGAACAACAAAACCATGATCAACCGAAGAACTAAGTTAACAGGAAATATTACACATCCAATAATGTTAAATTCAATGTTTAATTCTCATACAAGCAAATTTTAGATAAAACAATGTTATGAATTATCCATCTTATCTGAAATACAAATCGCTCATTCATACCCTCAACTGATGGGAGACCTTTCATCCGATATATGTTTTCACTACGTTCTAACAACAATGTACCCAGCCACATATTAGCCTGAAAAATATGAACTATTTTCAAGCTAATAAACCATTCGTAATTAAAAAAAACAAGCCCTTCAAGCAGCGGCTATGAAGGAAAATTGCTTGTGGTAAAGATATGTCATGCATCCATAGTTTCCAACAAACTGCATAAAACCAACCTTCTCAAGATCTCAGCTTCCTTCACAAACTATGCTAACAGATGAGACACCAGTATCATGAGTGTGATCATGTGAATGATGATTGTGATGAACTTCTGCATATCAGCAACCAAAAGAATTGATGTTAGTACATTTGAGTGATAAATACTGTGAGCAAAAGAGTAAATTACAAATCCTACAAAAGGCCAGAACACCAAAACAAATAGCAAATCCTTTCCAAAGTAGCATACTGATCACAGATGCTTCACAAAGCCTCGTGCACTGCAACTATTAAAAGGGAAAGGAAGGGAAGCAATGAAAGTCAGCAAGTGGCTCTTGAGGACGATCCAACTAAATCAGATATTAAATGGTGTCAATAGTTAGAAGTTGAGGATGTTGAGACATAGCAAGTGCTGAAAACTGAACATTGATAATAGCTGTGGAGAAACTCTTCACAAGGACAGGCACTGCATTCTGGTAAGTATACATAGTTATTTTTCAAAAGTAAGTCCCTCATATGTCTGCACAGGATTACATTATAAAAGGCCAGAAATTGAAAAGACGCTTCTATTAGATTTATGGACAGTCCAGCTTTAATCTGATGGACAACCAGCAATCACCAAGCCACCTAGCACATGCCACAAGCAACACGTACAATTGCTCATGGCATATATAAAGAAAACATCATTTTACAGTGACCAATATGAGCTTCTGAAATTGTGATTTTATACAATACCATGCTTATGTCATGTTCGTCATGATCATGATCATGACAAGCACAAGGAGACGTTAGCCCACAAGCTCAGAACCAAAAATATTAACAAAGACAAACAGGAAAAGATGTGCAAGTCAGGAGCATCTGAGGTTGACAATAGGTATAGTTGCTGACAATTCTACAAAAAGTTAATAAGTACTATGAAAAATAGTCTGCAGGAACGCTTTGAGTTTAGCAGCCATCAATATGCCCTAGCTTTTTAATTTCCACTTTACTTCTGACTTTTTATTTGAACATTATTTCTTTTTGGCATGTTGTATTTCACTCTATAAAGGTCATTGCATTTTAGCAATAAGCAAATTGATTGAACTTTGAACATTGACAATTATATAACAATCTGCACAGATACGCCTGTAGTAACTCACTTGGAGGGGAAGTAGGTTTTGAGCAGCGGCAAGATTGAGTTATGAACACTCAACAACAAAAACCCCATTCTTAATGCAACCAGACAAACAAAGACCAATAAAACAGATAATGCAGAGTTTCCAGAGCGAGCTAACTTCACCGCCGCAAATTAACCATCTTGGTACCAAAATTTCTCCTTATTTCAAAAGAACATCCATATTAATTAACCTCTGGGTAAGCAAACCCCTTTAATGCACATATTTAATATACAGGAATTCCGTTCCAAAGTGTGAAGATTGTGTTAGGATTTGTTCAATAGTGCAGCCTACAAGAACCATCAGAATTTTCTATTTAAAGAAAGGAAGATAAACATTCTCTTGAGAAGCATTATGGAGAATGCAGACCTCAACAATACCTGGCGACAAACATGGTTCACAAGTGATATAGCAAATAAAGATCTTTTTCAAACTTCTAATCAAATTGATTTCGAATATGTTACTAAAAAGAATTATAATAAAAGAAAACAAAATTTTTTCCCGAGAGCCATCTAAAAGTAACATGATTAATATCAAAACCAACATATAAAACAATTACCTGGGAAATCAGAAACAAGGTAATCTGAATGTTAGAGCTTTTATGAAAAGAAGACACTATATTAACAGAGAAACAAGGGAATCAAGAACTAACCTCTCCAGATCAAAGCCTCCAATTCCAAGAACATAATCCAAGTCAACTTTTCCAAACTCTGTTCGCTTCATATGAGCCATCCTATTTATGTTCTGCATTCACCCAAACTATTTCAATATTCAAGAAAATAATCAAAATGAACTAACACAGTAAGAAAACCATAAAGCATTTTACAAAGGCAAGCCAAAAATGCAGACCTTTATCCGCTCCACCAATGAAGCAATTTGTGTCTCACAAACAAGATCAGTCTGAGAACAAACAAATAAGTAGATTAGTCAGACATTAGAACCAATTTGACCATTAAAGTAAAATTTGATATCACACCATTGATTCCAGAAGAGATCACAATAAATACCATGTTGAATGCAACAAAAACAACATCAGAAACACAAGGAAGCTCTCCAGAATTATCAGAGCCCAACTGCATCATTTCTGTGACACCAATTTTTCTACTTCTTTGTTTGGGATGGGAAAACCTGACATTGATTTTATTCCCACTAGAAGAACTGATCAGTGTACTTGGCAGTATCAAGTATGTGAAAACTATGACTACATGGACTCTGGCAGCTACAGTGGATCTCCAATGGAATGAGGCATTATTTTGAAAAACAACAAAAGAGACCTAAGGGGGCTCAACTATTCAAGAATTCTAACATTTCATCCTGAGAAGACTGAGGTAATACGTGTAGAGCGAGACAAGAATACAACTATTGCAGATACCTTATTTACTATAATACAGTCAGCATAAGCGATTTGCTCTACTGCTTCATTGACAACTCCTTTAGGCTTAACCTCATCCAAATGAAAGCCAGCATGCTTCGCATCAACCAAAGTAACAACACCATCCAACTTTACTTCATTAAAAAAGGAATCCTCAGCATAAAACGTTTGAATGATTGGTGCTGGGTTTGCCAATCCTGAAAAGTGAAATTTGGAATTTGTATCAAGCCAAAACAAGTCAAAACTACCAACAGATTCAGTTGATCGATTACATATTTGAAATAAAAGAAACAGAAAAAAGAAATGAGACCAAATAGTCTTATCACATTCACGCCATAAACTTGTAGATTCACAAAAATCCTACCTGTAGTTTCAATTACAATATGGTCAAATTTCCCTTTCTTTCTCTGACTAATTCTGAAATCATCCTCATGAGATCACCCCTTACTGTACAACACAAACAGCCATTGTTAAGCATAACAATGTCCCCAGCCCCAGTAGTTTTGGCAGCAACTAGAGAGCCATCAATGTCCACTTCACCATACTGCAATTTTGTTATAAAAACGTGAAGTTATTTATCAATACTATCACATTTTAAGTCTGTTCCCATAAATACAGTCAATAGTTTTAAAAACCGTAAATAATACACAAGTTAAAACTCAACTTCATACCTCATTCTCAATCACAGCTATGCATTTCCCATGATCTGCAGTCGAGATATGGTTGAGTAATGTTGTCTGTAAATCACCACATTACAAGCAGATAGGTCCAGTTTTGTTAGCATCAAAGTACTCTTATAACTTCAGAAAGTACAAAACATTCAAAAATTTATTAAAAAACATTTTGATAACACATTTCAAAACAGGTTTTTGCTATGTACAGTCCCTTAATGTTTCTAAAATGTGACACCTTAAACAACAAAACTCAAAAGTTGTAACCACATTCCTAACATGTAACATTAGGGTGTATCCGTATAACACAACCCTTACAAAAGACACTGCCAAAACAAAGATTTGTTTCTGGGAAAAGTAATGACATATTGCTATCAAAAACAAAACTTTTGCATT
This sequence comes from Swietenia macrophylla, assembly GCA_032401905.1. Taxonomy (NCBI): domain Eukaryota; kingdom Viridiplantae; phylum Streptophyta; class Magnoliopsida; order Sapindales; family Meliaceae; genus Swietenia; species Swietenia macrophylla. Next base: position 2,723,873 of record CP135575.1, on the reverse strand, counting down.
ACTAACATTACTTTATCGAAAAGGATTGTAAGTTCATTTTAATGTCATTAGGAGTATTATCTTATCGATACACAATTGCCAAAAGTTAAAAAATCCAAATAAACCACATCAAATCTCCGATGGACCCATCTCAAACATGTTTATTCCCTAGCTAAACCTTAGACACCTTGATTTTTTCTTATTTTCAACTCATTTCTTCGCGCCAAATAAAAATATTTAAAAGAAAAGAGAATTGACTTAAAATTACAGTAAAATTCCGCAAATTATCAATAAATTAAGGGACAGTCACTATGAACTAGAAAGAGGATATTGAAGTTTTGATCACAACTCAAATAGAACAGCCAACACACAAGCTCTACTATTTGCAGAATTCACTCAAGAATTTAAGAAGCGAAACAAGAAACAAGATTCAATTCAAGAAGACAAAGTCACTGCTCTGTAACCAGAAGGCTTTATTTCTCTGTACTATGTTTAACTACACTGAAAAAAATCAATACACAAAAAGGATAACAAGCCATTTATGGTCAATCAAGATCCACGTGTATCACTGTTAATTGACTACTTAAGCTAATGACTTTTCTACCCTTTTAACTATTTAACCAGCTAATCACAAAAGAAACAGAATTAATATCTACAAATCTCCACCTTCATTCTGTTTCTCTTATCAGCTTCTTTCAATCCTTCTCCTTCAACCTGCAACACTTCTTCAAAACAAGTTTTACTGCAGATATTTCCAATACACAGCATCGGCAGAACTTCACCCTTCTACTCTTGCCTATTTGAGAAACATAACAATCTTCTGCAGCATATTTCTTTAACCAGACATTACTCCACCAAACTCAGCAAGTTTAAACAATACTTAAACTTGCTTACAGGTACAGACTTTGTTAGAATATCTGCTGGATTTTCTCCGGCTTTAACCTTGATCAACTGAATCCTGTCTTCCTCTTGCACCCAGACTCTCAGCTGTACTTCCATTCTTCTGTTCATTCTTTTTATTAAGTTCTTTTGAACTTAATGCAGACCTAACATCATCCATTGTTACAGTATCCCTTCCACACAACAATGTCTCAACAAAATGTTCATAGCTAGAAGGTAAAGAGGTCAAGACCATTAAAGTTTGGTCTTCGTCATCAAATCGTATGTCAATGGTCTCAAGGTCTAAGATAATTTTGTTAAAATTATCAATATGCTCCCTCACAGACCCCCCTTATTCAAGACTCAGTGCAATCGATTGTTTCTTTAAGTAAAGCCTATGAGCAAGAGATTTCCGCATGTACCTGGTTTCCAGTTTATTCCAGAGACCCAAGGCCATAGTTTCCTTTGATACTTCGCGCAAAACTCCATCGCCCAGGGACAAAACAATCGCACTGTGGGCCTTTCTCAGAATGTCTTTCTTCTCGGATTCCTTTAAGTCTGCCTACATTTTCTCTTCTTCAAGTAAAGCCTCTTCCAATCCCTCGTGAACAAGAAAGGCCCTCATCTTCATCTTCCAAAGATTAAAATCATTCTCACCCGTGAACTTCTCAATTAAAAATTTAGCCAAACTCGTGGTAACTTCTCTGTACTAGCTCTGATACCACTTGTTGAAGTTTCGATCACAACTCAAATAGAACAGCCAACACACAAGCTCTACTATTTGCAGAATTCAGACAAGAATCTAAGAAGTGAAACAAGAAACAAGATTCAATTCAAGAAGAAGAAGTCACTGCTCTGTAACCAGAAGGCTTAATTTCTCTGTACTATGTTTAACTACACTGAAAAAATCAATACACAAAACGGATAACAAGCCATTTACAGTCAATCAAGATCCACGTCTATCACTCTTACTTGACTACTTAAGCTAATGACTTCTCTACACTTTTAACTATTTAACCAGATAATCACAAAAGAAACAGAATTAATATCTACAGAGGATACCTTTCCAGAACCCAAAAAACCAGTAATTATAGTGGCGGGAATCCTGCTATCTTGCGGAATCTTTGTCTCCAAGTCAGCGTCCCCACTTGCCGGCGTGGCAGTCGCAGCAACCGAGAACCTGCAGCTGGGTTACAAGACATTGAAGGCGATGATTTTAAAGCGAAAGGACGACGTCGACGGCGTCGTCTTGCAGGACAAGTTCCGAGCTCGGGTTTTCAAGAAGACGGGAAGCAAAGTGGTTCGGATTTTAGAAAATGGGCTTTGTCGGCGAGAGGTGAAACATAGAAACGTAGTAGCTATTTCCGCCCAGAGTGAAGCCATTTTCGCCGGCCTATTCTGGATGAGGAGGTTGTTGCAAAGGCTTTAGATAATTTCAGAGCATGAAATGGAAAATAGAGTTTTGCTAATGCTCTGGAGTGTTCGTCGGTCATGTAACCGTGTATGAACCAACGAGAATCGAGGGGTTAAAAAAAATTTGGCATAAGATTTCTAACATAGTGGATAGCAATGTTTGTCTTTTAACCCTACCGGATAATTTTATTGATAAATAGAACCATTAATTTATTAAAAAATATATTTGATTTTCATAATTTTGATTGTCATCAGCTGTAATTAAACGTTAACATGCTCCCACCTCTGGTAAGTTCTAAATTAATTGGGCCAACAGAATTTACAAAAGGTAAGCAAAATATTTGTTTTTGAGTCCTGTTGGGTCATCATATTTTTAATTGTCAAATCAAATTCCACAGTTACAATGATCCACACCACAGTAATAGTTCCCTTCTCATCAAGAGCTCTTCTTAGTAAGGGTGGACAAATTGGATTTATATTTAAAATTTAAATCTATTCAAAATTATTAATTTAAATTTTAGTCAATTAGATTTAATCTAATAATAGACAACAATTTAATTTGACAAAAACTAATAATTATTAATTTGAATTATCAATTTTGGTTTTAAGTTTAAAATATTATTATTTATAACAAAATACAATTTTTAAAATAAACTATTTCATGTAATCAAAACTTCATAATCTTATTATTATATTAATGTTAGACAACCTAAGCAATCATTTTTCCATAGAAGTTAAATAACAGTTACAGCAAATAATTTTTTTACATTTTACTAACATAGAAAAATAATAACTAAACAACAATTTCCTAAAAATTTTTAAATAAATATAAAAAAACAAAAGATAATAAAATTACCAACAAAATCCAAGAAAAAAAATGAAAATTTGGCGGATACAAGCAACGAGCAGATAATATCACCTTTAATTATTATCTTTTTATTTTTTTATGAAAATCTAACATTCTCGTCAAAAAACATATCACATATTGATATTTACATAAGAACATATAATATGATGTGAATTTTAGCAAATTTATTTTTACGAAAAAACATATTATGAGTGTAAGCATTTGGTGAGTGAAAAAAATATATAAAAAAATCACTAGAAACAGATTTATTTTCATAGAAAAACATATTAAATGTAAATATCTTGGCAAGCAAAAAAATGACATATTAAAAAAAGTATCACAAGATGTGAATTTTAGCATATTTATTCTCACAAAAAAATATATCACATCTTAATATTTGGCATGTAAAAATTAAATTTTAATAAATTAAAAAATAAATTTATTTTGGAGAAGTGATGTGAAATTAAATTTTTAATTTTAAAATTTAAAGACGCTTTGGCTAGTGGAGATATTAAAAAAATTAATTTATAGTATTCAAGATAATACTAATTAAAATTCAATTTTTTTTTTTTATTATAGTTTTCAGAGTTCCAACAATAGCAAAAGAAGAAAAAAAAAAAGAAAATAGTTTAAGGAATTAAAAAATTAATTGTTGCCGGCCTTAGAATTACAAGCGGTACATTATTCTTTCAGATATTTTATAGACGTCCAATGTCATCTTCGTGGACCCAAATTCAATCCAAAATCATTTATCCTCATCTATCAAACAATCTATAAGAAACGCCTGCCTTCAACGGCAATCATAAAGAGCCTGCAAAACTTCTTTCTGCACACGCATGTACATTAACCAAACCCCATAATCATAATCATAATCCTATATTTTCTTATTACTAATCATGATTATCATTAATAGTCCAATTAAGCTCCGAGATAAACGATCACCGCAAGGAAACATTGCGTGTCGGCGTAGCGAATCCTCCAAAACCCAACCCTGCTCCCCGGCGGGCCCCATAACTTCAATTTCCAATGGATTAACCAAAGAAAAAAAAAAGTATACAAAATAAAAACAAATACTATAAACGTGGGACCCACAAATATGTTGGGACCCACATATATCTTCTCTTCTTTTATCTAATCTTTCATTTTTCAGACCACCTAACTCCGAACCTACCGCCCTAGCAGACTCAAAGGCAAACGTGGCGCCAATCCATTGGTCCTCACTGTGGCTCGGGCCACGCCCGGTTTAGCACTTTTCGTGAGTACATTTTACACTCCTCCACGCTTCCCTCTCAGACCATCTCTCTTTCTCCCCAGCACACAGTCATTCTTGGACGTTTGATTTATTTTTCCCTATCAAATTAGAGAGTTGATCATCAGGAGGTATTGATTCAGGATTTCTTTTATACTTTTTCCTTCTGATTCAGCTTTGTTTTCCTTTTGATTCTGTTTGTTTGCGAGGAAATCAAGTGATGGCTGGGAAATATTTTGGTGAAAGGAAAATTCAGTTATTTGAAGCTGTAGTTGTTCTTGTTGCTACATATTTTAATTTTTAATCCGTGACTTTTGGTGATTTTTATGATATTTGTAACAGAGGAAAAACGTTTCGTATTTCTAATTATCTTTTTAGATTTTCCTGGAAATGCTTCTCGAGATCGGTGTTTACGACGACGATCGTCGTTTTACGGTGCTTATTGATTAGATTTTTTTTTTCTTAATACTCTGTTATTCTATTTTTAAATGTATTCTGTTTTCTCTTTTTAGTATTTGGAAGTGAACATATTTTGAATATTATAAGGACACCGTTTGTTGGTTAGAAGTCGTAAAGCAAGAAACTCAAATTTTTGACTTAACAAAAATTTTTTTATAGAATGAAATTTTAGGTTTTCATTATTTATTGTTAATTATGACGAGAAAAAACGAAGTTTTACGCTTGTTTGTCTAAGACATATTATTATGCTTTAGTTCACGTAGTTTTTGCTGTAATATGGAACTCAAAAACATGCATTGGAGCTTAAATTATTGAGCTTTTTTTTAATATTTATGTATCTTCACGTCAACCAAACAAGGTTTATGGATCGTATGCAACTAGGAGTATACAAATTTTGGCTCTCTGTTTTTTTTTTTCTCTTTTTTCCTTTTTGGCATACGCATCAATGTAAGTTACAATCCGCTTGTTTTGTTTACTCAAACATCTGGTTTTTCTTGGCACTATTTATGCGATTGTGTTATTTTTTACCTTGTTATTTGATTACAATGCCCTAAAACAAAAATAAAAGTTTATTAATTGGAGTTTGTTGCTGCAGAAAGAGAGGTCATCTTTTTTGTGTTTTGCATAACGTGACGTATTATTGTTTTGTCAAGTCTGTGAATATGTTATTTATGGTGGTTGTTAAATAGTCTTGCAGTTTTATAGAGTCAGCTGATTTTATCAGAGTCATTATTTCTGAAGTAATACCCAGATTAGTTACTTCTTTTATTTTTGTTGTTCTTCTATTTGCCATAATTGTACATCATGCATTGCATTGCTTTTTAGTTTCCAGTGGTTTATGCTCTCTCTGCAGGTCTATGCATGTCTCTGCGATTGCATTTCTGGCAGCTAGTGTGTTATACGTGTTGTATATGTCTAGTCATGAAATTTTGGAAAAACATTTGGGATTTTGAACTACATGTTATTATGCTGGGAACTTTTTATCATCATCACTACTACCATAATTACTGTAAGCAACGCGACTGCATTATCTGTCACTGTTACCAACAAACTATTGGCATCACGCAACCTCTGCCTTTACAGCCCCATCATCATTACTAACATACAATTGTTGTGATTGGTGTTTCACTCCGCATTATACAACCATCATCATCCTGCGTGCTACTTATTATTCTTTTCATTTTAAATATATAATTAGCTTGCTATTATCTTCTTATTCTGAATTTATTTAATTGCTATGATTTCAGCATTATATTTTCAATTAGTTGAATTTTCTTTTTTTGGCTCTTCATTTGACACTGACCCATCCAAAAATTTTCAGTACTCAATTTCAGTTTTATCATATGACGACTCTGTTTTGGGGTGCTGGAAGTGAAGAAGAAGTCTAATTCTTGTATTTCTATGGAACTAAAAGATTTATATTATACAATTTGAATACATGATATAAATTTGCTGACAAAAATCATATGTAATGCAAACATTTTTAGTATTTTTTCTTTATTATTATTATTATTTGGCTGCTAGTGTCTTCACCGGATTTAGCAAATGACATTCTTTGATGCATATGTTTCTGGTGCTGGTGTGACAATCACAGTGTCACAATCTATCATGCTGTTTATTGAAGGTGTTTTCTTCATTACCATGTGGGCCGAAAATTCTTACACTTTTTTCTTATGTTACAGGGTGAAGTAGAGTGTACTTTTTAGCTTTTGGTAGTTGAATGGATTAAAGTAGTGTTCTGCTGCAGTTTTATGACATATATTTATTGCAAAATAGTTTGTCAATGGGGGGAGCTTGTTCTAGGAAGAGAGGCCAAGTGGACAATGAAGATGGTTTGCATGGAGGGGTTTCTGGAAGATACCATAAAAGTTGTAGTTCCAAGTGGTTGATGACCTCATTTTCAAGGTCTCCTCTGGATATTCAGTGTGGAGAAGGGAAATGCCCATCCCTTATGGAGCTCTGTGCTCATAAAATACGCGAGGTATACTGTTGATGTTATGCTTGTTTGAAGACTACGACAGCTTGTTTCTAATACTGATCTTTATGCTGCTTACTTAAACAGGACATAGATAGATATAGTTCTTTCTCGATGCTCCCCAGGGATATCAGTCAGCAAATCTTCAATGAACTGCTATATTCCAGATGTCTAACTGATGTTTCTCTTGAAGCTTTCCGAGATTGTGCTCTCCAGGTAACTCCTAGAACGAAATTTGGCTTTCAGAATCATCATTATGTTTGTGCTTATTGTTGTTGTAAGATTGTGTTGATCTCTAAGGTTTTTGTGACAGGACCTTTACCTGGGAGAGTACCCTGGGGTAAATGACAAGTGGATGGATGTCATTGCTTCACAGGGATCATCTTTACTTTGTGTGGATCTCTCTGGTTCTGATGTCACTGATTCTGGGTTGATTCATCTCAAAGCTTGCACAAATCTCCAGTCCTTAAACTTTAATTATTGTGACCAGATTTCAGATCGTGGTCTAGAACAGATATGTGGTACCTTTTCTTATCTTTGTTCCGTTACCTGTCAATAATGGTGCATACAGTTTGCTGTTCTTAAGTAACTAAATACTGTCTTTTTGATTAAGCAAATGTGATAGAAAGAAAAAAGTGAAATAAGAGTTTATTTAGAAAAACAGTGGATTAGAAGTAATGGAAACAGGAGCTATAAAGGACTGAACAGTGATTGTGCTATGCAAGAAATAAACCTAGACTAAAGAAAAGAAGACCAAAGACATGTAATTGCATGTTGAGGAGGTCTGGTGTTTTTCTTTCCTCTCATTATCATCTAGTCTGGATGAGTTTAATCAAGATGGCACTCATCAAACCCACATTTTTTTTTCTATCATTTTAATGCATAATAGCTTCAGCTACGGTGCCAATTAGTAGATATCTCAGGCATGCAGACTGGATTGATCCGGCCCATGCAACATCGACAGAAACCTTTTTGTATTGATTTATGTGGTGGTTTTTGCTTCTTTTTAAAAACTATGTCATAATAGTAGTCTAGGCAAGCATAATGCTGCTTTATTACTACTGAGGCAGTTGAAACTTCAATCTTCATCCATGCTCCAACACCTAGATTTCATGGATTGCCTTATGAGTTTGATTAGAATTAAGATTGAAGGTACAGCATGAGGACAGGTCCAGAGGCATTGAATGGTGATACACTCCGGCTCTAGAGATGGAGTGAAAATTTAAATTCTTATAATTTGTCCAGTTCTTGTCAGTACATTTTTTTATTTGTTTGTAAATATTTTTTAACATTCTGATTTTATTGAAGGTTGATTTGGTTGGAGTTTCTTTAAGTTGTCCATTTTGTAAAACTTTGTCTAGTGCACTGTTATGAAATATCCAATACTTTAATCGACTGATATCCAAAAATAAAATTTGGAGTCTTTTTTTTTGTATAGAACATAGTATGATAAAGTAAACAGCTAGCATGTAATACATAAAATTAACTGATCTTTCAACATTTTTTTGGGCATGCATCATTGTGTTGAAAACCTATGTCAAGGTTATGTTTGTTTATTCAGTGTAAATTGGGAAAGTTACCTGGTGTGACAAAGAATTTTAAACTTCTGTTATTTTTTTGTTATCTAACTGCTATATTTTTGCCTTGTGAAATATACTGGAATATTCCCCATTTGACATGCTGAACTTGAAATCTAGTTGCTATATCAAGTTTCTTAAGTGGAACTAATTGATTCTCAAGTGTAATTCACCAAATTTAATTGTATGGTTTCATACCAATTTTATAATGACTTACCACTTGACTTTAACAGTCTCTGTTAGAAATATTGTGAGGTTGTGGAAATGATACCTATGTGACCACCATTCTGTGCATATGTTGATACAGCTAAAGTGACCATTTTTTTCTTGGAACATCATTTGCGTGCATTTTTCTCGTTGTTGTTTTCTCTCTTTGATATGCTTCCCTTTTCCCTTCTATTATTTAAGTGAATTAACACTTGGTCACTTTATTTTTTTAGCTGCTTTATCATGGGTTAGTTGTGTGACCAAAAATCTTTCAGGTCTCTCAAACCTGGTAAGTTTGAGTTTTAGAAGAAACGATGCAATTAGTGCACAAGGAATGAGTGCGTTTACTGGGTTGATGAACTTGGTCAAACTGGACCTTGAAAGATGTACTAGAATTCACGGTGGTCTTGTTCATCTTAAAGGTATATTTATATGGGATTCTGATTTTTATGATATATTTTTCTCACCATTGGTGTTTATTCATATTTCTAATAATCTCTAGATTGGTGAGTTTTATATAAAAGCACCTTGGAGAATATTGATCATTATTTTCTTAATTGTGCTGTTGCTTGCTATTTGTGGCCATAGATGTTTAGGACCTTTAATCTGAGTTGGGCAGCCTGTCTTGTTTTTCCCTTTTGTTGGAAAGATTTTTGGCTTTAAAAAGTAGGGAAATGCAGTAGCTTTATGGGATTTATTTAGTTTTAGCTGTCTTTTTGGGTCTTATGGATTGAGAGAATCTTAGAATCCTTGAGAACAAAGCTGGGGAAGAACCATTGCATTTCTGGGACAAAGTGAAGTTTTCGGCTTCCCTTGGGGATTCTATTGCTGCAGATTTCAAGGGTACCTCTTTCTTCGACATTGTTCTTAATTGGGAAGCAGCTATATCCTAATCGGGTCTGCATTCTAAAGGCTGTTTAAATTTTCAGTTTTTGGGTTTCGTTTCTTTTGTTTTTCTTTTCTTTCTGTTTTTATCTCAGTTGGGTTCCTTCTTTGTAGATTTTGTGGAGACTTAGTTCCTGCACTTGTATATTTCACTGATAGTTAATTTTAATTCTCTTCTTTTGTTTCTTAACAAAAAAAGCAGATATGTTTGAAACAAGAAGAATAGTGAAAACTGAAAAATCATTAGGCATTTTCCTTTGAATTTTTAACTTTTAGCAGCATAAACTTCACTGGCATCAAGTTGGCATGATGACTATGACATAGTGCATTAACCGTGATGTAATAATTTGACTGGTGTGTACCAAATATCTGGTTTTACAGGTTTAACAAAGTTGGAGTCTCTTAATATCAAATGGTGCAATTGCATCACAGATTATGACATGAAGCCTCTCTCTGGTAATTCCCATCTGGCTTTCTGTTTTGGAATTATCCATAGTATATTCTTCTCATGATTATCAGTCATATGCTCTCTCTTGTCAACACATGCTTTTGTATAATTCCTGTTAAGATTTAGTTTAGAAAGCGAATGATAGAGGGGCAGAAAAAAGTGAAGTTCATAGCACCATGTATATATATATATATATCTATATGTATATAAAAACACACGCATTTATGTTTTTATGTTTGTGCATGTGCATAATCCATACATGCATTTATTTATCAATTTTAAAAGACCACAGAATGAGTGTGTTCGTAGATAGACTTACAGAATACTCTAATGTCATGCTTATATTACAATAAATCCCTTTTTGAACATCTCAACACTCTTCCTCAAGCTGAAGCATTGATGTATTATGCTTAACTTGTTGCCTATCTCAGACAATTTTCCTCTTCCTCAAGTTCTACTTAAAATATCACATAGTTTATCTCACGACTTCATATATATTGTGGCATTTTCTTTATTATTACCAATATTTGACAAAATGACTGTTTACCTTAATGTATTTAGCCTTTTGAATGAAAACAAACTCAATGATTGTTGTATGATGATCATCATTTGCAATTTGTTTGCATTTTAAGCTGTGTATATTTTTAGAAATTTTGACACTTCAATCTTGATCATTGGATCTGCAAACAATTGAGCCTTCTGGTTAGTCAACCAGCTTGATGGCACTTACTTTGGATGAGCCATTGCATTAAAGTGTACCTTAGTTATTATGTATGTTCGCAGAGCCAAGCTCCACTTGTAGGAACTCACTCCTAGTTTCCTCTGTTAAAAGGACAAATTCATTTCTTTATTACTGTTTGAATATGTTGGTGGATGCGTGAAGTATATTTATGATCTCTATGAGTTCGTGTGCTGTAAAAATCTGGTGTATAATACTGTTGTAACTATATTTCAGGGCTCATGAACTTGAAAAGCTTACAAATTTCCTGCACTAAGGTTACCGATATTGGCATTACTTACTTGAAAGGTAATTTATTTCTATCATATGATGTCATGCTTTACATTTTCACGAATGTAATAGTAAGTTATAAGATTACATCCTGCAAATATGAACACTCCCCTTTGTTTTGATGAATGTGAGGTTTCTGGTGTATGTAATATGTTGTTGAATTGTTAAGCTTAATCAAGGTCCCTTACAAAGCAGACCCAACAAGTCAGAAGACTGATTTCAGTGGGAATATGGGTTTCCAATTAAAAATAAATTTGGAAAGGTATAATTTTTAAACTTGTGAGTGGAATTGTTATGAAACTAAAATAATCTGTATGCTCTGACTAGTAGACCTAACCAATGGCAAAACAACTGGATTACAATAATGGAGCATAGTCATGTCTTACTGTGGAGAACACCTTAAACCTCCATTATAATTCTCAATCCTTAAAAATGGATCAGAGAACTGAAATAAAGCTGCAGTGGCCACTAATATCTTGAACAACTGCCATTGGAACATTATATTCATAAAGTTGATATTCATCCTTGATTTCCATGTTTCACGACTTTTAACATTGTTTCACTTGCAAGACTTTTGACAAAATATTTCAACTTCCTAGACTAGTTAATCTTTCCTGGTTTTTACAATTTCTAATGTTTTTTGATGCAGTATTTCAAGCTTCTTTCCTTGAAACTGGAAAGTGTTTCTTTTTGTTTATCAGGTCTGCAGAAGATTACTCTACTGAATTTGGAAGGCTGCCCTGTGACTGCTTCTTGTTTGGAATCCCTTTCTGGTTAGTTGCTCGGTGCTCTGCGTTTGTAGGGAGTGTTAATTTTTTTATTTCCAATGGCACCAGGGCCTGTAATTTCCAATTCATGCATTCAGTAGAATTTGTTTTTGATAATTGATAAGTAAGATAGCTGCTATAATTGCAAATCATGGAGATTATATAGGGAAAATAAACCATATGATGATGCGATCTATATTTATAGTTTGCTAAAGGTCAGAAGAGTTGCTTGATTTTATAATTTTCACACACTCAATATTTTGCCTAGAATCTGTCACAGTCACTCTTTTGGCCTGTTTTTCTGCAGCTCTTGGGGCCCTGTTGTATTTAAATCTTAACAGATGTCAATTGTCTGATGATGGTTGTGAGAAATTTTCCAGTAAGTTGTCTTCATTCTCATTTAATTGCGCATCTTAAGATCATGGAATATAGTGCAAATCAATAAGACGATGATAGGTTTATGCTTTTGTTGGAACTGTAATGTTAACCTCACCTGCATATGATTCTTTTCCTCTGCAGAGCTTGGGAGTTTAAAAGTATTAAACCTGGGTTTCAATGATATTACAGATGCATGTTTGGTACACCTGAAAGGTGGGTTACATTTTGTTAAAATTATCAGGATTAGTTGTATTTTCTATTTTGAGCTAGATCTTTGTATTGTTTATTTATTTTATGGTCAAGAATGTGATTCAGTTGTTTTACATTTTTGTTTGTGACAATGATGTGGAATATGTAAAGATAGAAATATTATCCTTTCACAGTAGAAAAGGCATATTTTTGCCTACTCAATAAGTACTAATTGGAAGTTCTATGACTTATTATTTTAGTTGGTGGCATGCCTTTTTTTTGGTCTTATAGTTTGAGTTACTGACTTTTGAACTTTTATTGCCTTTTGCTTATCAAATTAATGGACTTTTCAAGGCATTAGAAGAAGTTGGGTTTAGGACTTTTATGTAATAGGAATGCATTAAAATAATAATTACATCACATTTACAACTTCCCCACCTACAGCTACTTTTTTTATATAGCTTAATTGGTTGGCTATGGTCTTTGCAAACTGTAGTTTTCTTTAAAAGGAAAAGAAAAATAGAGAAATGAAGTGGAAGTATACTCTACTTTTTGGATAATGTATAATTTTATGAATATTCTTTTTTTCTTTGAAACAGGATTGACAAACTTGGAGAGTTTGAATTTGGATTCATGTGCAATTGGTGATGATGGACTGGTTAATTTAACAGGTGACTACTATAACAGTTCCCCTTTTATTGTACCTCTATTTTGTGTCAGGCTGTTATATTTGCTGTAAGAAATTTTCAGGCTGGAATTGTTTGTCAATTGGTTTACATATTCTTCTCTGGTTGACTTTGTCTCAGGATTGCATTATTTACTGCATGGGTATATATATATATATATATGGTGAATTTGGTACTGGTTAAGTAATGCTTTTATTTATGTATAAACTAACTGTGTAGGCTTTATTCAGTCATAAAGAACTAAATCTTGAATAATGATACAATCATGAATAGAATTTTATTTTTCTGCTCAAACAATGGTCAACATTCTAAATGGTAATTGTGATCATAAATGTCTGACATCTCTGCCAGTTTAAAACAATTTTTTCCCCTGATCACAAACTTGACAAATTGTGATGTTGTGGGATCTAGTTATAGGCAGGAACTTTTATGACTTAGTACAGTGGACGCATAAACTAGTTTTTAGGGTCAATAGACAGCAGCAGAGGATTACCAACATGTGTTGGGTATGGGAATTTCTTGAATTCCCTGGTAAGCTTGCCATTCTCCCTTGTATGTCTTATGGGTCTGACATGCATTGTTGTTGATGTGAACAAGTTATTTATGTCAGTATCTTGTTACACTGGAATACAAAGAAGTACATACTGATTTCTGAAAAATTGCTGCACTATCAAAGATTTTAAAGTTGAAACAGTGATTGATTTCACTGCTTAGCTTAATATTATCTAATGAACATTTGATTTCCTTATATTTACATAACTTCTGCTCTCATTTTCCTATTCTGTGTTTGGCCCTTACATGTCTCATGCCACATGAGGCACTGATTTTTGCATATAATGCATTGGTTTCAGGACTTTGTCAGTTAAAATGTTTGGAGTTGTCAGACACACAGGTTGGAAGCATTGGGCTCCGACATCTTTCTGGTTAGACATTCACCTTTTGTTCATGACATAATAAACAGAAATGATATTATCATTTCATGTGTGGAGAAACACTTAAAAAATGAATGGATGTAGTGTTGGTTTATGTAGATTGATTTTTCGTTTGTAATCAATAAAGAGAAAATACGTATTGAAAAAGAAGAACTACAAATTGGATCAAGAATTCACAAAGTAGCCAAAAAGAAAAAACACTTTGTATATTGATTTTTCTGTTTGGTGTTTTGTGTAATTACTCTGTCCTAATGCTTCTGGTTATAAACTGGGTATCTCCTATGCTGGCTCCCTTTCCAGGTGTATTACAGTTGGTTTTGTTGAGTCTTGCCCCCCACCCACCCAATATATTGATTTATCTGTTGGTGGCCTTTTATAATTATTCTGTCTTAATGCTGCTGGATATAAACTGGGTACCTCCTATGTTTGGCCTCCTTTTGAGGAGTTGAGCCTTCCTCCACCACACCACCCCCCCTCCCCAATATGCAATCGTCGGGATTCTGAATAGCAATTGGCTTAAAATTATTCTTCTGGTCCATGGCCCTTACTTAAAAATGGCTCATCAATGTCATTTTCTTTTCCTCTTTTCCTCGTGTTATAGGTCTGTTCAGTGTCAGAAAGTGTGGATCTTATATTATGCATCAACCTGACCGCATTATCTTTTTTTTTCCCCTCATTTTCTAAGGTTTGGGCAATCTGGAGAGCGTAAATCTTTCATTCACTGGGGTCTCAGATGGTGGTTTAAGAAAGTTGGCTGGACTGTCATCCCTTAAATCACTTAATCTTGATGTTCGTCAAATTACAGATACTGGACTTGCTGCTCTTACAAGTAAGCTTCATTAGACGAATAGTGCCTTTGGAATTTTGGTTACTGATCTTTTAAGATGAAAGTTCCCTTTGTTATTGAGTTGTCTTCCAATTGGAGCATTTTTATTTTTTTGGGTTTTTGAAGATTGACCTCCAAGTGTTTCTTTGCCCCACTTTGTCCCTCCCCCTTTTCTTGCATTAATGCTGGGTATTTTAAACTTATCTGTGGATAAATTAGGTTTTTGCAATTTATTTTAATTTAATATATTGACACATGAGAAATTTTCTTTTTTAATTCTAGGTATTAGTGCTAGCTAATACATACTAAGAAATCTTCTACGTTGATGGATGTAAATAAATCTGACATTTTTCTGCATTACTTTATACAGGTTTGACAGGATTGACTCATCTGGATCTTTTTGGAGCTCGTATTACAGACTCTGGAACGGCATATTTGCGAAGTATGTTACATTGAACTTTAATTTTTCAATTACCTTTGAAGAAGAAAAATAAACTTAGCTGGTGAATCCACTCTATACGAAAACTGCTCATACTGGCATTTTTGGACTTGCCTAATAAATTCGGAAAGATGTTCTAGGAGTGGTGATTTTCAATTAAATAAATAGATGGTCAAACCTTAGATATTAGCCATTTTGGGAACACCTAATGGGGTTTATAAAGATGGATATGTGTGTACATGAATTTCTTATCCAATTTATTTCTTGGAACCATATTGCATTCTGGATTATATATTATTTATTTATTATAACACTCTTACATCTGACTGTATACAGAAAACTATAGTACGTTATGTGAAATTAGAAGGCAGTAATTATGAAATGGGAACCTAATCACTTGCTAATTATCTTTGATATGAACATGTTAGTTTATGTGTTAATCAATTATAAGTTCTATGTATGTAAACCTCATTTATGAATATACTAAGATTTGGTACAGCTTTTGATTTGATTTGAGTTGAGTTGTATAGTTACTAATCTGTATTCTGCACTCTTATCAAATAGACTTCAAGAACCTGCGCTCCTTGGAAATATGTGGAGGAGGATTGACTGACACTGGTGTAAAGCATATCAAAGATCTTTCTTCCTTGTCCCTGCTAAATCTGTCACAAAACTGCAACCTGTCAGATAAGACATTGGAATTGATTTCTGGTATCTCCCTGAACTTCTTTTTATCTCGTTAATTTGGATAATCAGCATATAGAAATTGTTGAACGGCATCGTGAGGATCCTGGATTGAAATTTCTTGTGCATTCATTAATGATTAATGATGGTAGTGTTCACAAGCTTATTTTTTAATTTAAAATTTTTTCCCATCTACTGAATTTAGGAGAGTAGTTTAGCCTTCAGTTGGTGAATTCTGACATTGCATGGAGCCTATTAGAGGTATGATCATCATGTCATCCAAATTAATGGCCACTTTGTTAATTTAACCATCCATAACCTTGGAAACCACCCACTAGCTTGGGTTTCCATCACATGAGAGAAGGGTTCTAGTCCCACTAGTAGGGCATATATGGGCAGATTTCTCCTTAATATGATGGGAGTGGATATAACTCTGAGATGGGTCCTGACATTCAGAACATGCTATAACATTTCCGACCTAGTTGGGTCCTGGCAGATATTTGACTGGAAAAATTGCAGTAATAAAAATAAAAAACCAGATCAGAGCCTTAAGAATGCTGCAACCCAGAATGGCAAGTCCTAGCTGTCACTTGATAAAAAAGAAGTGTTCATTAAAGAAGCAAGGAAGCTGATGATTACCTGCCAGTGTTTTTCTTTTTTTGGGGTGGGGAATGAAATGAATTCATTTTTCCACTTAAGAAGACAAAACTAACTAGAAAAAAGAAAATCAAATTGGACACATTTATATATATGTGTGTGTGTGTGTGTGTACACACACACACACACATATAGCAGGGATCTTTGAACCTTACTGCACACTGGTGGGGGTGTTTATCTTTGGACTAACATCCTTCCTTGTAAATGCAGGGTTAACCGGGTTGATCTCTTTAAATGTTTCTAATTCCCGGATAACAAGTGCAGGATTACGACATTTGAAGCGGCTGAAGAATTTAAGATCACTGACCTTGGAGTCTTGCAAGGTGACAGCTAATGACATTAAGAGGCTTCAATCAAGTGACCTCCCTAATCTGGTAAGCTTCCGCCCTGAGTAGTTCGGGCAGATGAATGTGACGTCCTGTAAATAGCTACTGTTGGTGACTGTAGATATGGGTAAGACTTGAAAGTGGGTTTAAACATGGATAGCTCAGGAATTAAGGTTTTTATAAAACGATTCTCTGTGCTTTACGAGAACCGTACGTTCAAATGAATTAGTTCCACTAAGAAAGTTGTACATAAGTTCCCTCTAGTAGTTTGAATTGCTCTTTCAATGAGCATTGGTTCATATCCCTTTAAGAAACTTCTGTACATTTTTGCTGCCAGGGTTTGGTTGATGCATTTGATGATCTAAGAACAGTTGCAGTTGCAGTACTCTTTATATATATATATATATATATATATGAAAGTTGTACAGGCTCTTGAACCATGCCATCCTATATATATTTAATATTATCACCTCCATGGGTTTATGATTTTCTGGTCAGGTTTGATTTTATATATATATATATATACACATGAAAGTTGTACAGGCTCTTGCCATGCCATCCTATATATTTAATATTATCACCTCGATGGGTTTATGATTTTCTGGTCAGGTTTGATTTCGGAGTATTGCATACCCAGATGGATATTTATGGTTCTGTGGTTGATGTTTACATCCAGTGAGTTGCACTATGCACTGTTACCACAATTAAGCTTTCTCATCAATTTATTTAGTAAACTTGTGATGATGGGTGTGCTTTGTCCAATTTACTATTTCTTTTGCTGTCACTTGACAATCTGATAATGTTTCAGTCTTGATTCCAAGATACACTGCCCATGATTAGGAAGGGGCTGCATATAATCCGATCGTGCCGGTCTAGTTGGACCATTTGTGTTTGTTGAAGTTTTCAATTCGACAAGAGGTTTTATGAGTTATATTGCTGCCCTTTACTGTGAAAAGAACTTTAGTATATATATTGGCTGTGCATATAAAGTTTTATAAAAGATGATTTATGAGAATTAAAAAGACTATTATAGTATTATCAATGTTTATATAATATGGTATTTTTAAATATTTCTTTTGAAGTTCACTGAAATTATAGATAAATTTAAAGTTTCCATAAGAAAGTTTTGGAAAAACAAACAGAAAAATTATTATATTTAATAATTAGTTAATCAATTAAAATATAAAATAATTAAAATAATTTTATATGTAATTTTAAATATTAGTGATTTTATTATATAACTATCTTGAGGGCTTGAATATAAATAAAAAATATTTTTAAAAGTTATTTTTTATATTTTAGTATTTAATTTAATATAATAAATATATGTAAATTAAATTAGTATAAATTATTTGTTTATTTAAAAATATTTAAACTATTATAAAATATTTTAATAATTATTAAAATTAATTAAATTTTAAATTTTTATTTTTTAAAAAAAAAAGAATTGAATAGGTTTAGTGTTTGT
>CP135575.1:2605344-2685701 GCA_032401905.1 Swietenia macrophylla | reverse complement strand
AACAGTGGACCCTGAGATCTAGGTTTACTATTTACATCTCAAATCCATCCCAAAAAATAGAAAAACCTGGAAAGAAACATGAATGTCTTTGTTCCCATCTCGAGATTTCTTTCCTTGTAAGTTTTGATATTTACCCACATTCGATTATCATTATAGATCTTTGGTATTTGTCAGTTTTGTTCTTCCTGCAAGGATTTTTTTTTTAATGCCAATGGATAGTAATTATTCGGCTATACCAAAGAATGCATATGTAGAATTACAATTACAAAATGGTCCGCAAAACCCAATATCCTCTCAGAAAACGCACATCAAATCCCATACTTATGATGAAGAAAACGAGATAGAATTTAAGAAATTTGGTGATCATAACATTCTAGTTGATGATCATGATGATCGCGAGTCTGATATCGATGATTACCCCCTTATAAAAGGTGAAACCAATGAAGGGTCTGGTATTCCCGGTGCTGTTTTCAATTTAACTACGACGGTAATTGGTGCTGGGATCATGGCATTGCCTGCTGCTATTAAGGTTCTTGGATTGGTTGTAGGGTTAGTTTTAATTATCTTGATGGGTTTTTTGTCTGAAATTAGTGTCGAATTGTTAGTGAGGTTTTCGGTTTTTTGTAAGGCAACATCATATGGGGAAGTTGTGCAGTTTGCATTCGGTAGACCTGCCAAGACTTTGTCTGAAATTTGTATAATCATAAACAATGCTGGTGTTTTGGTGGTGTATTTGATCATTGTAGGAGATGTCATGTCGGGATCGCTGCATCATATTGGGGTTTTTGATCAATGGTTAGGGAATGGGTTCTGGGATCATAGGAAATTAGTGATTTTGATAGTTGTAGTGATTTTTCTTGCACCACTTTGTGTGCTGGATAGGATTGAATCTTTGAGCACGAGCTCTGCTGCTTCAGTTGCTCTTGCTGTTGTGTTTGTCGTGGTTTGTTTTACTGTTGCTTTTATTAAGCTTGTTGAAGGAAAAATCGATTCTCCGAGGATGAGCCCAGACTTTGGATCAAAGGTGGCAATTATGGATTTGCTTGTGGTGATTCCGATTATGACAAATGCATATGTTTGTCACTTCAATGTTCAACCTATCTATAATGAACTTGAAGGCCGGTCCCCCCAAAAAATGAACAAAGTGGGAAGGATTACGACTCTTCTTTGCATTACGGTATATTCAGCGACGGCCGTATCAGGGTATTTGCTTTTTGGAAAGGACACTGAAGCTGATGTGCTGACAAATTTTGACAAGGATCTGGGAATAAGTTTCAGCTCTGGATTGAATTATATTGTCCGGGTTGGTTACATTTTTCATTTGGTCCTTGTTTTCCCTGTTGTTCATTTTTCACTACGTCAGGCCGTGGATGCCTTGTTCTTTGAGGGATCAGCTCCACTCACAGAGAGTAGGAAGAGGTCTTTGGCTCTAACAGTGGTACTTCTGGTATTGATTTACTTTGTTTCTACTTTGATTCCCAATATTTGGACTGCTTTCAAATTTACAGGGGCAACCACAGCAGTGTCATTGGGTTTTATATTCCCCCCTCTGGTGGCATTAAGGTTGAGTGGGCGAGGACCGAGTTTAAGTCTTGGGGAGAAGTTCTTATCATGGGTGATGTTAGTATTGGCTGTTGTAGTAAGTATTGTTGGAGTTGTTGGAAACTTATATAACATTAAAAGCAAGTCCGATTGATCACCAAGAGACGATTCCACTGGATGTTTCATTAAGTTCCTTATTTAGACAATCTCTATATAGAGCCATGGGTGAGACTATGCTTCTATGTTTTCCTTGCGTGAACCTGTAGAATTGATTGTGCTGATTTTGCTGAGAAGTGAAGAGAAAAGCTTGGAAATATCTGGCGCACCATGCTCATGTTACACATATGATTTGGTTATATACTCTTGGTAGCTGCAATATGTCTGACTCTCCATGAGAGGAGTGTTTAGGGAGTAGGGAGAATAAGTCTATGGAGACATCCAAACTGTAAGTTGATTTAAAAAATTTTCCAATTAATTCAACCATAATTTTTCCATTTTATTTATTGAATTTTTGTTATTTGTGTAACACAACAATAATACCGATGGTAAATGAATTCTTTTGTCATTGATATCTTCTTCTGTAAATTAGAAAGCTTGATGTCATTTAATTGAGAAAGTCTTAGGGGGTGTCAATACTACCACGTCATCATACCACGATCCAATTATATACCATTACTTGTTATCATATATACCTAATGCGATTATGAAGCTGTTGAATTTAGGGATAAGTGTACATATGGTAGAACATAACTGGATGATGGTAACACCACCAAAGATTTTCTACATCTAATTTGGATGAAAGGTTTTAATTTTGGAGTTACTGTATTGATGAGTATCTTGATCAGTTTGTGCTTCTTGATTTGATTATCCAATTCTATATAATGTTAAGACTAAAATGGTGCTGTGAAATATATAGAAGAATTATTTTATCAGTTCATTACATGTTAAACTGCAAATTGGATACAGTACTCGGAACTTGCAAGGATGATGTATTGCACAAGTTCTTGGATGTACTGTTTTTTTCAATGCCTCCCAGAAGATGAACTATAGCAAGAGTCTAAATTGTAATTTATATAGACATAGGCTTTGTTTGGTACTGTAACAGTTCTAGTTTGCTTTCAAATCAAAACAAGAAAGTGATAGATAACACTTTTAGTGAGACCTACTCAATTTGTTCTAATGTATAACATCGAGTGCTTTCGTCTCATAGTAGCTGTTGGTTAAAAGTCAATTAATAATCGAGGCCTTAAGCAAAATGAAAGCCTAACTTATTGTCAGAGTTATAATTTAGGTCATTGTAACATGTCTTCACTATTATTTGAAATATTATGATCAGCAAAACATCCATCACTTTCTCACAGCAGTAAAGGCTTGTTCTTCGGTAATGCAAATGGTTACTGCATAAGGTTCTTGCAGAAAACGATTGATGTCTTTAACAGGATTTGGTTTAATTTTACTAACTTTTGATTATTAATGAGAACGGGTTAGATTGAATTTCTTCATCGATATTAATACCATGCCATCTGAGGCATAAGCTTATATTATATAATTATATTAGACTCATATCAGAAGAGACTGCATAGGGAGTTCATACCCATCTGGTGTAAAATGGCTTTTTGGTTATATGGAATAGTCATCAAGGTACTATTATTTACAATTGAGAACTAATTTTAGTGGCACAGTATAATTATCAACCTAGTTTATACAACTACTTATTTGCAGCAAAGATTTATCATTAAATTAAAAAAGATGCATTTCTTTCAACTTTTAGAGTATTATTCAAGTAAAATATAAAGTAACATATATGGTTAACATTTGAAGGTTTGGCATTACTGCTTCCATCTCACAATAATTGTGGCTTCAAAACTAAAATACCTCAATTTCAAACATACCCTTAATGCTACACAGCAGATGAATCAGCTTCCTTAATACTGAAGAAGCCTCCAAGAAGAGCTCCCTTTATTCGATTTGCTTGTAAATCTGCATTCTGCAGTAATTTCTCTCAAAGCTCCTCGTCAGGGTTTTAAATTATAGCATTAACAATGTCACATTTTCTGAGTATAATGACTTCATTGCCCGAGTTTTAGCAGAACCTCCAGTTGTTTCAATCAGGATCCACCAACGGGTATAGAATCTGTAACTTAAGTTCATTATTCAGTCATGCAAAGCAACAGTCAAAAAAATTATTCTTTCAATAGATTGAAGCCCAATACACTGCATTCCAATCTAATGAACAAAATTATTATATGCAAATTTATATGTCAATGCCAAGCATCAACATGGACATAAGAAGTCAGCACAGCAATGCTGCATATAAAAACTAATACAGTAGTGTTCTCCTCTAATAGTCCATAGAAGTGCTAGACATGGGTGGACAAAGCATACTTTTAGTAAGAGAAATATCCTACAAATACTTAAGGGGAAAAAAGAGAGACGTAAGAAGAAAAATGAAAAATCATAAACAAGTTCTTACCAGTTTTTGTTCTCTTTGCCTCCTGACTTTTGAAAATTCTGAACCAAGCACAGAAGATGGTCAAGCTTTAGCCAAGTTTATTGGGAGTTCAAGTTTTGCATTTTGCAAATCTGGATGAAGGTCGGTTCTAGTTGACTCTACACCAGGATCTGGTTTTACATCACTTATCTAAGCATTTCCAGTGGCATGCTTTGATATTACTAATCACCTACCCACATAACCTTCTCATTAAGAAATACTCAAATTTGAGCAATATGAGTAAAATCATAAGGGTTGCACATATAACTAAGGCACGTATGATCAATTTCTGAAATACTAATTGACCCATTAAAAGGCAGTCAAGTAAAAATGGGTCATGCTGGATCATACAATTTAGTTTTGAGAAAGGCAAGGTATTGACCTCATGATGCTTAAGAGAAGCTTAGTGTGCTTCGTATTGAGAGTCAGATTTGAAAACAACATCATAAACTCAATGGTCAGTTGATCAAATCCATTTTACCTGTTTATTAAAAGAAAAAAATATATAAATATTTCTAATCTTCTGGAAATTCTAAAAAATCTATTTATTCGCTCTTTTACCTTACAAGAGAAGCATTTATGCGCTTTTCCTTCTTCTAAGCATTTAATTTAGCACGGAAGAATGCCTTTTCCCTTGCTTGTGCATCCATCTGAGTTTGTTTACCAAAACAAACATTAGAAAAAGAAAATGAAAAGCTTAACCAAAAGCCTGGAACCAAGAAAACTAAAACTGAAAAGTAACCAATGTTCTCCAGTAGATTATGTATCAAATATATAATAATTTATCTTAACTCTTTATCCAATATAGTACCAAGCACAGTATGACAAAAGAATTATGGTATAGTAATACATGCCAAATGTGCCCCAATGCTAGGTTGATTATGCATTCAAATAAGCACTTATTTGAGAACTGCTTCTTAAAACCTTCTGAAGGTTAATAACAATATTTATGACGGAGTTCTTAGTCTCGCTGTCCTGAGAACTATAATATTAGGTTTAAAGGACATTAAATGCCATAATAGCCATACAATTTGTAGCAAGAGGCCTGAGTTCGTGTATTCTTTATTTAATTTCAAATGTTGTTTGGATCAGCTCAACTAGATTCGCTGGTTTCATGTTCCCACATAATACTAGTCTTCAATTACAAAATGTATTTCAACTACCAAGTCAACCATCTATGGTTTCATCTTCCAACAAAATATTGCTCTTCAATTACAAAATATATTTCAACTACCAAGCCAATGAAAAACATGGTAAAACAAATCATTTTTTTTAAAGAAAAAAGCAATTCAGAAAAAAGAATGCATAGCCATCAAACATAAAATTCAGACATTCAACAGCAAGAGAAGCATGTGTAAAATCTTGAAAAATCTACAGAGTAAGAAGAGAAAATTAAAACCTGAACGAGCGAAAGGTACCAGCGGTGAAAAACTAAATAAGAGAGGTAAAATCATGATAAATGAAAGTCCAATGGTTGTTTATGGGATAGCTTGACCTTCAGAAAGCTGACCAGCCCTTCCAAGGAGATCAACCATACAAGCAAGCTGGTGGACCGATAGGATTATGCCATAATCTTGGCTCATGGAATTCAAAAAGGCCCAACCTTTGTCCACCAACCCTGCATTGCTACAAGCAGCTATAACCCCTAGAAAACTAATTTCATCGGGAAAAACTCCTGCCACTTTCATTTGTTCAAAAATATTGATGGCTTCGTTACCAAGACCATTTTGAGCACAGCCAGTTAAAACTGCATTCCAAGAAACTATGTCTCGTAAAGGCATATCTTCAAAGACACAAAAGCCATCTAAACGTCTGCACTTGAAGTACATTGTTATCAGTGCATTACACACACATAAACATGAGTAAAATCCAAGCTTAACTATCAAAGCATGAACTTGTTTCCCAGGCTTTGTTGCACCCAAACTTCCACAAGCACTGAGAAGGCTAGCAAGTGTAGAGTCTCTAGGTTTCATTCCTGTGGCTAACATGTCAAGAAACAATTTCAAGGCATTTTCAACTTGTCCAGCTTGCACATATGCTGATATAATTGTTGTCCAAGACACTTCATCCCGTATAGGCATCATTTGGAAAGTATTCAAAGCATCTTCCAACATGTCATTCTCCAAAAACCCAGCAATGAGTGAGTTCCAAGATGCAGTGTCTCTCACTTGCATTTTTGCAAAAGTCTGACAAAAATCTTTCATGTTCTTGCACTTTGCATACATGGAAATCAACCCATTTCCAACATAGGGATTA
Organism: Swietenia macrophylla; assembly: GCA_032401905.1. NCBI lineage: Eukaryota > Viridiplantae > Streptophyta > Magnoliopsida > Sapindales > Meliaceae > Swietenia > Swietenia macrophylla. Next base: position 2,679,412 of record CP135575.1, on the reverse strand, counting down.
TGTTGACATCTCGTCTTAATGGTAAGTGAATGTATCAGTTTACCCATTTCCACATGCCCAGCGATGGCACAAGCAGACAGAGCACTAGTAAAACCTGAATGAGTTGGAGCACTGCCTGTTCTATGCAGTTCAGCAAACAATTCTAAAGCTTCTGTAGATTTCCCATTCTGCACAAAGCCAGAAATCATAGCTGCCCAAGAAGCAGCATTCCTCATAGGCATTCTCATAAATATAGCATTTGCTTCTTCCAGCATGCCATTCTGCATATACCCAGCAACCATAGCATTCCATGCAGCCACAGTTGGATACCTAATCTCAGCAAATATCCTTCTAGCTTCACGGATATTACCCTTGTGTGCATAAGCAGTCAACAGTGTTGTCTTCACAGCAACACTCTTTTCACAATCTCCATTTTCATACAATGCAACTGCATCATCCATCCTACCACATTGTAGAAACGCTGCAATCATACTAGTCCATGAGTACTCATTCCTCTCCGGCATTCCCCCAAAGAAATTATATGCATCATCCAAACTTCCATTCCTCGTATATGCATTTAGAATTGCCGTTCCCACCACCACATCCCCTTCATACCCCAATTTTATTGCCATAGTCCTCACACTCCCAACCAAATCCAAGTTATTCAATCCCATAATTGCTGATAACCCCACGACAAATATGGCTTGATCAGGCACGACTCCACTCTTCAGCATCATCAAAAAAACACCCCAAGATTCTGTATACTCTCTTGCATCAACATACCCAGAAACCATAATCATCCATGAAACGCTGTTCCTCTCTTTCATCCTGTCAAACATTTCTCTAGCTTCTTTGACCATCCCATATCGACAATACCCATTTATCATTGAATTCCATGAAGACTCATTTCTCTCCGGCATTCTATCAAAAAGCTCTCTTGCCAACCGTAGTTCACCATTTTCCACATAACCACTTATCAAAGCGTTCCAGGAGACCACATTCCGCTCTGGCATTGAATCAAAAACCCCTATAGCTTCATTCATAAGCCCATATTTAGCATACCCAGATAGTAAAATAGTCCATGTTCTAACATTCTTGTCTCGGAATGAATCAAAAAGTGATTTTGCTTCCAGTAACTGGTTGTTTTGAACGTAGCAAGATAGCATAGTATTATAAGATACCGAGTCTCTTTGAGGCATCGAGTCGAACAGTTGGCGGGCTTCTTTGACTTGGCCGACTTTGGCAAACTGTAGGATGCGTTTGTTGCATTGAAACAGATGACGGTGGGAGATTTGCTGTGGATTTCGAACAGAGTGAGTGGAGAGAGCGCGGAAGTGTAGAAAACGACGGCATATCATTGAGGTTTGGTGGGTTCACCTTCTAACCAAATTCCCCGCCTCGATTATCAAACATATTCCAGTTACCAAATCAACCATAAACATGGTACAACAAGTATGTTTCTTTTCTTCGAAGAGAAAAGCCAATTCATAACCGCTAATCCATAGCCAAAATAGCAAAGTGAAGCCAGTGTAGAATCTAGATGAATAAACAGAGCGGCAAAAGTTTTCAGGAAAATAAGCCCTGAGCCTTCTTTGATTTCTTTATTTTTTTCTTTTAAATTAGGAACTTATAAATAGGCAGGATATTATTATTTTTAAGTATATTTCATAATAACACATAAAAATAAAACTAATATCTTAGAATTAAAAGTTTCAAAATTTTAAAATTCATGTACAAGTATATTTCTAATATTTTATTTTTGAAATAAAAATTGTAAAAATTTGACTTTAAAAAATATTTTTTAATAAAATTTTATAATTTAAATATAATATAATAAATACTAATTAATTATATTTAAAAATAATTTACTGTATAATTTAAATATTATTTATTTTAATATAATTAATACAATATAATAAATTTTAAAATTACTGAATAAAATTATAAAATATTAATATTTAAATTAATTGTGCTAATTTAATCTGTATCAAAATAAATAATATCGTACTAATTAACCAAATCACCGTATTGCTACCGATGCAAATTATAAAAATACAAAACCAAAGTTATTACTCGAACGATAAAATTTATTTTCACACGCCAAAGAGTATATATGCCATTGCCACATGTGAATCACCATTCAAATGATTATATTGAATCCAACGAAAGCCAAAGCAAAACTTGTCTAAGTTAGTAAAGCTATGAACCGGCTCTTGAGACAACAAGAAGTCTCAACCAACAACCTTTTCACAACCTGATTTACTCTGTTAATGTTCTATTCACAAGCTAAGTTCCATCAATTAAATTGTGCATTTAGGCTCCTTCTGCATCACAAGAATTCAGAAATGATCATTGCATGTGCACCGTCTGGCTACCTGACCTAGTCTTGTTAACATTTGCATCTGAAAAAGAAATCGGCAAGAATGTACAGCGTGTAAGTACTTAATAGATAAACCCAATGCAAAATTTCTTTTAACGACTCTTCATTTTGGGTTTGGATATCTGCTTTTGGAAGTTGTTTCCATTTTTTACAATATGCCAATTGGTTGTTCAGATTTTGGTTGAGATTTGTGAGAACACTACCGAAATCAACAATTTCTTTTTCTGTAACGAATCGCTGCAATAAGAAGCAAAATGAGAAGAGTTCTACCGGCAACTTTGGGAGAAAACTTCACAGGTGCTGAGCTCTCCAATCTACCGCAAAATTCTCTTCACTGTCGTCATCACTGGATGACTCTTCATTTTCAGATTTTTTGCGAGCAACCTCAAAACTACTTCCGCGTTTGGCTAACCTGGCAGCCTCCAACTCCATTTTTTTCTTCCTAAGCATTTCCACTTTCTCCCTGTAGGCCCTGCAGATTAATGCAAAACAAGGAAAAAAAAAAAAGGGAAAAGTGATAAACATCAGTTAGATGAGAACACAGAGTATTTCACTGCTGTTGGCCACAGTGTACTTACTTTTGCTCCAATGATTCATACTCTTCAATTGTTTCTGCAGCATCAATCTGCATCTCATAAGTGCATTTTAAATTATTAGAATATGTCCAAACACATAAATCACAAGGAAGACAAGTATGAAAGGTTCAGCAACGAGTACAAGGGGGAACACAACTCACTTCCTCTTCTTCTAAGCGGTCATCCACCTCTCGCAAGTCCTCTTGGATCAACTTTTCAAATTCCTTGTACTCATCTCTGATCAGGATTTAACATGAAATCAAGATTACTGCTGAGTCCCATTCCCATAAAAAAAAAGCAATTAATAGGAAAAAAAATTTGAATAATATCTTATTTTAGAAACTGTATAAGAGGCTAACATATTGAATAAGTTTCTCACCAAGTCATTAAAAATCAGCAAAGATCCCTGGTAAAAGGCCTACTATCAATCAAATAACTATTTTTTTATCTGTCAAACCATACACATTAGCTATTGTGAATAAGCCAACAAGTCATCTCGGCAAAGCTCCAGAGAGCTAGGTACATTACAGAATCTTTAACACCTTCCAATGAAATGAAGTAGAGCACCATGTTAAGGACCATGAGAGTCATGAAATACGAGCCATATGACACTTCCAAATCACCTGAAAATTGATCTCCAGCAGGACTTAAAGCTTTTTACAATTTTTCTTTGTGCTGTTCTTCGAATATATTTGACCGAAAACTGAATATTGGAATGAGCGGGGTTGGATGGAAAAGAAGTATCGAGAAAATAGAAGATATTCTTATACAATCTAACATCATAACCATACAATAAACTAAAATTACATTTTATTATTTATTGTCATTTTGGGTTGGGTGGACTGATATTGATACATTTATCTAGAGAGGAACTTACTTGACATCTGGCTTAACAGGCTTAATGCCACGAGCACGTAAGTCAGCTTCTTTATTATCAAAGAAGCCTTCAGGAAGTGCTCCCTTTATTTGCTTGGCATCTTTACCTGCATTCTGCACTGATTTCTCAGGAAGCTCCTTGGCAGGCTGAACATTTTTTCCTTGTATAGCATTACCAATGGGCAACTCATCCCTCTCATTTTCCAAGTATAATGACTTCATTGCCTGAGTTTTAGCAGAGCCTCCAGAGTTTTTGTTTGAATCAAGATCCACCGAGTTGACGGAATCTGTAACTAAAGTAGATTCTTCAGTCATGTAAAACAGGAATTAAAAAAAAAATTGAGAGATTTAGCCCAAATCCAAGTACTCAATGGCACAACAATGTAATACATAAAGCAGATACAGATGTGTTCTCCTATAGCCCATAAAAGTGTTAGAAACAGGTGGATATAACAAGTTTTCAGTAAGAGACATATCCTATAGAACTTAAAGTAAAAAAAAAGAAAAGAAAAAAGAAAAATTAAAACTAAGATAAGAAAAAAAAATCATAAACAATTTCTTACCAGTTTTTGCTTTCTTTGCTTCCTGATTATCAAAAAAATTTGAAGGAAGCACGGAAGATGGTCGAGCTTTAGTCAATTCTGCTGAGGATTTGGGTTCTGCATTTTGTGCTGAATGATGTTCAGTTCTAGATGACTCTATTCCAGGTGCAGGTTTCACATTGCTTGCCCTAGCATTTCCTGTTGCGCTAGCTTTGAGATTACTAATTGCCTACCCATAATAAGCTTCACATTAAAATTTACTCAACCTTGAGCAATAAGAGTAGAGGTTAAAACAGAAGGGTTGCACATATAACTATGATGCATATGGTCAACTCATATAACTATGATACATATGGTCAATTTCTAAAATACTAATTGACACATTAAAAGGCAATAAAGTGAGGTCGTGCAGGATCATACAATTAAAAGCTGAGAAAGGTAAGATATTGACCTCATGATGTTTACGAGAAGCTTGGTGTGCATCCCATTGAGATTCAGATTTCAAAACAAAATCACAAACTCGACAGACTGGTTGATCAGATTCATTATACCTGTATTATAAAAAGGATAGCAACATATCAATACTTCTAATTCACGGAAATCCATAAAATCTGTTTATTCGCTGTTTTACCTTACAAGAGGAGAATTTATGCGTTTTTCCTTCTTCTGAGCATTCAATTTAGCACGAAACAATGCCTTTTTCCTTGCTTGTGCATCCATTCTGATTTTGTTCACCAAAAAAACATTAAAAACAAAAAACAAGGCTTAACTGAAAGCCTGAAACCAACAAAGCTAAAACTAAAAACTAATCAATGCCCTAACGTAGATCATGTATTAAACAAGTTAATGAATTATCCTTATCCCTATCCAAACTCCCGATTCAAAATAACAACAAGCGCAGTAATGAAAAAAGAAATACAGCAGAGTCATACAAGCCAAGCATGCCCTAATGACTGCTTGATTATCCATTCGAAAAAGCACATATTTTGAAAATTGTTTCTTAAAAAATTATCTTTGACGTCCTGGAATTTAACAATAAAATTTATGAATAAGTTCTTAAACTAACTTTCCTGAGAATGATAGTATTAGGTTTACCGCATACTGAATGCCACAGTAGCTGAGTATCGTGTATTCCTAATTCAATTCTGAATGTTTCTCCAAGCAGCTCAACTAGATTTGCAGCTCTAATCTTCTAAAAGTATTATCCTCTTTAATTAAATAATATCAGATTATTTACCAAAGCGAGGGCAAAACAATTTTTTTAGAACCAAAAAAAAAAAAAAAGAAATTCAAAACAGAGAATAAGCTCGAGACATTCGATAGCAAGTGAATAAAGAGAATATGAAGGAAACTTTCGAACCTGAATTAGCGAATGGAATATCGTCGTCACTGATTGCTCTTTATTTTTCTTGCGGAATTAGCGACGGACAATAGAAGAGAAAGGCAAGAGGGCTGTGCTGGGCACGCCGAACGGGCATGGCACGACCCGCTTTCATATCGGGCAAGGCCCAACTTTAACCGAAATGATTGAAACAAGAAGATAAAGAAAAACAGCCCTTGGGCCTGGGCCTGAGCATGGGCCTGCTTCAAAAATATATCTTTCTCGAATTACCAACACAAATATTATTTTTAATTTATATTTTATTTTATCAATTCATAAGTCTTTTTTAAGATGACGTAAATTTGATCCTTAAATCATACGTTAGGAAACATATATACATATCATGGGCATGCATGTATATAATAACGTATCAAACCGTAACTTGTTAACTAACTTGACAGTTAAAAAAGAGGTAATTACTGCAAAAGATGATGCAAGGCCCCAAGAAGTAAACTTTCTTAATATAATTAATTACAATAGTAATTATAATTAATCTGCGTAACAAGCAACATCACCCACCAAACCAAATATCACTTACTATGAGACTCACTAACTAATATTATTTGTATGACAGCCAGCTTGATGTCAGGTAAAATTTAGGAGACTACATGTAACATAAGTGTTTGACAATTCATTTTATCGGTGTAATTTATATAATTTACATTGAAAAATTCTTTGAACTTGTTTACAACATGAATGAACGGTAAAAATTTTGTGCTATACATAAAAAAGAGAAAATTATGGCTCAAACTATTGATTATTAACTTTTAGCTCGGCCATGATTTGATCCCGACATTTTATTTGATTGAAATCTGTGATATATATTAAAATACAATGAGGCCTTGAAGTCTACCCATTGAATAAAAAAAATATTATTATGAATTAACAAAAATTGTGTGAAGCATGTTGAAATACAGTGAAAAAGCCTCATTAGTATTATTATGTCTGCAAGCATTACAAGAAGAATGGTTGTTGAATTATTGATTGGGACAAAGCTTGCTGCATTATTGATTCCTATGCCCGCACCACCACCCGCCACAACAAGCTGTAGAGTTTCACGAGCGGCAACCGCAAAATTAATGGCTTCTGTATATTATACAATGGCATGGGGCTCCATAAGTCTGCAACGTGAATATGAACTCATGTGGGATCTTCAATTCATAACGAACAAAAACACTTATTAAAGAAGTGGTTTTGAGTTTCGACAGAGTAGTAACTTACTGTTGAAAGCATTTGCAAGACTATGGAATGACAAGTTCTTATAAGGCAGCAAAAACTAGAGGAGGAGATGGTAAAGTACCTGCGGAGGGCTGCTTGGTGCTTCTTTCCCTCGATCAACTCCACTACTTGAACTCTAGTTATAACATACTATCAAAAAGAAAAACGCTTTTTGAAGAAGTGCTTTTGAGATAATGCTTACTAGTGTTGAAACACATTAGCGGATTTAGATATGGTGCCACAAGATATGTTCTGATAAACAACAAAAACCAGAGATTCAGATATGGGATATGTACAGATGCATGTGACTGTGGGAGGAAATTGAAAAAAGGAACAAAACACTTTTTTAGGAAGTGCTTTTGAGACAGTTCTTAGTATTGATATCTAACAAAAGAAAAAGTAGACACCCAAAATCCCATTGTTATGGAGCCAAAACAAATGAATCATATCTACTTTATTTTTACTTTGCTTTATTTATATTAATTAATTTTAAAAGGTCTTGCATTATATTGATTAATTCTTATACAAACTAATGTATCAATATTTTATCATTCTCATATATTTTATATTTTAAAGAGAATAAAAAAATAAATTATATAAAATATGTGAAAATAATATAATTTTATTATGTTAATTTATATATAATATATATATAATCACACAAAATGAGACGATCAAAATTTTTTTGATCATAATTAATTTTGTAAACGTGCTTAGATATTGAGCATGCATCTCTAAGAATTAAATTTATCGTTAAAATCTCATAAAATAAAATAGTAAAATAATTTATCGAAAAAGTATATAAATAAAATAAAGTTTTTATATAAAGAATTTTTGAATTGGGATGAACTAAAAAAATAGAGTTATCATATCAAAAATTAGTGTGCAATTGACTTCTTCATACAGCTTAATAATGGTATTCTTTCATGAACTTTATTCAATAAATATTTTGAGCACTTTGCAAATTATGAAAAGCATTCTAGACCATGCATCATCAATACACCATTATACTTTTCTTTCTTTTATTTTATAAATACATTTTTAAGATTACATGAATTAAAATTTGAATTAAAAAATAGATTAAAAATTCACATTCTTTACTTAATTAAAATAAAAAAATGTCAACAGTTTAAGCTACAACTCAAGGATTATTTTGCGATTATTAGCTAATTAAGATAATATTAAGAAGATAATCTTTAGTGGGTAATGGCAGGGAAGCAACTAATAAAATTGCACAGACATTTTTGGACTCTTAGAGATTTAATGCCACTGCCAAACATATATAATAAAGTTTTCATGGGGGTGGGAGGAATTGTAAATTAATTAAGTCAAGATGTATTTGATGTCACTATTTTTTTTTTAATATAAAGTTATACATAAAGTGTTGAGATATTATAAACTAGTGATTAGTTAGTGATGGAAGACAACACCTAATGCAATATTTGATAATTAAATGTAAAATTTTAGGTCCAACCCATGTATTATTATAGCATAATGTCCAAGTTTCCCTCATTTTGAACCGACCAAATAAATTAGATCACTAAACTAATTTTAATTTCACATATTGACGATTTCCCATGTCAATTTGCAATAGATCTTCGAAATTGACCATTTAATGTACCAAAAACATGTAAAATTTGCTTTCAAGACATCATTTTCCACATGGGATTCTTTGTAATTACAAAGGAGTCTAAAATCTCATGATGTTAAATACCAATTAGATGTTTTAAGCAATATTGGTTATATATGAATTAGATGTTCATTAATTTAGGATAATTCAAATTAGTTGGTAGAGCAATGATTCAATGTAAGTTGCTTTTGGTTTAACCAGACAAGTATGAATTCATTTTTTCTCCACAGTAGTTGCCTTGTTTGAAATTTCATTGCAAATTTTTTTTTTTACTTTCCACTATGAAGAACAAAGGTAGTGGGCATTGGTCCCTACACACGAGTCTTTTTCCCATGCCGTGATTGATGGCAAATACATGAATTAAAAATCCTTAAGTCACACTCCTTGGAGTTTGATCACTCTTAAGTTTTCCCCATTTTTGGAGGGAACTTTGCCATTTGTCTATCCAAGCCCCACTTCATCTTGAGTCTTTCGCAAGTTTCAACCACCCAATTTACTTATGCAATTAGAATATCTTGGTCTCTAATTTTTAGCAAAATACAAATCAAGATAGAATTTGTTCATTTTTTTCACTTGGGTTCCTAATGTCAAATTCGGTTAATAACATTTATGATTTGATTGATAAATCTGTAAAATTAAACTAATCTAAAAAAGGAAACAGTTAAATTTTAATTTTCTTAATAAATTCTTCCCAAAATTTAATGGTAATCTTGTACCATTATCTCACGAGATTGAGTAGTGAGTAAGAATGCAATGATCCCACATTTATTGTATTTCTATTTATAATTTTGCTAAAACCAACGGACTCCAGTGTTATTACTCCATGTACATTTATTTGCATGAAAAGGAACAAAACTCTTCAACAAAAGAAAATAGAGGTCCTAGTCTTCGCATCAACTTCACCATCGTTTTTGCCATTTCTTCCTTCCTACTGTATATATTTGTACATCTATGCACATATATCTCACAAACTTTCAACACACTTACAATTCATTTTATAGCAGTTTACGCAGAAGAACCATGGACTGGTTTTCATGGATATCAAAAACTGGTATGGAGCCTTCTCTTGTTTACGAATATGGTCTTGCTTTTGTTCACAACGAGCTTGAAGAAGAAGACATAGCTTATTTCAACCATGAGTTTCTTCAGAGCATGGGAATTTCAATAGCCAAGCACAGATTAGAGATTCTCAAGCTTGCAAGAAAGGAAAAAGGGGCTGCTGCAGCTGGTTCCAGATCCATGTCAAGACTTATTGTTGCAATCAAGAGAACAAAACGATTTCTTGCTAAGTATTTGAGAACTTGGGTTCGCAGAGAAGAATCTTCAGCCCTTGTTGTTGTTCCAAAGCCTGGTTATTGCACAAGACTGAGAGGAGCAATGCTGAAGAGGAACAAAAAATTTATGGTGGCTAAACAAGGAAGATTGCTGCTCACAAATGGAAGCAATTCAATGGTGATTTCTGGTCCTCCAAGAATCAACAGTTTTTCATGTCCATTGGTGAATTATGATTATCAGGAGGAGAAAATGGACGGTGATGATCATGACGATGATGGTGACGGATATTGGTCAACTGGGGTTGAAGAGATCAGATGGGATACAATGTTTCAGAACTTGAAACCCACATGAAAGGTTAATTTTTTCAACATTTTTTAATAATTTATTTCTGAATTTGATGTTAGATTGTAATGGTGAGAGATGGGTTTTTTTGGTTCTTCCACCAGAGTGTTTTTTTTTTAATTTTTAATTTTTTACTTAAATTAATTTAGAGGTGTGTTAAAGAAGATCATTACTCAATTGATCTTTTTCTTTAGTGGTGGGTCAAGGGAAGACTTTGGCAGCAAGTGTGGTCTGCTTTGTTTTTTCCTTTTTCTTTTCTACTGGACAGACAGGGAAGCACCAGTTCTTAGTGTCTTTTTGAAAAGAATCATTTGTGTTACTGTTAGCTTTGCAAATATTTAGTAAGAATTGTATCTGTACTCTATGTTTTTGGTGTTGAAAATACTCAAAATTAACTGGTAGTTATTCAAACGCATATGAAGTACTTTTCTTTTTTCTTTTGTTGTTCTTGTGTTGAATTTGACTCTTTTCCGTCTTTTTAGATGTTTCTAGTAGTGGGTTTTGTTTTGCTTTTCTTTGCCCCATTTTCTTTTGAAAATCTGGGTTTTGTTACTTTCATTGAAGTGTGAACCCATATGCTAATGGAGGTATGCTGGCAGCCATATAATTTGACCATACGCATTTAATAGCATGAATAGACAGTTCAGATCATATGCCATTATTACTCACAATGAGTAAGAAGCTATTGATCCCAAATCCCTTGGGATCCATTCCACAGTATATTGAGTGGTAAAAGAAATTTCTGGAATAAAACAAAATCCCATGTACTAATACAAAAACTCGGTCATGTTACATATCCCCCGCAAATGGCCTTTGTCTTGAGTAGTTTCAACAGCTACATTTTAAGTTTTCAGCAAAAAGCCACAGGCCACAGCCAATAACATGTCCATGGGGGACACATAACTTGGGCATATCTGAAACATATAATATATATATATATATAGCTAATTCAAGTCACTGCCTAGAGAGCAAAAAAGAGCATCATGAAGGAGACTTGCGGCAAAAGAAAGGTATGCCTCAGTTTTTTTGATGGTTATAATTTCTAATTATCAGTGGTCTGAAGCTTGAGGCACCCGAAAAGAACCCCCCGCATAAAGCATCTGGTAAACGGGTCGTATTCTGACTGTCAAAATTATGCTCAAGATGGTGCCAAGGCCACACATACCGGCTAGGACCAGGAAGGTAAGCCTGAAGCACTCGGCACCTAAGCAGGTGGAACTTCCTTGCTTGGCAGCTTCTGCATCATATACATAACCAGCAAGCAAGCCGGAGAAAAAGAGTGCACCAATTGGGTTTCCCAGCAGAAAGAAGTTATAGATAATGCCAAAATGTTTCAATCCGAAAAGCTCAGAAGCAGTTGGAACCATCAAAGAGTATATGACTCCGTAGCAGACTCCAAGTAGTACAGTTGCTACGTAGAGGGTGCCACTGAGACCTGATGCATAGAGGAGGAATGTGAGGACCATTGTTACATGTGTGCATGTAATCCAAACTGTCCGAGGAATGGTTTTTGATCTGCAGGTAACATAATTCCACATCAAATTGGACATAACCTTCCAATTCAATAAGCATATCACATCTAACAGAAATATATAAGGTTAAAAAATTGTTTAGGAAAAAAACCTGAATAATCATTGAAAAATTCAGGATATCTGTTAAAGAAATTTTTAAAGGACAGATATTAGTTTCAAGGTGAAATTATGCTACCAGGAAAAATTTGGCTGTGGTTTGGAACTATTTCTACAAAAAGAAAATAGGTTTGCATTTTTACCTAGTGCACTTAAATAAAAGCCAATTAGTAATTACCTGACGAAGTGTTCAGAAACAGCACCAGAGCCAAGACGACCTGCAAAATTACACAAGCTGAAGAGACACAACAATTCAGTAGTGTCATCAACTCCTAATGCAACACCAATTTGAGCCAAATTGTTAAGAACTGTGACACCAGCTCCAACCCCAAGAAAATATACAAACCAGAGAAGCCAGAAATCAGCCTTAATAAAAGCTTCACGCAACTTGAAATCCTCCCCCCTTCTAGGTCTTCGTTTCTTCTTCACTGCTCCTTCCCCCACAGCAAGAAGTGTTTCCACATCTGAGATATCTCCACTGTCTTCATAAAAACTTCCAAGATACGTAGCAGATGAAGATGGTGTCAACAAAGGATCAGTCTGGGTTGAATCACCCTCTACTTGAACCAAATTGTCTGAAGAACCAGTGGGTGGAGTAGGTCTCTTGGTATTTGTAGAGAAAAGGGTCATTTTGATAGGAATTGCTAAAGGTGACAACAAAAACACAACCATTATGGCAACTAATGTGTAGGAAAGAGCACCACTAAGAGAAACAAAGTCACTTGTTATTGAAATTGCAACAACATAGATAGCAAGGAAAACACTTGCAGCTTGGGTGAAAATAAAATGGGCATGCACTGAAGAGTCTTCTCCAGAAGCTGGTCTACATGCTCGGATGAAGTACATTGTAACTAAACATATGAAAGGAAGCCCAAGTGTCAGGAACAGCAACAGTTTGGTTGCAGACTCTTGAAGCACCATATTGTATATCACAGTATATACTGCAGCAGCAATTCCAGCGTAACCTTTGAGGATGCCGGCAACAGTACCTCTACTGAGGGGGAAATTCCTCATGTTAGTTACTAGCACTGCTGTCCCAAACCATGCATTGCTGTTAGTGGCAACAACAAGTGCAATCCATAACTGCCATAACATTGGGAATAGAGACTATGAGTACATTTGCTACAACTGGCACATTCACACCAAGAAATAAGCCCTAGCTACTAATATGCCCCAAAACAAAGTCTCCAAAAAATGGTCAACTTCTCGTATGAACTAATGAACATTTACCAACATACATCTCCACCATTGGCATCATGCAATTACTTCCATATATCTGTAGATTTTGGTTTATAATTTTATATCTGTTAATTTTGCATAAAAAGGGACCTCACTCTGAAAATTTCAACATAAGATTTGTGTCAGTAGTTACTATGTACATACATTGAAAAAACCTGCTACCATAAACTCATTTTCACTCAGCACTTAATACTTAATTCATCACTTTCTCTTCCAAGAAGTACAATCAAATGAGTTGAGAAAATATCACTTTGCATTGATTCAAATAATGCATCTTGGAATACCTGATTCTGTAGCTTGAAAGTAAGTGAATAAAGAATGCAACACAAACTTACAAATAATCAAATTCTCCTCCAGTGACTACCAATCCCTTCATACATCCACATTTATCTGTTCTCAGCCATACGATGGGTGGCAAAGAACAAAACTTCTTGATGATATGACAAAATGAAGTTACTTATGACATAATCCAACCATTCTTTTCCAGAGAAACAAAAAAATTTTTTGCACAGAAAAATGAATTTAAAGAACCACATATATTAGTTGCAAAGCAAAAGGTGTGCTTTGATGAAATCGGAAAAGAGAGGGGAAAAAACAAATCAGATCCCTAAAGATATTACAGAGAAGATGATTGTTTTTAAACTGTAAGATATGGTTGTAATCTGCACAGGATATGATGAGGATGAAAATATAGCTTTCTTCTCAGCACACATGCATTGAGTTGATGAATATATCAAACCATAAGGTAATCTTAGTGCTGTGAACAAAAATCACCAACGCAAAGATTCAAGGTATTGCAGAAAATATGGAGTGTGTTAAGATTGACAACACGAAGGTATTTCCAAGAACTGACTTATCATTCTTTCGCTACAATGAAATTGAACCTAATCCAAAGGAAACCAACAAATTTTTCCACAAAGTAATGCTTTGATTCCTCCATGTCCTGTATCCAAGGCTTTTCAATCCTCAAACACCAAAAAACAAGGTCAAAGTCTTGCTTCAACACTCTCAACGAGGGAAAAACAAACACAAGGGCAACAGAAGGAAAATTCAACTGCAGACTCTCCAATATTCCCAGGCGAGATACAATGATTAAAGTAAAGGCTTTCACCAATTAAAGAAACTTAAATAAACTCCTAACACAAGATAAGTTGAGAAACAAGCATGTTACTGCATAAAGTTTTTCCAACATTGGCGGACCTTAAACCTTACGTTGGATTATGATCCATTACTGAAAATTACAAAAGTGCAAGATATATTGATATAAAAAATTTGACCAAATATTCATTTTGAATTTGTGTTTATAGAGCAAAGATTCCCCAAACTTGTTATTCAACACTACAGGCAAAGAAATGACAATTCTTCCAATAAGTATTCAAATTCCACTGGCTTGTCTTCTGTCAATCAGCAGATAAATGCTGTATATTCTTCTTAAGCATTTATACACATATTTAAGCAAGCAGAACTTCTAAATCACAGAGAAATTTCCCATATTTGCCCAACTATTTGATCTCAAGCTTTAGTTGATTTTATTTAACTGTTTTATTTAACAGTTGTGGGAATGAAAAAAGCCAAATTTGCCAAGAATTAGTAAGATCTTGTAACTATGAGAAATACTATGATCAAGCAAACATTGTAAAATTCTGTTTGACAAACACCCTATACCTGATTTGTAGGTAAACAACCAGTTCTACTTATACTAAACAATCAAAATCCTAGAATCAAATTTCACCTTAAAGAAAATCAAACTATCAACCCATAGCTCCAGCTGTTCATCTCTACAATTAGTGTCACCAATAAAACGGTAAAAATTCAGAAACTATTGAAACCCATCAAGGAATGATTCCCGATAATCAAATCGTCAAACAGCTACGGATAAAAATCTACCAATATGCAAAGTAATATGCAATTGAACTCATAGGCAATAGTTCCGGCCAATCAATTCCACAATTCAGTCAAAAAGAATCAAACATGTCAGAAAAAGATACTCAAAACCATGAAGCAAGAACTTAACTAAAACCCATTTTGCTATCATATCTAAAATCTAACTCACCACCACTAGTTTCATGTAATCGACCCCAAGTAGGTACTCAAACAATTTAGTTAAAAAACCAACATCTAGCAACAACTCAGAAATAATAAAATCCACACCTGGGTATCCTCAATTTTCCCTTTATTCACACTACAACAGTAGTTTCATCCAATCCATACCAAATATGCTTTTAAGCCCAAAATACACATATAAAAGGTGAAACTTACTTACCACCCAATAAGGCAAGCCAGTGATAGTCTGGCTAACAGTAAGCCAAACAACACCATAACCCAAGAAACAAAAAAGGACACCAACAAGAAGCACAGCCCAAGGAGGGAACTTGTTGCAAGCAATTCCAGGAAGCAATCCCACACTCTCGCCAATATCATTTGCCACGCCCAAGATTGTAATTTGCTGCTGATTATAACCCAGCACTGATTTCAATGCAGGTGAGTATAAAGGGAAGTTGTAACCGTTCCCAGCTGCTATCTCTACCCATACTGCTGCTGCTAACCCCACCCACGGCGGCCTGCTCCCTGCCTTCAGCACTCGGCTTCGCATACTGGGTATGTCAAAGTTCGAGAGTTTCTGTTATCTTTTGCAGAAATTTTAGATTTTTAGTATTGTTTAGTACTTGAAAGCGTGTGCACAGATTGTTAAGAGTGAAAAAGAGATCTGGAAAGAGCTGAAAAGTTACAGACTAGGTTGGGAGGCTGCGCTTGAATGTTAGAAGCTGAACTTGGATTGGAAGTAGACTAAAAATCCTCACCAGCCCAACTAAAAAGAACAGGATGCCGGATTAAGAAAGTGATATCTATGTTTATGGGTGTTCCATTTTCGGGTCTTTACAGTATTAATCACCTTTTTAAGCGTTCAAGTGACAGAAGTTGACGTTGAAAGATTTGTTTTCATGTAAAGATATATTATTTTATTACCTTAATTAATTGAAATATTATTGAGATCTAAAAGAATATTTGGCCAAGTTGATCTTCTAATCTTTGTTAAACTTTATGTCAAAATTCCAAATAATAAAGTATCATATATTTTTTTATTAATATAATAAATAACATGACATTGATAAGTAAGAACGATATAAAATTAATATTATGAAAAATTAAAATTATAAATATATTAAAATATTATAAATTATACTTATAATTAATCAAAAAAATTTGATTATTGCGCTGATAGGTATTATTATACTCATTTTTTTAAAATTTTTTATTTATATTTTAAATAATATTTATTTATATTTTAAATTTTTTATTATATATTTTAAATATTATTTATTATTTATTTTATATATTTTAATAATTTTTATTTTAAAATTTATAAAAGTCGTTTCAAATTTCATAATTATAAAATTTTTTGAAATATTTTTCAGTGTCTTGTATACAAAACTCTTTTTTTTTTTTTTTATGAGTGTAAATGTAGACAATTAATTAGAAGAAGGAGATTTAGTAGGTGGAGCCCTAAAAGGCGCTAAAGTTTAAAGCGTTCTTGGTGAATATTCATTGTAATGAATAAGTTAAAGGCATATTGTCCAAAACTTTTGGGTACCCGTGGTTTTACTTTTGGCATAATTCCAAATTATGGCAAATTATTATGATTGCTAGTTGAATTTGGCCATTTTGTGGATCAAGATTGGACACATCAACAAAAGTTGTGTTGATCGTGAGAATAATGAGAAGCACTTCTCCTAGAAGTGATTCCTTTTGATGCCAAATTGGAAGCATTTATGATTTCAGGTCTAGGCAAGATTAGAGAAATTTGTAATGACTATTACATCAAATAAAATAAGAGATTAATAATCATCAATGCAGAATTAACACGATAAATTTAAAGTATAATATATTATTTTTACTAATTCATTATAATTTTATAATTATAAGATACTATTGATTTATTATATCCTTTTTTTTTATCATAAATTATGACATATTTTCGTCACATGATTTAGAAAGCAAAAATAATGAAAGCAATGCTTCCATTGAAGGTAAAGGATTGATTTGGAATGAATGTGAGTGTATCACCATCACAATAACTAACAAGTACTTGTGGATCCATGTGTGGAATTTAGCTTACCATTTTCAGTATCACTATATTTAAGAAACATGTTAGAATTTAGGTGTGCATATTAAATACTTGAACACCAAAAAAAAAAAAAAAAAAGACAAATAACATACATGGTGCATGCATCTTCAACATGCACGTTAAACATAGTACATATATGTAAGACAAAAGGTAATGATATAATACTAGACAATAATCTCGAATATATTTGCTAATTTAGAAGTTCATATGATTTCAAAATAAAAATGTAAGACAATAACAAATGATATATAAACTTTTATAGACGAGAGTAGTTGATTTTAAATATAAACAAAATTTAAACAAACACTCACCATTAATTATTGCAAATTACAAAATTCAGTTGCATCATATACTTCTTTTACTTCCTACTACTTTTTCATTGCAATTTTCAACTGTTTTATTGTAATACTCAATTTTTTTCTCATAATTTTTAAAGTTTTTATATATTTTTTTAATGAATTTAAAATTATAACAAAAGAGTTAGAAATTAATATTTTTAGTATTTTTCTAAGATTTGAATAGATGTCCCAACACACACAACTCAAATCAAATACGTTTGTGTTGTATTTTGTGTTTGTCGGCAGCCTTGTCAAATTTGTGAATAGACTTAAAAAACGTATTCAAACTTGTATCAAAGTTTGAAAGTGAATGATCACATTGTAAACGTGTAAATAAGATAAAATTAGGTCACATTATTAATATTATGTCATATATGTGATGCAAGAACATGAAATCCAAAAAAGTCCATTGTTCATTTGTTAATTGTTTTCAAAACTTTAAGTTTATAAACATTAAAGTCTCAAAAATGATGAATGAGATTTGAATTTTTGAAATAAAAAAATTCAAATGCATGAGCACTAACATATTTTATCGGTTTCCTTTTAATACTTTTTAAAAATATTTATTAATATACCTAATAATACCCGTAAGACATATAAAGTATCATTTTAATTAATATATAATTATATACTAATTTGTAAATCATCTCTAATAATTATTTAGCTTGATAAATACCTATAAAGAAAGTCAAATTTATGAATAAATACTTATGTTTTTAATTTAATATTTATGTAGCGCTAATTAGAATAGTCAAATGGTCCATTATTTATATATGGACTATATCTTGTCATTTAGGACAAATTTTATATATGTCTATATATAAATTAAAACCTTAATAAACTTAAAGATATAATTTTATTTTCTATTTTGGTCAAAAATTATAAATTATGCATTTTAATTGATGTATAAGATTTTAATTGATGAATCCATTTCTTTGAAGGCCCATGGGCCAAGTTTGTGTTAGTACTACCTCATTCGAATTAGCCTTTTTTTCAAAATTTGTTCAAAATATTTTATCTAAAAATTTGATACAAGTTGTAGAGATTTAAATTTTTTTTGATATTTTTTTTCTCTTAATTTAATAAGATAATGATACGTGACACATTTAATAATAAATAATTTACATTATATTTTAAATTTTTTAAATTATATTATAAAATATATCTAAATTATTTATTATTAAATGTGTAATATCATATTTTTGTTAAAATTCAAGAAAAAAAAAGACTACAAAAGGATTTAAATTCGGATGGTATATGGTATTCATGACAATTTCCATCAACTAACAAAAGAAAGGGCACCTTTTGTTTGTTTGTTTATGCTCAATTCATCAATCCGTCAATTTTTATTGGATATTATCGATCATATTGCGTCAAACTTGAATTTTTAAAATAAAAAAATTAAAATGCACGAGCACTAACCTATTTTAACACTTTTTTAAATATTTTTTAAAAATATTTATTAATATATTTATTAACACTTTTTTCATGTGTAGGATTGGCAAATTTGAAGAATTTGGAAGTTTTGGATCCAGGAGCTAATGGAATAAGTGTTAGCTCTCTACCAAGGTTAGGTAAGCTATTGAGATTCGAAATGAATTTCATCAAACCCTTCTAAAATCCTCCAAATTGACAACTTTGAGATAATAAATTTTTTTCCCACGTAGGATTGGCAAATTTGAGAAGCCTGAGAAGATTGGATCTAAGTACTAATTTAATAACTATAAGTGGCTCTCTAACAAGCCAAGGTATACAGATTTTAACCCTGGAATTATATTGTTGATAGTAGTTCACATCAATCCATATTTAACATTCTTATTTTCTTATTTTGGTTCTTGTTCTAGGATTAGCAAATTTGACAAACCTGGAAGTTCTGGACCTAAGTAAAAATTTTATGAGCGGATCCATAGCAGGACTTGGTGACTTTTGAACTTGTATAAAAATTGAAATGGGACTGAAATTTTACCTGTTGATGCCTTGGGAATTGATCATTCTTTTCGTTCTAATGATGGCTGCAGGATTAGCAAATTTGACAAACTTGAAAGTTCTGAATCAAGGGGAAATGATAGAGGCGGTGGGTCCATGACAGAATTGGGTAATCTCCAGAATTAAAGTTTGTTAACCTTTCTTTCATTAGAAAAATGAAAAACCGTATGGATGTAGAATGGTTTCTTCTTTCTTGTTGCAGAAATGTTAGCAAATATAGAAAGTTGAAAGCATTGGATCTGAGTTCTAATAATATAAACGGTTCTCTAGAAAGCCTAGGTAGTCACAGCAAATGAATACCCATTAGTCTTAGTATAAATCCTTCCCTTGGTTTTTGACCTTTTTTCTTCAATTTTTTCAGGAATATGCGAGCTAAAGAATCTTTCTGGGCGATTATCTCTATGAAAATTACTTTGGCAGCACCCTTCCTAAATGATGCGAATAAAGGTGCAAATAAAAGTCAACTAAAAATCTCCCATGTCAACAGAGTTAAAACTGTATGGTCTCATTTTCTTTTGGCCTTGGTATCATCATATTTGACTGCACTAGCCTCGCTTATCACTTTTATCTCTTCGCACTAATAGAATTGAATTAAATCTTTATCCTTCCACTTCTAGTTTTTAATATCTATATATATATATATATATATATTTTGTTGCTGTATATGCAGGATTAGCACATTTGAAAAACTTGGAAGCATTGGATCGAAAGTTTTAATCATACAAGTACTGCCACTATAACAAGGATAGGTAAGCTCCGGATGTTATAATTTATAATTGATCAAACTCTTATTCAATACCCTTCGAATACTAATGTTAAAATAGCACGTTTTCTTTTCTTGGGGAGAAGGATTGGCAAATTTGAGAAGATTGGAACTAAGCTATTGTGAAATAAATGCAAGTGTTTCTCTAATAAGCCGAGGTAACAGTAACAATTCATTTCCTATTTGCCTTGGATGTTACGTCCTTGGCTTAAGTTCTCAATACACCCTTTATTATAATTTTCTTATCTAATTATGAAATTCTACTATTCTGAGTTATGTATATCATTTGCCAAGGTAAGTAACATTTTAACATAGTTGAAGCTTTATTATATAATAGTACCTTATCCTATTCTACGCCAAGCTGCATATGCATATTTTACTTGGTTGTATTTGACACAATCTTTCTCTATTTAATTACCATTTGCATTTTGTTGTTGCAGTATTACAAAATATCCCAAGTATTACAAGTAATCTTTCTATATTCTTGTGTCTACCTTCTTTTGTTTTTGATTACTTTTCTTTAAATTTTTCAGGAATATGTGAGTTGAAGAATTTAGTTGGATTGAGTCTAGAGGGAAACAATTTTGAGGGTGACCTTCCTCAATGTCTCAACCACTAGACTTGCCTCAAGGTTTTTGTTATTTCTGACAACTTGTTAAACGGAAACTTACCATCTGTTCTAGCAAACCTCACACTCCTTGAATATTTGGATCTTTCTTACAACAACTTTGAGGGCATTTTCCCGCTCAGTTCATTGGCTAATCATTCAAAGCTTCAAGTCTTCCTGCTATCAACGAAAAACAACCTGTCAAAAGTGAAGACTAAAGATGGTTCCCTACAGCTCAATTGAAGCCCCTTAGATTAAGCAATTGCCACTTAAATGGAACCATTGCCAGTTTTCTTCTACAACAACATGACTTAAAATACCTTAACCCCTCTCACAATAAGTTGGTGGGCAATTTTCCAACTTGGTTGTTGCAGAACAACACAAAATTAGGAGGTTTGCTATTGAGGAACAACTCATTCACGGGAAATCTCCAACTGCCAAATTTCAAACTTGATTTGATTCGTTTAGATATTTCTAGTAATAGTTTCATTGGTAGAATCCCCCAAAAAATTGTGACCATCCTTTCGAAATTACAATATATGAATATTTCCAATAATAATTTTGAAGGCAACATTCCTTCAACAGGGGAGATGAAAGGAATCTCAATAATGGATTTTGTTAGAAACAATTTCTTTGGAGAACTGCCCGCATTTCTTTTCACTAGTTGCTTCTAACTATTGTTTCTAAACCTATCTGAAAATAAATTCTATGGGCAAATTTTTTCCAAAAATATGAACTTGCCAGGATTGCAGTGTTTATATTTGCACAGCAACGACTTCAGTGGAAAAATTGAAGATGGGCTATTGAACTCCATAGCATTACATGTCCTAGATATATCGAATAACAAGTTCTCTGGTCATATTCCACCTTGAATCGGTAACTTCTCGGATCTTCAGGTGAAGATCGGCTTACGAATTTGAAGCAGCTGAAGAATACCTCTTGAAGAACAGCAGGTTCTCCGCTTACAAATTGGCATCCATAGCGAAAAGAACAGTATGCGTATTTATGTACTTTTTTTTTTGGTTCGTAATTATTGTGTTTAGTGAACTAAAACTTGTTTATGCAATTAAATGCTTCTTAATGAAAAATTAAAAATGGATGCTCTCATTTCCTTTGGACATTTGGTATTATCAAACTCTTATTCAATGCCCTGCCCTTCGAATATTAATTTTATTCTTGTGGAGAAGGATTGGCAAATTTGAGAAACTTGAGAAGATTGGGACTAAGTTCTTGTGGAATAAATGCAAATAACTCTCTAATAATAAGCCCAGGTAACAGCAACAATTCATTTCCTATTTGCCTTCCATGTTGCATCTTTAGTTTAAATTCTCAATATACCCTTGATTATAATTTTCTTATCTAATTACAAAATTCTGCTATTTTTAAAGTTATGTATATCATTTTATTTTGTTGTAATTGACATAAACTTTCTATACTTAATTATTATATTTGTTTAATTTTTAATTATAATTACTTGCCTTTTTTCTTCTACAACATGTTGCAAGTGAAGATTAAAAACTGGTTCCCCATAGCTCAATTGCAGGCCCTCAGTTTACGTAATTGCCACTTAAATGGAACCATTTCTAGTTTTCTTCTACAACAGTATGACTTAAAATACCTTGACCTGTCTCGTAATAAGTTGGTTGGCAATTTTCCAACATGGTTGTTACAAAACAACACAAAAACTAGAAGGTTTGCTATTGAGGAACAACTCATTCACAGGAATTCTCCAACTACCGAATTTGAAACTTGATTTGATTCATTTAGATATTTCTAGTAACAGTTTCAGTGGTATAATCCCCCAAAATATTGGTAATGTCCTTTCGAAGTTACAATACATGGATATTTCCAATAATAATTTTCAAGGCAACATTCCTTCTTCAATAGGGGAGATGAAAGAAACCTTTATAATGGATTTTACTAGAAATAATTTCTTTGGAGAATTGCCTGCACCTCTTTTCACCAGTTGCTTCTCACTACTGTTTCTAGGCCTGTCAGAAAACAATTTGTACGGGCAAAGTTTTCCCAAATACATGAACTTGACAAACTTGCAGTGGCTATATTTGCAGAACAACCATTTCAGTGGAAAAATTAAAGACGGCCTATTGCATTCCAGAAGATTACTTGGCTTGGATATGTCAAATAACAAGTTATCTGGTCATATTCCTCCTTGGATCGGTAACCTTTCAGAACTTGTGGTTCTTTTAATGTGGAAAAATTATTTGGAAGGTACTCTTCCTGATCAACTCGGAAGTTATATTGGGATATTAGACATTTCTGAAAATTGTTTGTTTGGATCCATTGCATATTCCCTCAACCTTCCGTCAATAAAGCACCTTTACTTGCAAAAGAATGCTCTGGGAGGGCCAATCCCAAATGCGTTGTTTAGAAGTACAAAATTAATGACTCTAGATTTGAGTAGCAATGATTTTTCCGGCAGAATTCCTCATCGAGTTAATAACCTTTCAGATCTGCGTGTTCTTCTTTTGGGAAGGAATCAACTGCAAGGACATATTCCCAACCAACTGTGTCAATTACAAAAATTAGGTATATTGGATCTTTCCCGTAATAGACTCAATGGATTAATACCTTCATGTTTTACAAATGTGTCATTCTGGCAAGTAAGAAATGATGATTTGTATGGATTCGAAATTGAGTATGGTGAGTATGCGGGTGTTGGTTCAATTGGTGCTTACTATAATTCCACTTTCCAGTTGTTGTTGGATGGGGACAGTCATACATCAATAGAACAACGAGTAGAAGTGGAAATTGTTAGAAAGAATAGATATGAAGTTTACAACGGTAGCAATCTCAACTATATGGCTGCATTGGATTTGTCGTTTAACAAATTGACAGGAGACATTCCTTCAGAAATTGGAAATCTTTCAGAATTGCAAGCACTGAATTTCTCCTATAATTCCTTGTCAGGTACCATACCCAAGAGTTTTTCTAATTTGAAAATGATAGAGAGCCTAGATCTTTCCCACAACAAATTAAATGGTCAAATTCCTTCTCAACTAATTGAGCTAAGCTTTTTATCTGTCTTCAACGTCTCATACAACTACTTGTCCGGCCCAACTCCAGACAAAGGACAATTTGCCACGTTTGATGGCAGCAGTTACAGAGGTAATCTTGATCTCTGTGGTTATACAATAAATGAGAGTTGCATCAATGCAGATGAAATTCCAGTAGCAACTTTCAACAGACGAGAAGAAGATGAAACTGCAATAGATATGGAGTCATTCAAGTGGAGTTTTGGTGCATCTTTTGTCATGTTCGTATTGGGTTTATTTACAGTCCTTTGGGTTAACTCATATTGGCGCAGGATATGGTTTTATTTCATTGAAGCATGCATTGATTCGTGCTACCATTGGCTTCTGAAATGTGTATATCTTGTCCATGATCATGCTAGGCCATAGTAGTTAAACTGTTTCTTTCCTGTTCGATGCTTCGGTTTTCTCTCAAAATTGTACTTCTTGGCTCTCTTAGAATCTCTAATTGGGTATGGAAGGGTGTATGTTCTGTTAACTTCATGTTGCTTCTTTTAAATCCACATATCAATTTGTCAACTTTATTCTGTTGTGGTTGGCTGTTTATGTTCAGTTTCATCTGGCTCATTATTAGTGTTACTCCTCCTCTTTTCAAGTGAAGATTGCTTCCTTTCTCTTTCCTCCTTTCTGTCGATAATTTTCATGAATACCTCGTTTAATTTGTATGTTTGACAACGAGAGTGCTTTGAATTTCTTGAGAAAAAAATTAATTAAATGAAATGAGTTCCTCCTTAACCGAGTTCATCAAAGTTTAAAACCGAAAACATATAAATTGCTCGCAAAGTTACATGTCTTGAAGATATTCCTTTGTAATTGAATTGAACATGTTTTTTTTTTTAGTGCTCAAGAGCCAAAAGTTATAGTTGATGTGTTTAATGTTAGGGTTAATGGCTTCTGTTTTCGGCATTAAAACCAGATGGAGAAAATCTGTACAAACTACCAAACATGAAAGCTTATTGCGGAGTGACGTGACAGCAGGTTCAGAAGTTTTTCCCATTTTCTGGTTTGGTTTGGTTTGGTGAAATTTGGTGATTTTGAGAAGAAGACTATGGAATTACTATTGCTTTTAGACATCTTGCCGCAAAGAGGGAAGTATAGAACCCGGAATCATGATCAGATTCAGCAGCCAATTTTGCTTTGAATTTATTACGAGACAAAATATTGCCTGGTAGAAGAAACAGAGGAGATCCAAAAACAGGCTTTGAGGGTTCTCCTCTCCTGCCAAATTTTCGTCTTTCTTCTGTGTAGAAATTTTGTTGAAATCAGTTGGTGCCTTTACTTAAGATGATGCATTCCTTTTTCAGGAATGTGCACACGATGCAGCCCTTTAGCTGAGAAGGCATTGTCACCTGCGAAAATTGTTATTTTTGAGTAAAAAAATTGAGAAGATAGAAATTCCCCATGCTTATCATGCTTGTGTCAATTTATTAATAATAATTGTATATGTATTTATTTTTGGTTTATAATTATTGTGGTAACGATTTCAATTTCAAATATTTTGGATTAAAAATACTATACACCTTTGCAGTTTATGATAGTTTCAAGAGTTTAAAACAGTTAAAACTATTAAATCTTTGTTATAATTTCTGCATCAACAGTGCATTACCATGTTTGACTACACCAGCTTCACTTACCACTTTGATCTTTCGTCACATTGCAATTGAAGGATTTAAACCAAATCAAGGTATTTTTTCACGTACTAAAGCTAGAGATTGTCCTGTATACATTCAATATGGCTTACATATTAATATTTTAACTCGTATAGTAATTATTTTAAATATTTTATTTATATTTTAAATTATTTTATTATATATTTTAAATTTTTCATTAATTATTTTAACTTTTAAGGGATATAAGGTATAATTGTTGTGTATTAACAATTCCCTAAAGTCAAATTTTGAAGGTATAGAATGCCTTCATATTTTGAAGATATTCCTTTAAAATTGCAGCAGGTTTTCCAGAATAATATTTATTCTATACCAATAGTTCCATAGATGGCTGGTGAAGGAGAAATTTGCTCACTGTTTACACGTGTTTTCAAATCAAATCATATTCATTTAAAAAAAAGCTCAAAACAATGATGCTCCAGTGCATTCTTAACATTTTGACAAGATTCAAAGCAAATTTTATTAAAAATCATAAATAAATTACCATAGAGTAGAACAAACTGTCCACTACCGAGAAAAAGCAAAACAATGCAATTACAATACTCAATCTAAATTATAAAAACTTATCTAAAAGAACAACCACCCAGTTCCCCTGTATAGAGAAATAACAAATTTCTTTGAACTTAATAGAAATCGAAGCCAATAAATATGCAAGAAAGATGAAAGCAAGTCTTGTTCCTCAAATTCGGCCAATTATTTCTTTATTGATCAAACAAAATCTTTTAACAAGATAAAAAGGCGATTTGTACACACCTTACTGTAACTCCACCATTTATCAACCATTTCTACGTGCTTAAAGCATGTGATGCAAAACAAATTTGTCAAATGAAAAGTGGGAGAAAAATAGGAAAACACCTTTCCTGCATCTTGTTGCTTTGCTCAATCTCTCTTTAACGAACAGAAGCACAGATTGACTGTTGATTGTGCAACTCTGTTACTGCACTAGTGAAATGCTGCCTGTTTTTCCTCCGTTTCCTGACAACTATAAATCCTTCACCATCCCCACTGTTATTGTTTGCATCTTTTGCTTTTTGTCGTTCTTGATCATGGGATTGAGACACTGAATTTATCTTGCCTTCTTCATCCCCACAAAGGATTTTTATGATTGCACTATCATTTGCAATTGCATCTGCAGAATATTCAGAATGCTCGGACTTCTTCTCATGACCTGAAGATTGACTGGGAGCATCTATATTATGCTGAACTGACTTTACAATGAAGCTAAGCAATATCTGCCTTGCCAGTTCTGACTTTTCAGCCTCCGCACTGCTCTTTCTTGAGGTATTATCCTTGATTTGATTATTGGAAACTTTGTCAAGTTTCTCATCCTCTGCCTCACTGGTGTGATTCAAAGAGTTTGACTCATTCAAAACGTTTGAATCTGTATTTTTGAGATTCATTTGCCATCCTCTCCTTGGTACAAACTCAGGTGCATGTGGGTTCATGTTCATTGAAGGCCCCAACCCATTTGTTTCTGCAATGGGAGAATGGTATTTTGGGAATTCATGTTTAATCAAGTAAGAATGACTAGTTCTGCAATAAAGAGACGATCTAGGCCCACAAGGAACTCTGGCAGCAGGCGATGGTCCAGTTGGCTCCACAAGCATACCTTGACTGGCTCTTACATCATAAATACTTGTCACAGCTACAGAGTTTAAAGGTTGAGTCATGGAGAGAGCTCCAGGATTAAATGGTTCAGCTGCAGCAGAAAGCTTACTCCCATTTTTTTCTATGGGCTTTTCCTGGTTAGAAGAACAAGGAATTTCCTCAGCTTCTGCTACAGTAGTTTCAGCTTGAGCTATACTTTCATGATTTTCTTCTTGCTGATCACCACCTGCCACATCTTGAACCATAGAGATTTGGTTATTCACCTCCTCCTCTGATGTCTCTGGTGCAATACTGCACATCTGGGTTTCAGTTTTTTCCTCGCTTACTTCTTCTACTTTCCCTGGCAATGGCTTTAGAACCGTACCTGGTGGTGCAACAGCTACTTCCTTATAAGATAGAGACTTGGAAGCCATGGCAGTAAGACTTGCTGGACTGGTTAAAACTTTGGAGACAGAAGCTTTTCCATGCAGTTTAATTGAATCTTTTGCTGGTGACAACTCACTTGCACTGGTCCTCGGAGTTTGTTTCTGTGCCTGTAACAAAATTTCTCGCCTATTGCTTCTTTGTCTATGATTTGAATAATCAGAAACATTTATGTTTAGCTTTGCAAGAGCTGGTCGCCTCTGGGCAAACTTCCGGCCACCAGCATTTCCCGTCCTTCCTTTTGGATTGGCTTCTTGCCACCCCTCATCTGAAGTTGTTCCTTCAGCAAATTCACCTGTAATTACAGTTCCATATTGAGTAATACTGTCATTCTTTTCTGGCTCGTCGGAATGAACCATTTTCTCTATTACTTCCTCAGTCTTGCTTTCCGCTTTAGCCATACCATTTTTCATTCCATCATCGAGCAAGGCATCTTCAACCATCACATCATGATGTGGTTCAGGGATCTTTGCACTAATATGCACTACCTTAAAAAATAAAATAAAATCTTTATAAGCATGTAAAATGTAAAAAAATTGAGAAATATAATATTATGGTGTGACCAACAAAAAAAAAGCATTGTAAAGCCTCAAATGTTGGACAAAACTCAACCAATAATTTAAGCTGATATTTAAATAGAATGCCAAATGCAATCATTCTGCTATTTGGCTCATCGTGTTTCTAAGTGAATTAGTGCACTAGTGTCTCAAATTGTCAACTCAGGAACATTTACATTAGCTGCTCATGGTATTCACATCTCTGAATTGAGGGCATTCACATGTCATGCACACACACCATGAAAGTAGAAGTATGAAGTCAACAGTTGATATCCATCCTCAAAAGAATTTTGATTTTAAGCCCTATTAAATTATGTACTTGAAAGTCATTGTGCTCATGTTTCATTTGAGATCATGGCCTTCAAGTTGTCAAATTTTCTTCATGGTGTGCAAGCTAACACCTATACTTCACTTGGTTTTAACTACAGTATTAATGTTAAAAGTACAAATGGCCATTTCCAGAAGTTCTCAAAATTTCAGAAAAGAAGGCTTAAGTCCTCACTGATTCTTTCTCCCAAATCCTAAATAAAGAAGAAATATTATCCTGAAAGAGTTACATGCATTTTGCATGGATGAAGGATTTACTCATTTATCAGTAAATCAGAACATATTGCAAACCTAAACCTTATAACAATTACTTTAAGCTACCATTTAACTAATATCACAATAAACAACAACAACAACAACAAAGAGAAAAAAGAATAGCAGCATGCATAAGAAATATCTTCTACCTTTGCACGTCGCTGTTTCCTATGCAGTTCATTTCCTTTAGAATCTTGATCAGGACTTATGAAATCCAGGAGATCTGATACACTGCAAAAAAGGGGTCACAGGTCTTGGTGCTGCAAGAAATAATCAATAATTTAAAAACAAGTAATTTGGGAATACCCTATTAATACCTAAGGTGACCTTTACTTGCAATGGATGCATCTGGTTTTGGAGTTCCATTACGTGCCGCTTCTTGCTGCTCTAGAGCTTTTGATTCAAAGTACTCGAGCCATGCAGCAGCATCCTGCAAAACGAAACACAACCCATTAATAATATGAAAATTAAAAGGTTTCTTTTATGGGACGGTTAAATACCAAAAACTCAAACCTGGCCTATGCATATCCCAATGATCCCTTTGCTAAAAGATTGACCAGAAAAGAGAAGCCAACCAAATTGCAATAAACCACCAACAAAATATGACTAAATGTGATCACCTGAGTACGCAGGTCTTCTAGCCCAAGTTTTGCTGTGAGTATCTTAAGTGTCGTTTGCTCATGTTGCACGCTCAATGAATATGCTTCCATCAGTGAAAGAGCGATGGCTATGGCGTGATAGCTGGCAGCTGTCTGTCAGGTGAAGAAATCCAATAAAAGGTTAAGTTCACATAAAAATTTGTGTGTTATGTATATATGTACATATGAGAGAGAGAGAGAGAGAGAGACACCTGTATATGATCTGCTCCTAATAATCTTTGGTTGCATTTAAGAGCTTCATGAAGATATCTAAGAGAAACATGAACATTTCCCATGCCCTCTTCCATCATAGCCACATTTATGTATGTTGCAGCAGTGTTCGGATGTGAAAGTCCACAAGTAAAATGCAGAAGGAATAAGGCTCGGTTTACATATCTGCAAATAGCACAGTTATGTCTTCAGAATAAAAGGCAAAGATAAGCAAGACAAAGTATATAAGAACTAGGCAGATTCAATAAGGAAGTTACATTTTCCATAACTTCCATTTTAATTTGACTAAATAGAGGTTAGTCAGTTAAAGAATGAATAGCACAAAGACATTTTCTCTGGTAAATCGAGTACAAATTAAATAACTGGTTACGACTTACTTTAGAGCCAATTCAATGTGTTGAAGGCGATAATAAAAAACTGAAAGGTCTCCATAGCTTTTCATTGTATCTGGATGGTCAAGACCAAGCTCTCTCTCATTAATATCCAAAGCCTTCTGCTGATATATAGCTGCCTAAAATGAAGAAACAAAAAGGTTTTGAGTATAAAAACAGTGCCAGGCACATATATCCTCTAACTATTTAGACTTAAATGCTATAAGACCAAATGCCAGAACATCTAATATCAAGTGTGCTTTACAGGAATCTAACAGATCAAGAATGAACACATTTGATTTCATTAAAATATATAATCTATCTGAATTGTGCTAATGCATGAACAAGCAATCCCTCAGTCCAGCAAATTAAAGACTTGCCAATGCATATTGGTTCCACTAGACCATAAATACTAATGATAATGCAGACACTTTCAAAACAAATGCCCCAATCAATCAGAACCTTTGTACAGAAGGAAGATATGATAATACTCAACCTAGATTCCCAAAGCTAAAGCTAAAATATAGATGAGAAGATTGTTATACCTGATTGAAATCTCCAGTATGGTAGAGAACTACAGCTAGAAGACTGTAAGCGCTTGCAGTAGTCCGATGGTAGGGACCACATACAGCTATCATCTTTGACAATGCCTTAAATTGCAAGTAATTCATCATATGGGATCAACTGACATCCTATCACGAAAAGATTATGTAACTAGACTGAGTGGATTATTACCTTTGTTCCATGATTTACAGCATCCTCTAGTTTTCCTTTATCAAGAGCAATTTTGGATGACTCTAACAAAGTTCGTCCATCAGATGAAGTGCATCCTACATGCTGTAGGGTTACCATAGAAATATCACAGTTATGTTCAATCTATAAATGACTGTGCAGTTGAGAAGTTAAAAATTAAAAACATAATGAAGAGAGAGAGAGAGAAATAATCCCACCTTGCAAACAGGAACCAAGCTGACAATGTCATCTCCCCTGAAGGGGTTTGGGCATTCCATATCATAATCTCTTGGAAGCAACTCCAACCCAATCTGGATATAAACAAAATTAAAAAAAAAATGGGTAAAATTCAGCTTTGAACAAAATCAGGAGCCAAAACAAAAAAAAAAAGTGACTGTTACCTTACCTTATGGCAAAGCCCACGGAGAATCGAAATCTTTCTCAAAAGTTGAAACTCGTCTTTCAGGGTCCAAGCAAATCTTCTGCTAAGAAACATTCGTAACCACTGCAACTTGAGGATATGATCTTCATTCAAGCTTTGGTCATGTTCCATCTCACAGCAGCCAAGTAAGAAATTTAGGGATGCAGCTATAGCTGCAGATAGGTCTGGTACATTGTCAACAGATGCAACAACTGCTTTAAGTACATGCTTGAAAGCTCGAGTAACCATCTCATGAATACAGAGTGACTGTATGTGAGGAAGCTTCTCTGCAAGTTCAACCTGATTTGAAAATGGGATTACAACCAATGAAAGAAGAATACCAAGTTGCACAGTAAATGCAAGTCAATTTCTCAACAAGGTGAATAATTTCAAAAATTCTATCATGTACTATGATTTTCAAAAGGAACATTAATAATACAGTACAGGATCACATAGAGAGTCACATTTACATAATGAAAGATTATATTATTGTGATTGTGGATGATTGGTGGTGGTTGTGTATCTGAGAGAGAGAGATTTGGCTCACCACACGACCTAGCGAGCGCATTTGTAGTCCCCTTAAATGCATAAAGTCAGTCAGTGTGTGGCCATCAACCGGAGAGAGTTCAAGTGATCCAAAGTCGCTTACCTAAAAAAGAATGGAAATTAGTTAGTAACCCAAGCACACCCAAATCTAAAATGGTTGCAAGCCCCCAAAAGATCAAACAGTACCAGCTTTGGTAAAGCAATGTCATCATAATATTTGTGTGCCATTTTCATAAGCTCATCCATTGCCTGTTGCAAGAAGTACACCAAACCAGTTATTCCCAAGGTAAACAGAAAAGGAAATATACAAGTACCACAATAACAAAAATAATTAAAATCATAAGAATATGACGAGAGAGAGAGAGAGAGAGAGAGAAGAATTAGCATTAACAAGTTGGGTATCAAAATATATAAAGCAAGAATGAATTTCAAGCTTTGATTTTTAAAGTTGATATTTATAACAAACTTGAAATTCAAAAACCTTTGAATGAAGACCAGTTCCAGTTTCTTTCAAGCGCAAGAAGGCGTCTTCAGAAATTAGTTTCTCCAATTCCATCTCACTGTTGAGCTCACCATAGCTTTGCTGTCTAATATCCGTTCCCACATCCATGCTCCTTGGAGCATTATCCTTTTCATTCTTCTCACTTATGCTTCCAGTGCTATTAGGTTTATTATCCCTCTTCTTCAAAAATTTAAATTGCTTTCCAAGACCTTTTACAGCTTGTTCAGTCTCATTATCATCCCCAGATCTCCCAGAATTATTATCTGTTGGAGTTTCCTGCTTTTGTAGATGTTGTACCCAACAGGAACCAAGTTCCCATCTGATAGATCTTTCAGAAGCAATAGTCTCCACCTCTAACTTGGTCAAACTCTGTTTAATTACTCTTCGAACAAGACTTCTAAAAAATTTCGAATCGTCCGAATTGCACTGAGGTGACTGCCCTCCTCCAGGTGATTCAGCAGTGAAAGACTTGTGAAGCGGAACTCTTAAGCTGCAACAAGTTGTTCACCCCATCAGAACAAAGTAAATGGAGAAAGAGATAACTAAATGCAATAAAAGCATTATCCTCAAGAACAAGTCTTGATACTTTCTGAGTTAGCACATCCTAAAAAGTTGATGACCTATTTCAGGTATCCACTGTAATTGCACTATTGCATTTATTCTTTTTCAAACTTTATCCTCACTATCTGTTAGTGACTTATCAATATTGCAAACCTAAGTTAGGACACAGAAATAAAAACACTCTACCAGTATAGTGAAAACTATGCCTTTACATTTCCTCCAACCACTCATTATCATTCAGAAAGTCTTACTACACATTAGTCGAGCATGCCCATACAGCAGAGAATCTCCACAATTTTTGAATGCTAAAAAAGCTATTTTCCAGAGCAAAGCATGCTGTTAGTGGAGCAAATATCTCCAACACAATATCATTGTTTGTTGCTTTAAACATAGGGGTAAAAGAAACCTGAATTTGAAAATCTAATACCAAATGGCCATTGGTTATATCCCATCTTAACACGTGAAAAAGAAGCAGGTGTTGTCCTTTCAATAAAGAATCCCAGACATCAGCAATTCATTTCTTTTCTATCCACTGACTAGACAGACAACACTATGCATCATGAATTCATATGTGATAGATGCTAAGCAGATTAGCTCATACCACTAGGTATTTCAAAGATAATTATTTACATCTAACTGTAGATCCCTATATATATATTTCCTAGTAGTGCATGTTATGAGCGAGAGAAACAGCAGATTATTCAAGCTTGTTAATAAAGAATTGTGTTACAATTCAGACCTGTTAATGTTAAGAGCATTAGCTCCTCCATCCTGCTGACCATCTATTTCAATATCTTGAGTATCAAATTTATCCTTCTTCACATCACCAACAACTTTTACTACCGCAGTGTATCCACAATGTCTTACAATGACGGTACCCAGTGAGGAAATATCCTGCCAAAAGCAATATTGTTCAGTTCTCTTTATTAAAAATCTTCAAAAGGAACCAAAAAAATAAAAGGAAGATGAACCCAAACATTTCAAGAAGATTTTATTTCAAACTCTACCATACTGAATAAATCTTGCAATTTTATCCAATTGAGATCATTTAACCATGTCCAATCAAGGTTAATAAGCTTTCCCAAAAAGAGTTGATGAGGTTAAGTTAGAACAAACTACAAGCAGAAAATCAGAGAAGATGTGAATTAAAACAGTAGCAAAGATCTGCTAACATGTGATATCAACAGAATATATATGCGTGTGTGTGTGTGTGTGGTGGGGGGGGGGGGGGTTGTTGAGTGAGTTAGAAAAAGAGACAAAAAGAGTGAAGAATTAAGTCACAGACCACCATCAGGAAAGAGATCATAAAAAATGAGATATTAAAACCTGCTTAAGAATGTTTCCAGGTGATAGAAGAACTATATTGTGCTACCCATTTAATTAATTTCATTTTAATGATTTTTTCCCTTGTGTGTGCAGGAATAAAGAGGCAAAGGTGAAACGTACTTACACGAACAACTACACTCGCATCTGCTGTGACCCCTTTAAGTAAATTCCTTCGAGCGACTTCCTCAACGCACAATCTAGATGATTGATTGCCATTAATTTTTACCTCAGACTTCAAGCTTGCATCTGCCATATCACGTTTTACTGTAATAGACAAATCTCCCACATGATCTTCATACAATATTGCACCCTGACAACAATTGATTGCATCTTTAGCATTTAAATTGGAATCCATGAGATGACCTATTGCTCCAACAGCTTTAAAAATTGAGACATCAACAAATTGGTTATGAAGCAAAAAGGCCTTCCGATCTCTAATCACCCTCTCCTCTTCAGTTTTGCAAGGAAGTCTAGCCAGTATAGCAAATTCTGTAGCCCATGGTCGTATATCATGTTCTCCATCTCTTCCCTGGCCTCCACCATTGCCACCCCAATTCTCATCTTCTGCTGGTAGAGATGGGAAACCTGATGGAGACTCAGCTACAGAGGGAGGGACAAGCCATGTATTTGCTCGAAATCCATAGGGAAGATTACCAAACTGAAGAACAATAAACAAATTAAAATCAAAGCGTTCACATTATGCTTTCAATAAAATCACATTTAAATTGGCATTTGCATTGGAGATATACAATGTCAGCACAGAAAATGATACCTTATTGTGTTCAATAAATGCCTTCATTAGGGATTCAAATGCCTGCATCAAGCACAATGACTGACAATGTTAAGAACAAACTTGACAGACAAGCTAATTCATTTAAAGGAAAGGGAAGAAAAAGGGGGTGGGGGTGGGGGTGGGCTGCAGCGGGCAATGGCAGCATTTGCATTTTGATAA
The DNA here is from genome assembly GCA_032401905.1 of Swietenia macrophylla. Classification (NCBI taxonomy): domain Eukaryota; kingdom Viridiplantae; phylum Streptophyta; class Magnoliopsida; order Sapindales; family Meliaceae; genus Swietenia; species Swietenia macrophylla. The sequence continues at coordinate 2,644,360 of CP135575.1, read as the reverse complement.
AAACAACCATCGAATTAGCTTTAGAGTACACACATTAGCAAAGGCTCGACTGAGATTCTGCAGAAGATCAACCAGGGAATGGCTTTGGAAAAACGGCTTTCCCAAAGTATAGAAACCTTTTACTGATGAAACTACTTGTATAAGCTTTCCATTGCAGATCTTTATCTGTATGCATAAAATACAATTTCTGCTTCAGTAAACTCAGTGGCAAGAAGAAAATGAAATAAGCACTGTGCCCAGAAAAATGGTTTACAGAAAAGCAACAGAAAGAATTGAAGATGACAACACATCCTTAATCCAATATTCTTGTTACTATTGCATATTTATGGCAGGAAAGTAATACATACACTCTTATTGTCAAAACTAATTGACTTTCAGAGACAATTTTTGCAACAGCTTAACAGCCAATCCATCAATATTAACCCCCCCGTAAAGTTAATATACTATAAGTTGCCCTTTACATATGCAATAAGTAGTCATTTTGCAGACTAAACTGTCAATACCAACTGCTACATAATTCACCATCCTAACTGTAAAATAGTGCTTTTGTAATCCTCAAAGGCATTTTTCAATAATCAAAAGCACTTTTGTGTGAAATACATAGAATTTATTTAGAAACATATTAAAGAAAATATATTACGGGATAAAAGAACCGCATATTGTATTAATTTTTTATGGGACAAAAGAACCACATACTACTTTTGGAGGAATATTTTATTAGACGGCTTTCTAAATTGACAATTTTGAGTAAAAAAAAAAACACTTCAAGTGCTTTTTGGAGAAACACTTCATAATCATTTGTTTATAATATGGCTTTTCGCATGACTGAAAAAGCTATTTCAGAACTTAAAAAAAGGACTTTTACATTTGATAAGCACTTTTTCATCAAAAGTTTAAAATATAACAGCCGAACGTAAATTATGCAAGCACTCAATCTTTTTATTAAAAGTTGTGATCTGCAGACAAACAAACGGTAATCATTTTCTATTGAAAATAATTATAGCACCTGAATTTCAAAATAATCACCATCGCGCTTCTCTCCATCTTTACGTTCACATCTTCTCAAATCTGCACAGCCGAAATTAGAAAAATAGAATCAATAAACATAATTTCATATTCAAAGAAACACATTTTTTTCTGCTATTTTCTTTTTCTTTTCTTCGCGACTATATAAAAACAAATAAATAAATAGTCATATGGCATACTTACTCAAGACCGGGGGAGTAAGGTGAGAAAAAGAGAAGAAGTCATAGAAGTCGGAGAGCTTTGGCGTCGGTTGAATAGCCACCATGTCCAAGCTGGAAGAAATCGCCGAGGAAACTGACGTGCCATCAGACGGTGACGAGGCACGGGGACTGCTTCGGTTATCCGCCGCTCCTCCATCAGAAGGCGCGGCAGAATTTGATGTCGGATGGTGTGGCCTACAGCCATTCCTTTTCGCACGTGACTCTGATGATGGTGGTGATCGGGAGTTTCTGGACTTGGAGAGCCTGGTGGTGCAGGCAACGATGTCCAGAAGTCTCCGCACGTGAGCCACGGCCCGAGATTCATCGGCGTAGTCCTCTGCGCGTGACAGTGGCAGAAATGTAAATAACTAAGAAATGCTCAGTAAGTTTATTATGAAAAAACCACATGAAATTGACCATGTTTTCATTTCTACCAAGTGATATTTCGTTAGAATCAAATGGCTAGTTTCAATTCGCATGTGGGGACCAAAAACGACACGTCGTTTTCATGGTTTACATGACTGAACGATTAGTCATTCAACTGGGCTAGCAAAACAAACTAACACCACAACTAGCTAGTCAAAATAGAGTATTTACTATTTCCCATAATAAAATAATTAAATAAAAAATAAAATATTTTAATTATACCATGACACGTTCAATTTTCTGAATTTTGGGCGGCAGTTACAGTTATGATCTCAAACGGTGGGGGCCGCTTGGCGGTTCCATCAGATGAAGGATTTAGTGCAACCAAAATGGGCGAACAACATTAATATGTATATCATTGTAAACTCCGACCCTGGGAAATTACTATTGTACATTGAGATAGATTGGTTAGTATTTGAAATAACAAGGACATTTATGTCCAAAATGTACGACCTCAAAGGAGCTTGAAAAATCTTCCAATTCTACTGGTCTTGATTAATATCTTTAATTTTTTGTAAAAATAAGAAATTAAATTTAATTACTATTATTAATCATATCATTATTTATAATTTTTTCTTGTTAAATACGATTAAAAAATAATATTAATAATAAATAAATTATAATTTTATTAAAATGATAAATGTGAATAATAAAATAAGATCCATTAGGTTAATAAAAAATTATTATTATTAATTAAAAAAATATTATATAATTTTATTAAAAATGATAATAATTAATAAATTATTAATTCGATAAATAAAATGATACCCACAGCCAAAAGCATGGGAGTTGATGCTGAAATTTGTTCCGAGAGATTCACCTACCTTCAACCATTCTCAGCAAACATGGTTTTAGAGCAACCACTTCTACTCTGTCATCCAATCTCTGCCCTTTGACCTGTAAAAAATTAATTTAAATTTTTTTTTAAAAAAAATTAATTAAAATTAAAAAATATTAATAATATCTAGAGTTTATTATTATTATTATTATTATTATTATTATTATTATTATTAAATTAAGAGATTGATAGTTTACCTCATGGGATAGAGAATAGTTTGTTAGGTGGCAAGTTTCGACATTGGAAGCCAATAATTTCTTGACATCGAGTATCTTGTCTGTGGAGATGCCCTTTGGAAAATACCAAGATTAGACAATTAATTAGTAGTGTTTTACGGCTTATTTTGGAGTCAAATTAGGAAGTATATACCTTGAGAATAACTTGTGACTCATACGGGGTGATGACTGTGATGTCCAGAACACTAGGTACTACTGCAAAAAGAATCCAAGAATCAATACAAACAAGGAAAATAGAGAGCAAAAATCACTTTTGAGAAGCTTCAATAGCACTTCCCAAAGAGAGAAAGAAAGGAACTGGTAAAACCTTTCTCTTCTTTCTTCTTCTTTTCAGCTTTGGCTTTATTGGACTTGCCTCTTCCAGACCTTGGGGCCATTGATTTCCTCAAAAACAGCTATATTTCAACACAAATTCAAGAACCCACTTACAAAAACATAGATATTATCTAACTAATTAACAATTAACCATTGATAAAGCACATGCAAATGAGAGAATAGAAGGGAAGAGGAGAGATACCAAGATAGCAAAGTAGGCGGACGGAAGAACAGCCTTTTAGAAGCACTTTTTAAAGAAGCTAGATAGATAAGATAAGGGTTTTGGTTGGGTTTACCCTTTAGAGGATTAGTAAGCAATCCTGGCCTCTCCTTGATGCTAAAAGCCTGATTTCGATTTCCTCTTCTCTCTCTCCCTCGAATGTTGCCTTATTATATGAGTAAGAGCATGGACACAACAACAAAATGTGGGCCCACTGTGGAAAGAACCATCACCGTTGAATTTTTGCCACGTGGCACATTGATGTTGGGTTGCAGTCAGTTTTGTTTTATCACATGTTGGTGCCTTGGTTTTGCCTACCAGTTGCTGTGAGCTGTGCCCCTGGGAGTTGGTGACTGCTAACATCAATTCTAGTTAAGACTACTAATTCGGAGCATTACACATATATTAGGGATATTGACAGGACCTCTCCCTGTTTTTTACAAAATAACAAATAACAACATACTCTAATCATTTGTAACAAATAGGTCCCTACGAATTCGGATAGCAATTAGTGTTATCCTGTACTTTGCAGGCCGCGTCAAATAAAATTAAAATTAATTTATTTAATAATTACATCAAAAATTAAAAATTTTAAATTAATATAATTATTATACAGTTAAAAGAGTACTTATAATTATATTATTTATTTAATCTATATTTTGTATATTTTAATATATATATATATATAATAAAATATTTATAGTATTAATTATCTATTCAAATACTAATTAATTTTATTTTAAATATAAATAAATTTTTTAAAATAATATATTATAAATAAGTTAATATGATATACTTATTTTACTAGTTAATTATATCATAAATAAATTTATTTATCGAAAACTCTAAATTTGAATATAATATTATTATTGATTATTTCATGTTATATCACTTATTTAATAGTCGTATTATTTTATATTAATTTAAACTTAAAAATTTTATTTTGCATTTATATCAAGTAAGTGATCGTGTTAAAAAATGTTAACACTCCTAGTAATAATAAGAATCGGCATCACGCAGGGGACTTGTTGTTGTAAATGATTAAAGTATATTGTTATATTTTCATTTTGTTAAATATTAGGGATCGATTTGATGTTTTACCACTTACGTATTGTTGGAGAAGATCACGGAAGAGAGGTGTATTTGTTGAGAACTTTATTGAATAGGGGATTTTGTCAAATTTTTTTATGGGAATTAGTGCTTTGTATAGCCATTCCCATCATCATATAAACACTCTTTGGTCACGTGATAAATGTTTATTTTTGTTTATTAAAAAAATTAACCCTAAAAGGATTCATTTGTTGAAAAAAAAATGTACTAGATTAACAATTTCAACTCATCCACCTATGTTAAAAATGCTACTGAGAATTTGTTCAAAATTCGTATAATTAAAATATTTAATAAATAATAATTTTAATTAAAAATTAATATTTACAATATTGATAATATTTAAAATGACGATGCATTCAAAATTATCGTGTTTTTCTTTAATTTTTAAAGTACAATAGTTAATCTATCAATATATATAGTAATTTTAATTGACTTGTGAATTTTGTAGATTTATAATGTGAAAAATTATTGGGGATATATTCAAAATTGTTGTATCTATAATATTTTTAAAGAGTACAATAATAAAAATTTTAGTAAATAATAATTTTTAAGTGATATTTAATGTTTATGAGATTAATAATATCAAAAATTATTTAGGATATGTTCAAATTTAGTGAATAATAATTTTTAATTGATAGCTAATATTCAATACCCACTTATTAAATTGTGTATTAACAACTAATAGTTAATGCCCACTTATTAAATTATGTATTAATAGGCAATGAATCTATTTTAACATAGTTGTAAATTAATAAAAAAATAAGTAAATTATACTAAAAATCGATATATATTAAATATTTTTTAAAATTTATTTTAAAATTAAGTGAAAATCAACGGTATCAAAAACGTTATTAGTTATTAAATCTGATTGATTTAATGTAAGATGTCTATCTTTATTTATTCCATGATAAATTCATTTACAATCTCGGAATTTTGATTGATTATTGCTTAATGAATTTAGGCATTGTCTGTTATTAAGTTACAACAAATTTTTAAGTTACAACTGTTGTAAAATTAGCCATTAATTGACAAAATAAATGGAGTTAAATGCTAGATCTTGCACATGGGATTCTCATAGGGCGGCCAATGTAGTGGCATTTCAAGGTATTCATTTATGTATTGCACCTTCCGCTCCTATCTTTGGAATTAAATTCAACCAAATTATTTATTTTGTGCCATGGCGTATAAGTAGAGAGTTGGTATTGGCTTTACCCTATTTGGCCGAATTGATATTATTAATTAATTAATTAATTAACTAATTAATGAAGATTAATTAAGACAAAGTGAGTATGGGAAAGGAATGTAAACAAGTCAACAATTTTGATAGTTTTGTTCTTGGCATTTTCAACACTAATTCAACTAACATGAAACCAACAAAAAAAAATTTCATTCCTTTGTTATTGACATTATGCTATCAACATTTCATAAGTAATGCCTTTATATGTAAAAAAAATATATATAGTTAATTTTATTTTATACAAATATATATTTAATTTATAATACTTAACTGCACTAAATACGTATTAATTTGTAATACAATAGAACACGTATTGCATTAAATATAGTATATATTTTTTATTTAAATTATTGTATTTTAGTTTAATTTAGTGTAATTTAATTTATTTGAAATAATATAATATCATACGTATTGTGAAATAACTTTTGTATATATAATATAATAATATTCATCCATACCAAAAAATCAACATATGTTTTCAATATTTTTTTATAATTTATTATAATCATCGTCATAATTAATCAATGTTATATTACTTATTATATAAAATAATTTTAATTTTAAAATTTAAATAAATTAATTACAAATAATATTTAATTTCTCACATAATTTAAGTATGGTACACATAGAATATAGAGTGAAGCTAGGCAACCAAATTTTCAATATTAAATGATTCTACCATTAAAAGATATGCATGCATGTAGGTGTGTGTGTATTATATGCAATTGTGTGCTATTCTTGTCCAATAACTTTTCCCCTCGTATCACTAGATAACATTAGTAAAGTTTGTAATAATTAATAAAGTTAGGCCATCCATCATAGAACATTTTTCTTCATCATTATTTGAGGACTCTCAATTATTTTCACTCCACTAGTATCTATTCATAAACATGTGATACATGCATAGTATAGCTGTATGCCACGTCAAATAGGAAATTTTTTTTTTTAAAGATTGATGAATGTGAGTATTACACGTTTTATTATATATATATATATTTAGAAAGAATAACAACCTAAACTATAATAAATAATATTAGAGTCAAATTTTAATTTTATTTTAATATCTCGTCAAACACTTACGACAGTAGATATATTTGTAAAATATTCATAAATTTTAAAGTAGAATAAGACAAACAAGCATGGAATTTTATATGTGACGAAAATGTTACATAATTGAATTAAAAAAAATATAATGGTATCTCGTATCAAATAACAAAAAAAAAATCCTTAAAATTTACGAGGTGAGTGCTCATCAGTAACGAGAGTGTTATACAATTAAAAAAAATATAATATTATATATATATAATTTTTAAAATTTATAGCCGTGAGTAGTGTACATTTTATGAGATATATTTAAAATAATAATAATAATTACATTGTGACTATTTATTTAATTAGTTTTTTAATATTATATAACTTCGTACTAATAAATTTCTTTCCCAATCTTATCATGTCTCGAATTTAATTTAAACTCCATACTTTCTTTATACAATTTAAAAATATTACGTTAGTTAAATTAATTTAACATTTTTTAATTTGACTTATCACTCAAAATAGTTAATTATTTTTAAAAAATACTTCTTTTGATTGATTATTAATATTTTAATTCACGTGTCTACTAAAATTTTGTCCTCACAAAAAATATATATACACAACATTATACATACGTGTGTTAAAAAAATAATTAAAACAAAATTTAGTCTATTATATGTGACAAATTTTATAATTAATCTCACATTATAAATTTATATTTTAGGTTAGATTTTCACCGCACTTAAAATTGTATAAACTTAAATAATATATGTCAATTCTCGAGGATTGTATATATTTAGATTGGATTTCCATTTACTCAAAAATGAGATTTATGACATAAATAAAAGATGAAAAATAAAATTATTAGGTTAAAGAAATTAAGTGTGAAGCTATAATTGAGAATAGTAACTTTAATTAAATAAATATACGTGTGTATATTACTATTGTAATTTATTAGATTAGTTTTTTAATTATTAATATTATTTGTCAATTAAAAATAAACCAGGCTACATTAATATTATTATAAAAATATAAAAATTTTATATTAAAAATGAAGAAATTTTTTTAGCAAATTATCAAATATTTGGATTCAAAAAATTATCTTAACTTCAAAACAGTCTCTTACCAATTTTGTTGTGAACATAAAAAACGAACATAATAATTTAACGAGAAATTTCATCAAATTATCGAGTTTTTTAAAAAATTGTTGAGATTTTTAAATAATTTATCAAAAAATTCGGTTGTTTTTAAATAATTTAATTTGTTTTATGAAAAATAAATAATATATTCAGAGCTGAAAAATTTTTTTGAATAAAAAATTGGGGCATTTGCTTATGAAAACCTAAAAATGATAGAATTCTGGGAGTCTCGTCTCTCTACACGACTGTACCTCATTGTCTAAAAAGCGCGCGAAAATCTGCGGCCTAAACCCTGGCTGGAATGCCGGAACTACCGGAGGTGGAGGCGGCGAGAAGGGCCATAGAGGAGCACTGTCTAGGAAAGAAAATAGTAAAATCGATTATTGCTGATGACAAGAAAGTGATTGACGGAGTCTCTGCGTCGGATTTCGAGGCCTCGCTGCTAGGCAAGACCATTTTATCTGCTCACAGGAAGGGAAAGAACATGTGGCTCCGCCTCGATTCCCCTTCTTTTCCTTCTTTCCAGTTCGGTAAAGTTCGGGAAAACCTTTTATAAAAAGATTTTTTTTTTGGGTTTTTGAACACCTTGCTTGAATGTGTTGTTTTCATGTCTTATTTTCTCTTGTCCTGCAGAAAAATTAGATTTTATAAAGCAAGTTCTGACTGAAAGCAATTATAGAATATTTTCTCTTAAAATGTTTTTTTTTTTTTGAAGAAGCTCTAGATAGAAGGCACTCGTGGGCTATAGAACACTTGAAGTGCTTTCTTAGAAAACAATGGATAGATGCTATTTCAGAAAATGCATTGAAGCACTTTCACATTAAGCAGTTTTACTCAAAATGGCTTCTTGCAAACGTTTCCAATTGTCTCCTTAGGGATCATTCTTCAAAAATCAAACTTAATTTGCGAGGTTCCACTACTGATATGCTTAATGCATTTCAGGGATGGCGGGTGCTATATACATTAAGGGGGTTGCTGTAACGAACTATAAGAGGTGAGACATGGTCATTTGTGTACTCATAATTATTGTAATGATGGAATGAGATAGAAAATAAGCTCAATGAGGGTTTACATGAAGGTTCTTTTGCTTTTTCAAATTGGAAGGCATTGACTCAAACTTTGTCTTTGTATTTTAATTGCAGTAGAAGTAAATTTCACTAGGAATGGGTATAACATATCATTGTTTTGATCTAATAGTTCAAGATTTGTTTAGGAGCAACCAAGTTTAATGATTTATATCTCAGAGGGTAAACTATTGCAGATTTGATGCTTCTTCATTGTATTAATTGTGTAGAAGAATTTTCATTTACTAATTTTTCATTTACTAATTTTTAATGACATGGAATGTTGCTTATAGGTCTGCTGTAAAGGATACTGACGAATGGCCTTCCAAATATTCAAAGTTCTTTGTTGAAGTAAGAATTATTGCTGACTGATTGTTTATTCTGTACTTTGGCACCTCCTTGTTAGCTTCTTAATTTACAAGCCAAACTTGATTAGCAGGAATATTTAGTCTGTACTTGCACTTGTTATGTTACCTGGTGCCATGAACATGGTCTTGTGCTTTTTGGGATTTTCTTCCATTCAATTCCTTTATAATATAGGGTTTGCAATGTAATATGGTGTTGCAACGATTAAATTGCTATTTTCCAGTATGTGAATTTAATCCTCTATTGATTGAAATCATAAAATTGGAGTTTGGCACTATCCAACATAGTTTTAGTGTTCTGACTGTGAATAACTTTTTAAAGACCTGTTTCCTATGAAATATATTTATATCATCTAATTAATTGTGGGTGGATTTTCAATGTTCTTGCCCTCATATATTGTCTTGAAACGGCCTATGAAATATATTTATATCATCTAATTAATTGTGGGTGCATTTTCAATGTTCTTGCCCTCATATATTGTCTTGGAACGGCTTTCAATGCTAAACTGCTGATTGTATAGTGCTAATGTGTTACTTCTGTAGATTCTAGTTTCATAGGATGAACCATGCATCAAAAGTGTTGGGGAAGCATATATGTATTATTATGAAACTTTTTTTATTGTAACAGCAGACATTGATTTCTTTGTGTGCAGCTAGATGATGGTTTGGAGCTGTCTTTCACTGACAAGAGGCGATTTGCTAAAGTCCGCCTGCTTGAAGACGTACAAAGATGCTGTTTGCTATTTTATACATATAAAAATTCTTAGTGCTGATCCGTTTTGGCAGGCATTATATTGATTCTTTCTGACTACTTTGTTTTGCAGCCACCTTCTGTACCGCCTATATCTGAGCTTGGTCCTGATGCACTATTAGAGCCTATGACTGTTGATGAATTCACCAAGTCATTAAGCAAAAAGAAACTTGCAATTAAGGCTCTATTACTTGATCAGGTTCAAGACCTTCACGTCTATTCCTCCAGTGTCCTACTGTTCCTTAGAATTATTTACATGATATGTTATATTCTGAGCCGCTAAGGTCATTCATGCTCTTTAGTTGAATGTGTCATTCTGTTACATGATTAATGATTTTGCTTGTTGAAATGACTCCAATTGGATTTAACGTTTGAAAATAATATTCAAATAACACTTTGGAAGAATATCATCTCTCATATTACAGCTTTGTCTCTAGACATAGGATCTTCTTCAATGTCTCGCTCTTTGTGGATGACCAACATATTTACTCAAAATAATTGCATATTTAGGTATGCTGATCTTTGGTTTTAGTAACTTTACTTTACGTGTATTATATTTTGATTAATTTTGATTTATATACCCTAGAATTCTGTGCGTCCCTCCCTCTAAAATCCTTCTTTGATGTAAAAGTGATAGTTAGCACGTGGTTTGTTATTGGATTAATACTTTATTGAGTTTTATTTACTGTATGTTTCAAACATTACAACTCAATATGCTTAAGTGAGGTCCTTACCGGGGCTCCGTATGACGTTCTACCTGCATTTTCTGTTTTCTGCATGGTATAACAAACACTTTTAAAAGATGCAGATTGATCACTGCCTTTCTCAACATATTTCTTTGCATAATGATTTGTCAAAGCAGAAATCTATCTTAGCAAAAAATTATTGAAGTTAACCTATATAAATAACAAAACAGAAAAATGCACTCCAACATTTCATCATGCCCATTTTTATGTATCCTTTTTGCAATCTATTTTCATTCAATAAACAATAGTGGTTATCTATCTTGACTTCGTGGAGAAGTTTAAAGTTACACTACTTTGATGTTAAAATAAGTATAAATTTGCCAATCTCATAAAAAAGTATTTAGGTTGATACATCACAGAGATTCCCTGGCACCAAAAAACATAAAAAAGTTTCCTGTTTCAATAATTTGTTATTTTCTTTCAATATCATCATTGAATCTTATGTGTTGATTTTTTGTGCAGAGTTTTATTTCAGGAATTGGCAATTGGATTGCAGATGAAGTTTTATATCAAGTTAGCATACACTTCTATTCTTCTTCTTCTTCTGGCTTTTTTTTTTTAATTTTTGTGCGCGCGCTCACGTGTCTCAACTTCAATATTATATATTTTAAGTAGCTTTTGAGTTCTGCACACAAACTTCAAATATTTTTATATTTGAGGTTTTGGGATGAAGCATATTAATCAGAGATAAATAAAGAACTGATTGCCTCTAACCAAAAAAAAAAATGATAAATTTATACAAATTGTTGGCTGAGGCAGGGAAAAGAACAAAATGACTTGTGAAATTATCTAGTGCATGGCTTTAGAGTACTGTTGGGTAAAATGAAGTTATGCCTGCCATTGGATAAAATTTCAGGCTGACTGGTTCAAACTTTCTATTGGACCCCAAAATCTTTACTTTGTTGATGCAATTTTCTGATATATCTGGAAACAATTTAATCATATATGCAGAAGCTTCAATGTTCTTTTGCATTTGTAATCTTAGTGAATAGTGAGCTTTTATCTCCTAAACTTGCTTTAACCAAGTCTAAGTAATGGAGTCTAAAGATTCTCCTTTTATATCTTACAGGCCAGAATTCATCCGCAGCAAATTGCATCCAGCTTATCCAAAGAAAGCTGTGCAACTTTGCTCAAGTGCATCAAAGAGGTAATATACATGTGCTTCTATCTGGAGTTTCAGTTGCAGTTATAAAAATTTTACTTAGCAAAAATGTGCTTTCTTCATCGAAAATATAGAGAAAATAATATCTGTAGGTTATTCAAAATGCGGTTGAAGTTGATGCTGACTGCAGCCGCTTTCCTCTTGAATGGTTGTTTCATTTTCGATGGGGCAAAAAGCCTGGAAAAGTCAATGGTAAGATACCTATGATTTAACAGATCATTATGACAGACTAATTTATTTTACAGGTGATTGAAAAAGCAATTGAAGTTGGCGCAGATAGTAGTCAATTTCCTGATAATTGGATTTTTCATTCCCGTGAAAAGAAGCCTGGCAAGGCTTTTGTTGATGGTTTGGCTCCTGTCCTTTGTCATCTCTCTCGTGTCATGACATTCCTGATCTCGTATCAACAATGGCTTTGGTCTATCTATCTGTTGCTCCTATTGTGCATGTGTGCAAATTCCTATTTGTTTTTGGAGTTCTCAAATATATTAATTTTGGAAGAGACATATTGGCCTGGCTCATAGGCCAGTAAATGACATAGTTCTTCTAATTTGTTTCTTTTAAGAGCATTTTATCCTTTATTTTCATCAACAGTTTTAGTTTCCTTGATAAAGCATTGATATCTTTTATGTGGCAGGGAAGAAAATTGATTTTATTACTGCTGGTGGCAGGGTAAGTGATTCATAAACTGACTTTGTACATTGTTTTTATTGTTCTAACAAGTAGTTTATATAATTTGGGCATGCATGTCTGGTCTCAGACAACAGCCTATGTACCAGAGCTGCAAAAACTAAGTGGAGTTCAAGCTGCAAAAGCAGTGAGTAAACCAAGGAAGCCAGCTCCCTTGGGAAAGGACAGCGGAGATGATGATGAACCAGAAAGTGACGGTGAGGAAATTACTGAAAATGTTAAATCAAAGAAAGGGGGAAAACCTGGAAATCGAGCCAAGAAGCCTCCAAAGAAAAGAAAATCTGAGGGAAGTGATGAAGATGAGAATGGCAGAAGTGATGATGATGGCTCTGATGACAATGCTAATGATGCACCAAAAATGAAATTGCAAAAGGTGAAGAAGAATAAACAAGCGAAGCCAGCGAAGACATCCAACCAAAAGGTTGTCAGTCAGAAAAGTAAGCCACCAAAGAAGAAAGCAAAGTAGGTTGCGGTTCTTGTTTCGAAAGGAGCTAGCCATAGCAGCCCATGTTTTGGAAGAATTTGTGGCTCAGTTTAGTTTGTAAGTATCGGTTGTGGTGCTGCATTTTTGTCATATATCCCCAGCTCAGTCCTGATTAAGTAGCTATCTTTCCTGGCCCTGCTAATGAGTTGTGTGAATACTAGCTGAACAGTTCTGTATGAAAGCGAGGAAAATGTGAATTCCTATTAGCAGTGGTGGTTCCTGCTGGCTGTTTTTCATGCTATATCAACTTATCTATTCTCCTAATGTATTTAAGCCTGGTTAGGTGTGCATTTTAACCATGGGTAAAATTTGCATTGTAGGTGAAACTCCATATAATTTCACTTTATGAGGATAGCTCCAGTGCCGAAAAGATTGCATTTGATGGTAATTACAAATGATAATGACCTTAAACATTGCCAACATCCTTCATGAAATTGATGCATCGAATGCTCTGGGATAAATTTAGAAAAGTTTTCTACTCAATATAAGGATACAAAATCAGAAGCTGAGGAGCATCTACTAAATTCCCCAATAAATTCTTAAGCTAGCTACCCAATATATTTGTGTCAAATATAATTAAAAAAAAAGCAAAAAACCCTAACATTTCTGGCAAAGTCATCTTACCAAGCAAACTGTTGTTGAATTTTGCAATTTAGTTTTGTCATACATTACAGCTTCATACATAAACATGAACATCGATAATGTTACTAGGACTCCATGCGCAAACAGAAGTTTTGCAGAAATATCTACATTTGATCAGTTTGCAACTCCTCTTCTTTTTCTTCAGGATCTTTACAGCAGTTGGGTTGCTCCTTGAAAATTCTTCCATGATCTGCAGCAACTTTTAAATAAGTGACTAGGTGACTCTCTTTTGGCTGCTCATGTGGATAAACATCCTCGATTTTTTCTTTTCCACAAGGGAATTTTACAGTCTTACCTTCAAGCACTTAACATGGCAATTGAATCAAATACACTTGCTGCACATAAATCTTGATGTCGTTGTTGATTCACGCGTTGAATTTAGAAAAACATTCTCAAAGCATCGACAACTTTCTCAGGCCTGCTAATATTGTATGATGATCAAATTTTAACTAGAAAGGAGAAAGAAGTTAAAATTCGCATGAATCAGAATTGGTTACCAGTCCTCCTGTGGCATATGCCCAGCACCTTCGATCAAGTTGAGCTTGACAATGGAAGGGTTACCTTTCTGGAACTCTTCTGCCACAGCTTGAGGCAGATACTTGTCTACTGTCCCCCAAGCCAGCAGCACTGGTTTGTCCCAGCTAGCAATTAAATTTAATTCATAAATAGACATAAAGTAAGTAGCTTGAAGAATGGTCGGCAAGACCTCCAAGAAACCATCAATATAAAGAAATGTTATGTGCATATACTAACAGTATAGAATCGCATAGCATTGAATTTAGACATGCAAGATCGAGTTTTCAACAAGCCTCAAACAGAAATGAAAACCCATATTTCACAACAATAGCACGGTTTGCACTGCTTGTAAATCTCACAAGGCTCAAACAGGCTTTCTGGGACACCTAATGCTCTCTTCAACTTGAAACTGTAGGAGGATGTGTCTGATTATTATAATCAAGAACAGAAATATGAAAAGAAGAACCAGAAAAGTTGTACCTTCCTGATGCAAATCCAGATGCTATTTGACCTAAGATATCCCTGAAATTAATTTTTCTTGCAGCTTCAAGCAAAGCTGAAACACCAAAATACAGAACATGAAAATTTGCTAGAGATCATATTTATTCACTCAAGAATTAGAAGAAGAAATATATCGTTATGTTAAGCTAGTAAACTGGTGTATGCTACTAGCAAATTTTCACTATGCTGACCAAGCCACCTTCCATCCAAGAAAACTTCAGCAGAATATATGGAATGTAAAAGCAGCTAAAACAATGTGATAAGTTAACGAGTCTGTGCTTGGTAATGAAAATGAATGGAAGATGCTCGAAATTTTAATTGCTAAAGGTATTCAAGAGTCGCTAGTAACTTCTTGTGGAGAGTGCCTTCAAAACAATATGATCGCAAAATGCAAATATAACCACCGGATGATGGCAAGCTTCTCTCAAATCAGGATTGCATTGATATAAATATAGTAATCAAGATTCCACTGATATAAATATTGTAATCAAGAGTCACAAACCAAAACCAGGTCCACTGCTTGATAAATATGGTAATCGATACACATCAGCCTTTTCCAGCTTCAGAACATAACTGCAAATGGATAGGTTGCTTTTGTTAGAGAAATCTGCAAAGTTGCCTTTGCAATAACATTATCTGCACAAATTGATTACAAACTGATGACATAATGAAGTAAACTAAAGATAATGAGCAAAAATTATGATCTTTTATCTCTTAAGGGCATACAATAAGCATCTGAATGGAAACTGTAAACAAGAGTGCATGGGAGAGTTGTATGATGAATTAATACGTACGGGCTACCTGCTTCAATAAAGCGCTCAGCCATGACAGCATTCTGAGAGGTAAATTCACCAAAGAGTGGGATTCTGGAATAAGTAAGAAACAAAAAATTTAATAAGCAATCATGATTTAATCAGTTGTTACCTTTGCCTTCCCCCCTTAATTACTCATGACTTATAGTTATGATGTGTAGTCAGAAGATAACCTTAGCTGCTGAAATAGTCCAGGGATGGGAGATGACACTGTCAATGGACTGTTTAGAATTGCGAGCTTTGATATCTTGTTCTGGTTTTTCAAGGCCCAAGTCAGCCCATAAGAACCAACAATAAACCCCTTCAAGAGAATTTGAAAGCGCAAGTTAGATATGTAGGTTTAGTGCAACAATTATCTGGTTATTAGTAGATTGAACATTGACATAAACCTTTACAGCCATTACAAATGCAAGTTGAAGATGTCTGTAATAATAGTCAAGATATTATATAAATGTAATCAATTATAGAGAGGGCTCTCATTCATATTTGCCATAGACTTATAGTCACAACTACATTATGTCTTCTGCAAAAATTGTTCAAACCTGAACAACAAGAAAGAAAGGAGATTTGACTTCCAGTACATCAAGTAATTTATCAAATTCTTCATGGAATTCCTTCTCTGTAACAGCAGAAATAAATTTCTTCTAGGAGTATGAGACAGTTGGATCAATAAAATGTTGTAGTATAGATATATCAATATATTGAAAAAAATAGGGGGACCTGTATAGTCAAAGTCATATCCCGGCTGTGGTTTGTCGCTGAAACCAAACCCAATCCAATCAGGTGCAAAGCAGTGGAATCCAGCATCTGACATCTACTAATGACAATAGAAAAAATATAATCAATGAATAAATGCAGCAGCACTGTGACATAATTTCATTGATTTGTGTAATAAAAAGAGACTCTTATGCTTTGATAGATCAATCATCCATTGTTAGTTTCACAACAAACCAGAAAAAGAAACAAAAATGGTTGTCCAAGTTGAGTAACCTTGGTTGTCTTCTCAGTAACTTTTTAGACAGAATACATGTATAACAAGTGGAGTAAACTTATGAATGAGATGCTTGTTAAAATTCAAGGCATTTAATAACTATCAAAACATCATGTAAACAACCTGAGACATAACATTCCGATAGCTATATGATTGTGTTGGAGCCCCATGAAGAAATACAACTGTTCCACGTCTACTATCAGCAGATCCTGTAACCGAATTTAAATGGTCAAGACTCCATGTAGAAAGAAAATGGAATTGATATCGCATCAGAGCAAATTTTACCTGTTTCTCTCACAAACCATCTGAACTCCCCTGATTTTTTGTATGAGCCATACTCCTTTCCCTTATCCTCAATCCTCTGGAATTAAAAACATGTACGTGTTATCATTTTGGTACTCTTTCCTTCTTAAAGCTGACAGATATTTACCATAAGGAAAAAAGTACACTTGAAACCTATGTATACTGGGGCTAAAAAAAACTTAACATTTTTTGAGGATGTTGTCCAATCCGGATCCTGAATCCCAAAGTGCTTAGTTTTAAAATCGACAACGAAACTTGAATATGGAAGTCACATACAATTCTGTTGCACACAAACAAGTGTTCATTTTCTAATTCCATGGACATTGGGAACCATAGCCTCAACTTGTAATCAAACCATCAAGCAAAACCACCATCATTAACAAGAATGGAAGGCCAAACAAGCAATTAACTTGGAGTTGACTGACATGGTAAATCAATACTTATTATGCTACCACCGTAATCTTGTTTCTGTATATATTTGGACCAAAACTACAAAATCCATAAGATAAACTGAGAAATAGGTTCATCGTTAGCACACATATCTCTAAATTCAAACATAAACAACCACTTGGACCTCTCAAAAATGAACAAACAATTTATATACAAGCACATACATCAGCGAAATGAACAGTCACCTGTAAATTTACAAACTTTTCAGTTACCACTGAACTTTAATCCCAAAAGTTTAAACCCATAAATAAACCCAACATTTCAATCCTTGAATTTATCACATGGATCAAGCTCAAACCCAATTAAGGATTTGAGTACACAATCACTTGATCACCATGTTAATTCACCACTAAAAATAAAATTAAACTGATAGACAAACAAAACAGTGACTTACATAGAGCATTTGGCCGACATTTCCATCCTCAGCAGGAGATTCAGGGAGCTGAATGGCGCTTCGGCTTGAAGGATTATCAGTCACAAAACCGAACGGATTGAAAGCCGGCGCGTCTGTATCTTTGCTTTTGCTACTGTCACTTTCGGTAGCACTTGTTATAGTTCTCGTCGTTTTCTTTCTCCCACCAATTCTCCAATAACCGTAGCACTTGTTGCCGGCTATTTTGGAGGCGGCGGAGGAGATCGGAAGAGTCAGGGGAGAAGACGGGGAGAGAGTCCAAGCCATTGGTTTTCTCTGGTGGGAGTGGAAGAATATCAAGAGTACACAATATGGGTGACAGTTTTTAACTGAATTAACGTACACCGTGCTTCAGTTTGTGGTTGGTGGTGTTTTCAATTCTATATCCACGCTCGTCAAGCCACGCGCTTACATTTGTTAATGAAAGTTAACCAAATTTGCCAGCCGAGCGTGTTCATCACGTTGAACTAGCGCGTGTCACCAACACCACAGTCACAACTAACTTTATATATTTCAAAAAGCTCCCAAACCTTTACTTATTTAGGAAAGATTTCTCATTTTGTAAATACGCAACAAAACGATGACCAAACCCCCAAAACAATAAATTTACCTGCAGGTTGCAAAACTAACATCTCGTACTTTCACACACCGCGAGTGAACCATGACCGGCGGTAACGTATTTTCTCCCGGCGGCGATGCGCTGTCGCCAAAACCCAACCTCGATAATGTAGTAAGTACCCGTTGATACCCTGTTGATCTTCTCTAGTTCCGTTCTGTTGTCAATTCTTGTTTTTTCATGTGAGTTAATAATTCCTTGTTTGATTTTCATGTTTTCGTATTTGTGTGTTGAATTTGTGAACTATTGGAAATATAAATTAAGGAAATGGAAAAAAATTTAAGTTTTCGATTGGTACTTTTTCATTTTTTGGGGTTTTTAAACACTGTTTTACGAACTAATTAGTATCTTGGGCGACTAATAATTAGCTTAAAGTCTTTTAATTGAAGATTTTTGAGTTTGAATTGACGAATAAGATTGTTCTCGACTTGTGGGGGCAAGATGAGTGGCTGTGAGTGATTAAGTTCCAGTAGAAGGAGCAGTGAATGGGCGTAATTCATTTTTCTTTTTATTTTTTTCTTGCTAATGTGGAACTCCTGCTTCCACCTTGGCTAGGACTGCTGTAAATTCTGGATACATGTAATTATCTATAAGTCCAATCTATCTATTAGGTTTGTTTTTGTATGGGTGTAAGTTGGTCGAAATTGGTGAAAACGATTATGAGATTTATCTTAGGACTTTCATATGACTTTTTTGTGGCAAACGAAGTTAATTTTCTCTGCACTACTGTGGATTTGGTGATGGTAAGACTTAAAGAGTGGCACGAGGTTATCCAAAGTCAGTTCTATGAGGAATAGGCTTTGTTTTGCATGCCAGAGGAATTGAGAAGTTCAATACATGTGATGGTATGAGGTCCAGGTGGAGATTTGCATATATTGTGAATGGTTTTGGTGCAAAGTGATTAGTGAGTGAGTGAGTGAATGAAGAAGAGGAAAATCAGAACAATAGATAAGCAAGCTTGGATGAGGAAACCTTTGAATAGTAGTGAGAGTTGCTATTTACTTGGAAGAGAAATTGGGAGAACAAATGATTGAGACATTCGTGATTGGAAATCTTGGAGTTATTGATAATAAGAAAGACGATAGAGAATGACATTCTAGAAAAGAAAACTGTTCAGCCGAAATGATTGAGATCTGCTGAGGGAGCAAAGGGCTGATGTAACAACAGGACCAACTGAAGATAAATATAATCATGACAACCAAGTGCAATTTATAGAATTAGTGGCCATGTTATATAGATCAAGTACTGCATAAAAATAATAGATGATAAAAAAAATGCAACAGAATCAAATGATGGAGAAATATGAAGGATTAAACCTAGAAATGATTTTGATAACAAATTCAGAAATTAGTAATGTGATGCAATCATTGCTTGGTTGGCAATTTGTTGCTCTGCATGTTTTTCTTTTGCCTGTGACCTTAAGTCTGCAGAGATCATTGCTAATTTGTTACTTAATGTATCTTGTTTATATGCTCTTTAAGTTGCTCTCTGCTTAACTCAACGTTGTTGATATTCATTAGTTTGTTGCTTACTTCAGATAGAAGAAGGCTCACAAAACAGTGAGCAGCTGCTTGAGGATGATGGCAATGACCTTGATATTGAAGGCAGTGACCTAGGGATTGATAGCAATGATCTTGATCTCGAAGGCAATGATCTTGATATTGAGGGCAATGAACTTGAGATAGAAAGTGACGGCCTTGAGATAGAAGGCAATGACCTTGAGAATAACAGCAAGCAAATCCTTGAGAGTGAAAGTAATGGCAACGAAAATGATAGACATGATAGAACTGTTGTTGATGCTCAACATACATCTTCAGGAAACAGATATGCCCCGCCAGTTGTGGGGATGTTGTTTGAATCCTATGATGATGCTTATAATTATTATAATTGCTATGCTAAGGAGCTAGGATTTGCTGTCAGGGTAAAATCATCGTGGACGAAACGTAATAGCAAAGAGAAACGTGGTGCAGTGCTTTGCTGCAACTGTGAGGGTTTTAAAACGATTAAAGAGGCAAACAGTCATCGGAAGGAAACAAGAACTGGTTGTCTTGCCACGATAAGGTTGAGGTTAGTGGAATCCAATAGGTGGAGGGTTGATGAAGTCAAGCTTGAGCATAATCACTTATTTGATCCTGAAAGAGCACAAAATTCTAAGTCACATAAGAAGATGGAGGCTGGGAGTAAAAGGAAGGTAGAGCCTACAGTTGAGGTTGAGGTACGGACAATCAAGTTGTATCGAACACCTGTCTTAGACTCAGTGGGTTATGGAAGTTCAAACTCAAATGAAGGGGAAATCAGTAACCATGTGGACCGGACCAAGCACTTGAAGCTCAAAAAAGGTGATGCACAGATCATACATAATTATTTTTCCCGGGTTCAGCTGACTGATCCAAATTTTGTGTACTTGATGGATCTCAATGATGAAGGGTATTTAAGGAATGTGTTTTGGATAGATTCTAGGTCTAGAGCTGCTTATGGTTTTTTTGGTGATGTGGTCTCATTTGATACGACATGCTTGTCAGATAAATATGAGATTCCACTCATAGCATTTGTTGGAGTAAATCACCATGGGCAGTCTACTTTGCTGGGCTGCGGTTTGCTTGCAGACGAGACATTTGAAACATATGTTTGGTTATTTAGGGCATGGCTCACTTGTATGTTAGGTCGACCTCCACAAACTATTATTACAGGCCAGTGCAAGGTCATGCAAAGTGCAATTGCGGAGGTATTTCCAAGGGCTCACCATCGTCTTTGTTTGTCGCATGTTGTGCAAAGCATCCTTGAAAAATTGGGTGAGTTGCAGGATTCTGAGGCATTTCAGATGGTATTGAATAGGACAGTATACGATTCTATAAGTGTGGATGAATTTGAAATGGCCTGGGGAGGTATGGTCCAGCATTTTGGAATTGCAGATTATGAATGGCTCCGAGCACTGTATGAAGATCGAGAGCGATGGGCTCCAGTTTACTCAAAAGACACGTTTTTTGCTGGAATGTCCACTTTCCGAAAGGGTGAAACAATGATTCCATTTTTTGATGGTTGTGTGCATCAACAAACTTCTTTGAAAGAATTTTTTGACATGTACGAATTGGTTCTACAAAAGAAACTTCAAAAGGAAGCACTTGCTGATTTTGAGACAAGAGAGTCAAGCCCCATGCTAAGCACACAGAGCTATTATGAGTTGCAGCTCTCTAAAGTTTACACAAATGAAATATTCGGGAAGTTCCAAGATGAGGTTGTGATGATGTCCTGTTGTTTTAGCATAACACAAGTTCAAACTAATGGGCCAATAGTCACATACATTATTAAAGAACGTCTGGGTGAGGGAAGTCTGACTAATGTTAGGAACATTGAAGTCATGTACGATAAAGCAGGAGCAGAGGTTCGATGCATTTGCAGTTGCTTTAATTTCAATGGGTATCTTTGCTGCCATGCCTTATGTATTCTTAACTACAATGGCATTGAGGAGATTCCATTTCAGTATATTTTGCCACGATGGAGGAAGGACTTCAAGCGCCTTTATGTGCCAGATCTTGGGTCTAATAGTTTTGACATCACTAACCCAGTCCAGTGGTTTGATCATTTGTACAGACGAGCAATGCAAGTTGTCGGGGAAGGTATGATTTCTCAAGATCATTATATGGTTGCTTGGCAATCATTTAAAGAATCACTGAATAAGGTTCGTCTTGTCGCAGACAAACATGTATAATATCAAAATAGGAATGTATATAATTCTTTGTAGCATTTAGAATTCTCTTTTGCATATAGCAAACACTTCAATCTGTGTCTACACGTCACACTTTAACCTCTGTTTTATAATAACACAATAACTAGCTTGGCAAATATATGGTGACTTTGATATTGCACATTTGACCATTCAAAGAATTATCATAATTAAGAAATCTTTGGAGCTGAAAATTGTTATCATTCCTTTTCCTCGTTTCCGAGTCTGTATATCGTTTGTCTAATTACTTTGTCCTCGGAGGTCTGGAGACTGTTTTTGATAACAGGGGTGGAAGAAACCTTCATTTTTACAGGTAAGAAAGATAAATGCTGCTATTTGAGTCTGTATATTGTTTGTCTTTAGTATCTAGTTTCTCCTATTTGATAAATGCTGCAGGATTTTAAAACTTGGCAATTGTGGCCAAAAGACAGAATGAGTGTTACGGGATGGGCCTAGGCCATTACCTTCTCCCCAAAAAACATATATATTAAATTATGTAGAATTCACCCTTATAAAGTTCAAGAATGCTCTTTTCTTAGTCAATATGAAATTTTGTCACATTTTCTCTCACCCAATTCTGTAACACCCTCGTCATAGTGAGACTTTCTGCATATCCGTTCTGTTTTACTTTAAGATTTAGGATTTTTTATAAACGCATTTGTTACACGTGGGTGTTTAGCTGAAACATTGGAATTAGAATAGATTTGACTCTGATAATACTTGTCACGAGTTGAGTTATTATCTTCTTTTTAAAAGACATGTCTATTAATGTGTACAGAATTTACTCTTATAAAATTCAAAAATATTATTTTTTTATCCAATGTAAGATTCTGTCACGTAAGGTTAAGTCAAAGAACAAATAACTTAAACCCACCATCATTTATGGTACGGACAATTTTGGGGAGATAAGAAGTTTAAGGCAACTTATTTATCTATTTATTTATTTTTGACAACTTATTTATCTATTTATTTGTTTTTCTTTCATCCTAATCCCTACCACTCTTTATAAATCAAATTATAAGATTTTATTATTTGAATTGATTAATATGCACATGATGATAATCATCTCCAATAATATTGATAATTGTTTGTGATTTGTTAATAATTTATTAATTTTTTTATGAGTAATTTATTGAAGTATTATTGAAAATGACCAAACAAATATATTATTTATAGTAAATATTTCATTGATTTTGGGTAAAATTTGATTAAAAAACAAACCGGTCTCCTTAATTTTGAATTCATCTAAAACTATTATATATATAAAAAAAATTTCGTTAAATTGTCAAGATTTTAATTTGTTTTAGAAGAAGAGGGGTCCGACTGGAATTAGTCTAAACTTTAGGGTCAAAACTCATTATTGAACATTTAAAAAAAAACGAAAAAACAAAAAACAATATTTTTCACTGCTGACATGGCGCAATGACGACATCAACTGGATGATTAGCGTAAAGAGAAAACTGGACAGAACCCAAACCTGGAAACACTAAACTCACCCGTCGAGTTCCCAATCTCTTCTTCCACAAAGCTAACAAGCAAACAAACCGACGCCGGTCATCAGTCAGACGCCGCGATCTGTCTAGTCACCGGATCCTTCTAGGCGGATTATAGTCACCGTCCAAAACGCTAGCGTAAGTTTACGCACAATTCTCCCATACCTCAGTTTAATTTTAAGAATCGAAATTTGTTTGACGAGTCTGCTACTGTAATTTTATGTTTGGACGCCGAGAAAGACAAGAGAAACTAAAGAAAATTAATGAAATTTTGAGTCCTTTCTTTTACTCTTGTTTATTTCAGTAGTTGATTTTCTCAGCGATGAAACAGAGCTAATGAATCAACATGGATTGTATACAGTTTTGCAGTTTGTGTTGGAAAAAAGTTATCAATTTAGTTCTAATTGCAAAACTGTTGGTTATCTTGTGCAATGCTTTATAGAAAATCGTTTTTGAATGCTTTAGATGGTGAATTTGGCAAAATTGTGTGAATTACTAGGGCTCTATTTGTGTAAATGCCGCGACTTTTCAAATTTGGATGTAACATAGAAACATTTTTATGTGATCAAGCTTTTAGCTACTTCAAGTTTTGCATAAATGATGGAATTGAAGTTTGTTAATGTTTAGCTACTTTATGCAGGGAGTTTGTTATATATTGTGACTTGAAAATATTCAAGGAGTTGCCAATAATAATTGAACAACACAGAAACAAGGAGTTCAGTAAGCGATAAATTATTCTTATTCTTGTTTCAACTCACATACAAACCTCTGACACAAATGCAATTGAGATATTACTGTTATTGTGAGCACATTTGTTCTTGAGATGTTAGTGTTATCTTGAGTTTTGCTTCATCTATTTATGAGTTTTAGTCCCTTTTTGAATTTTGCATTTCATCTGTGCATGGTGACATCCTTGTGAGATTGAGTCACTTGGGACGGTAAAATTGTAGTTTTAAGCTGGGACTAAGAAAAAAATTGCTGAAAAGAATGTGCATAGTCAATTAAAATATTTGTTTCTTCTCACATACTAGCAAATAGAATACTTAGAAAGTGAGTGTTTAGAGGACATGATATTTAGATGAGAAGGTCTTGTTATACCTCTGACATCTAAATTGTTTAACTCAGAATTGTTTTTAATTAATTTACTTTTATCTTGTGTGTCCATGAGTGAGTGTGCATCTGAGTTAATGTTGAAATGATTGTGAACCTTGGTTATATTATATCCCTTCATATATTCAGGGTTCCAATTCAATATGTAGCTGACCTCATGTCACATTATTTGTTTGATGAATTACTTGGATAGCATTTGTATAATGTGGGGTTTTGGTATATAATACAGATGGAAGAAGCTACACTTTGCAGTGAGCAAGTGCCTGATGATGAATGTGGTGAGAGTCAAAAGGAAGGAGAAGGTGAAACAACAGTATATGAGGGTGAGAATGGTGTAATTGGAGAAAAAAAGGAATTTGTTGCTCCTGCTGTTGGAATGGAGTTTGAATCTTATGATGATGCTTATAACTACTATAATTGCTATGCTAAGGAAGTGGGCTTTCGTGTTAGAGTGAAGAACTCATGGTTCAAACGCAATAGTAGGGAGAAGTATGGTGCAGTACTTTGTTGCAGCAGTCAGGGTTTCAAAAGAATTAAAGATGTAAACCGTTTGAGAAAAGAAACAAGAACTGGTTGTCCTGCCATGATAAGAATGAGATTAGTGGACTCCAAAAGATGGAGGGTACTCGAAGTTACCCTTGACCATAACCACATATTAGGTGCTAAGGTCCATAGATCAGTAAAGAAGATGGGCACTGGAACCAAAAGGAAGTCACTGCTAGGTTCTGACATGGAAGGACGAACAATAAAGTTGTACAGAGCACTTGTAATTGATGCAGGAGGAAATGCAAACTTGAACACTGTTGAAAGAGAAGTCAGGAATATTTCTAATTATCCAAATCAGCTCAACTTTAAAAAGGGTGACTCACAAGCCATTTATAACTACCTCTGTCGTATGCAATTGACCAATCCAAACTTCTTTTATTTGATGGACCTCAATGATGAAGGGCATTTGAAGAATGTATTCTGGATTGATGGTAGGTCCAGGGCTTCATGTGGTTACTTCAGTGATGTCATCTATATTGACAACACTTATTTGTCAAGCAAATATGAGATCCCACTTGTGGCATTTGTTGGAATAAATCACCATGGCCAGTCTGTGTTGCTGGGTTGTGGCCTGCTTGCAGGTGAGACAGCGGAGTCATATATTTGGTTGTTCAAAGCATGGCTAACATGTGCATCAGGACGCTGTCCACAAACAATCATTACGGACAGGTGCAAAGTGTTGCAGAGTGCAATTGTGGAGATATTTCCTAAAGCTCATCATCGGTTTGGTTTGTCACACATCATGAAGAAAGTTCCTGAAAAATTGGGAGGACTGCGCAACTATGATGCAATTAGAAAGGCCCTGCTTAAAGCAGTTTATGAATCCCTGAAAGTGATTGAATTTGAAGCAGCATGGGGATTTATGGTCCAGCGGTTTGGAGCTGTTGATCATGAGTGGCTTCGATCTTTGTATGAAGATCGAGTTCACTGGGCTCCAGTCTATTTGAAAGATACTTTTTTTGGTGGAATGTGTGCTGCACAGCCAGGTGATACCCTTAATCCATTTTTTGATAGGTACGTGCATAAGCAAACTCCTTTGAAAGAATTTCTAGATAAGTATGAATTAGCTCTACAAAAGAAGCACAAGGAGGAAAATCTTGCAGATATTGAGTCAAGAAGTGTAAGCCCTACATTGAAAACCAGATGTCCGTTTGAGTTGCAGCTTTCCAGAGTGTACACTAGAGAGATATTCAAGAAGTTTCAATTAGAGGTGGAGGAGATGTATTCTTGTTTTAGTACAACACAGTTACATGTTGATGGTCCAATTGTAATATTCTTGGTTAAGGAACGTGTTTTGGGTGAAGGAAATAGGAGGGAAATTAGGGATTATGAAGTTCTGTACAATAGAACAGCTGGTGAGGTTCGTTGCATTTGCAGTTGCTTGAACTTTTATGGGTATCTATGCCGGCATGCATTGTGTGTGCTCAACTTTAATGGTGTGGAGGAGATCCCTTCTAAGTTCATCTTGTCACGGTGGAAGAAGGATTACAAACGTTTGTACATTTCAGATCATGGTAACAATAGTGCCGATGCTACTGACCGTTTTCTGTGGTTTAATCAGTTGTATAAGAGTGCCTTGCAGGTTGTGGAAGAGGGAGTGATCTCTCTGGATCATTACAAGGTTGGATTGCAAGCTTTGGAGGAGTCCTTAAATAGGGTTCATGATGTAGAAGAAAAGCAAGAATAACTAAATGTCAAGGTGCAACATTTTTTGTAAATAAAATCTCTTCTTATCCTGTCCATTCCTTCTTTACTCTGTTTCTTTTTAGGATTTCAACATGTTCTTGTGCAGAATATCCATATGTTACACAATCCGGATTATAAAAAGAGGTGGAGTTTAATTTGTATGCAAATTTGCCCTTCGTTTGCCATTTATTGAAGTTTTTAATTTGTAAAATTTATGTTAATGAATTGAACCCTGTTCATATCAACGAAATGGGATGCTATAGACTTATGTTATACTTGTATAGTACCATAGTCTGATGGCTATAGAGTGGGTTAAAAATACATCAGAAATTTACCAACTTTTTCATCAAACTGATGTAAATAAACATCTATGTTAGATGATCAATGAAATAGCCAAGCAAACCTAGGAGGGCACGCAACTAGCGATAATCACCCAGATCAGTCATGCAAATTCCAGTTCCAAGAATGCAGTACAATTTGTTGACTGAAATCAGTAAAAACAAATCACAAGAGGATAATAGGGTTTTTCAATCAGCTATATTCACCAACACTTTCTGAAACAGGGAAGAAAAGCATTTAGAGTGGTTTGATCGTCCCATTGAATCTCCCTCCGCCGGTCCTCCGTTCCCTTAATATCAAGCTTATGTTCCTTTGCCCTATTTGAATCCAGCGGAAGCTTCTTATGCCTTGAGCATTCCAACCACCACAATTTCCTTGATATGTGGAAAAGGCAAAGACTTTCCAATATATATATATATATATATATATATGCTCTTTAACCTGATTAGTTCATGTAATCCAAGAAAAATTGGTGTTTTGCAAATGGCTGTAGATTCCCCACCATCTCTGCAACTTCACACAATTTTCTAACACTAACTAGTTCTTCCATGTAATCACAGAAACCTACTGTGTTAGACTAGAGGTGAGGAAGAAAAGCAAGCTATTTCGAGTCCCTCAGTTTGTTGCAAGCGCTTATTTCAACCATGTGAAGGTTGAGGAAACAATCAGATTTGCATGTGTTCAATGTTTCCCCTGCAAGGTCAAGCTTCAGCTTTTCTCAATATTCACAATACATGATAACTAGTTCCTTGAGAAGCTTTAAATCTGCTCAAGATAGAGGATTGAACGAATTTGAAGCATCAAAACGTGTGAATAATAGGGATTGAGCACAAATCTGTAGACTATGGAAGCTCAAGAATTTTTCGAGAGCATGGGAACTTAAGGATATGGTCAACACATTTAAATGTTTCAGACCAATCAATACCTCAACCAAAAGTTTACCACCACCAGACAGAACATTATCACCTGCTACTTGACCAAAACCAAAGCAGCGCAATCAAACAGTATCAGTACTTGCAGCATTGGAAAACTTGACATCAGATGTCGTAGAATTGTATGGAGCTGGCGAGTATAATCCAAGTTAAAACTTTTTAAGATGTACCAAAGCCTTTTAACTCTTTTGGCACCCCCCGTATGTCAGTCCATGATAGATCAAGGTGTTGCAGAGATACCAAATTTGATAATCCATTAGGTGGAGAATCATTGCGTGACAGGCTCAAAACTTGGAGAGAAGGCATGGATTTAAAGAATAATAACAATATAAAGAAACAACCATTCAAATAAACTGCAGTGGAAACAACGATTCAAAATAATAATAATAATAATAAAAGACAATACCCGTAACTTAGCAAAAGTGGATATCAGTTGACGTGGAATTCTATGAAGAACAGATGTATGCTCCAAGTTGAGACATCTAAGATTCACCAGTGACTTCAACTCTTTTGATAGTTCTATTATATTTGTAGATGACAAATAAAGATATTGAAGTGAAACCAATTTTGAAATTCCTGATGGTGATTCGGTTAGAGAAAAATTAAATGACAAGTTTAATACTCTAAGGGAATGCATAAACTGGAAGAAGTCGCAATTAATCAGCTTGAAATTATTAAACTGGAGAAACAGAGTTAGCAAAGAAGGGCATGAAGGAATTTCTGATAGATTCTCAATTTTGTTTCTCATCAATGACACTCTTCTCACCCCTTCCCATTTTCCAATCTCTGGTGCTTCAGTCAATCCAGCACCTGCACGAACCAAATAATTTTCCTTCCCCTTCTCAATTTCACATGCTATCCACAAAGCATATCACGAATCACATCATGCATTCTCACACAATTATCCTCATAGATTTCTTCCAATAAACATGCATGAACAAGAACACCAATAATGTAGTATCCTTGACTTCGTATCTCACTAGTGTCAGTTTCATCCAAAAGTTCCTCACCTATCCAACAATCTATCAATTTGGTTTTGCTAATGTAATAGTCTTCGGGAAATAAACTACAATATAATAGACAGCATCTAATTTTGTCATTCTGTAAACTATTATAACTGAATCTTAATAGAGGATATACTTCTCTTTCCATACCTAAAAATACTGAGCTTGATCTCCTTAACACTTGAATTGCATATCTCCATTCTTGAGGAGTCTTTCTATAAGCCATGGCTCGACCGATGGTCTTGAGTGCAAGTGGCAAACCACCACACTCCTTGGCCACTGTTTTGGCAAGCTCGGGAATAACAGGATGACTATTAAGAGTGTCTTTTCCAACTTTCTTTTGGAATAATTCCCAGGCTTCTTCATCTGTTAGACGCTCCGCTTTAAATTTCATGTGAGCTTCCATAAGGCCACCAGCGTCAATAGACCGAGTTGTGAAGACTACTTTGGAACTCATGTTCATGCTAGGAGGAGGAACACCAAGTTTAATCAAATCAACCCGCTCCCATATGTCATCCAATAGCAATTAAAATTTCTTCTTGCTTAAAATCTTGAAGATGTCCAACGCTTTATCTTCACAACTTGTATTCTTCCATGATTCATCCGAAAACCGACCTTTTCTCCAATCTTTTCTGGAATCTTTGATAGCTGCAAGTCTTTGGACACAACAACCCAGATTATAACGTCAAAACATTTCGGCATATCTATGAACTTGTTGTTGATTTGGGTAAGTCGGGTAGTTTTTCCCACTCCGCCCATGCCGTATATGCCAATAATTCCTACTGATTCGTCTCCGAGGCAAGCCCATACTTCCTTAAATATTGAATCCATGCGCACAATTGTTAGCTCGCAATTAACCTCATCCACTGCAGCCTGGGGTGCCCTCTCAGCCACCACTTCAAAAGCACTTTCACCCATTAAAGTCTCTACATCTCGTAGCATTTTACCCACTTCTTTTCCAAACTTGTGGCTTGACATGCAGTTATTGGAACAGTAACCTCCAAGAAATAATTTCTCAATTTCTGGAGAGCTATGTCTTATCAATTCACCAACCTTGGTTTCTGCAGCTTCCACCCTCGAAAGCCATCCTTGCACTTGGTTGAGCCGTCTCATTTGTTGTTGCTCAGCATTGACAACCCTAGCCATCAGATCCTTCTTTGCTTCAACTAATTTCTGCAATTGAGTCTGCAATGTAACAAGATTGTCTTCAAACTGGCTTACGTATGCTGCTTCTTTGAGAGTACAGTTTAGGCAACTGGAGAAAATGGCATCACACGAAATTTGAATTCCGACAACATTACCCATGCTGAGTTAGATTTCAACAAAACGATAAGAAAATAAAAGTACGAGTACGAACGAGGGATAGAAGTATTGTTCTTGGGTTATTAAATAAAGAGAAAAACTCCAGTTGCAGAAGTGAAGAAGTTACGAATACGATGAATCGATGTTAAATAGCTTGATCATGCAATCGCTTATTAGATACATACACAAAAAGAACAAACCCTGTTAACTTTTTGGGTATTCCTGTTAATTATTTAGTAAATTCAAAGTCAAAGTTGAGGTTCGGCGACAAGTATACCTGACAGAAATTAGGAACGCAATAAATGGCAAGAAAGGCTCCCTTTAATTTCTCTTCAATAACAAGTATTGAATTATTGTGTCCAATTTTCAAATTAAAATAGTGAGGCTTGCTGTGGTTTCACAGGGGAAAGTCTAACAAAATGAACAACTTGTCTTCAATTATTGATCAGCTGAAAGTGAATACAATGCCTAACGCCTAGCCTCTTGTTTCAGTACACAGCCTGCTTTGCTAGGATGATTCCTACGCTAAAATCAAGTCTTCTTAGTGGGATGACTTTCTTCTCATTGGCACTTGTAAATAGAAGGCCGATAAGGAACAGTCAGGCTCAAACCCCATTTAAGCACAAAACTGATGTTTCTAATATCTTTGTCATTCTAGCGAAAAATTATCTTCTTGTTTGTTCTAGATATGATATTGTACTGATTGAATGAAATTCACAGTATGCACCGTCGTCATCACCGCACCTTTCTATTTTCCTTCTCTTTTTACATCTTCTGTCCCTGTATGAACTCAACTCGCTACGGAGATGCAACCAGTTACAAAACCCATCAACGAAAGCAAACCAAAGCAAAAGCATAGGCTGCCGTGTAGAGAAGTAAGGGATGATGTGAAGTTTGAGAACATGGTCATGGTCGTGAAGGAAAAAAGTGATGAAGACCAGGTTCTAGATGCATTAAAAATCAGAAACAGAGTCGATGGCTCTGTTTGGTTATTGGTGATCAAAACCATCACCTACTGACGAGTATGTTTGTCATCATTTCAAGAGGTTTGTAACTGTCAACTGTAAGCCGTCTTAACGACTATCAGATTCGGGGATGTCTCTGTTACTTTCCAGAAACTACAAACTTAACTGTAATTAGTCTAAACCTGAGGAGAGGTTATTGCAATTGACACTGTGCTAATTCAACAACATTACAACAGAACTGAAATATAGAAAAAGCACTGAGAACTGTTGGACACTGTTCTAATTTGAAAAGGGCGAGTCCTTCCAATACAAGGATAGATCCCTTTAGCAGTCAATCCTCTTGATAGTACGACAGTAGCATCCAATTGGGCAAACGTCGTGGCAGGAGCGGGTTGGTCAAATCGTCTGCAGGTTTACAAATGGGTTGAATAGAAGTTATGGATATCACTTTAGTAGAAGTAATTCTTAACTGTAAAGAACCCACTTCGATATTAAGGGTAGGTTGATAACCCATCGCAGAAGGCATTCTATCCAATAAGACCGATACTTCGGAACCCGCATGGACGAATTTGGAAGATACTTTTCATAAATAGAAGTAGTCTTGTTCATTAATATCTCGAAAATATTCCGCCATAGTTAGGGCAGTCAAACCAACTCTCATACGAGCTCCCGGGGGGTTAATCCATGTGATCTAGACCAGTGCCTCTTCAACTTAGGCAGTTTACCTCATTTTGAAGAAATTGGAGTTTTGCAAAAGGGTTTTGTTGCCAAAGCTTCAATGGCTGGCCACGAATCTTGATCCTTGAATTGAACAAATAACTACCATATTGTCTTACTATTATGTAGTAGCATAATATTATCAAAATCGTTTGTCAAATAACAATGCAGAAAAACAACAATTCAAAGAGAAAAGACAAAAAAAAAAAAAATGTTAACGGAAAACCTGTGAAAAAGCAACCACCAGATTTCATACTCATAACCTTCTGATCCCCTCTAGAGTCTTCATCTGCGTTGTTGCACATTAATCTTAGCAAAAAAGGGATGGAAGACATTTTGGGTGGCTTGATCCTCCCATTGCAGTTTCTTCCACCAATCTTCCTCTCCTCTAATACGAAGCTTGCGTTGCTTTGTACTTTTAGAATCCAGTGGAAGCTTCCTGAGCTCTGGGCATCCGACTATGTCAATTGTTCCCAGATTTTGAAAGGGCAATGCCTTGCAATAGATGCTCTTCAAATTCGTTAGGTTTTTGAAGAGAAGAGATTCGAGTTCTGCAAAAGGTTCTATATTTGCCATGATCTCTGTAGCTTCACCCAATTTTCCAACACTTATTATTTCTTCCATATCAGAGCATTCGACTACGATAATTCTACACAGTTTTGGAGCAAAAACAAGCCATGTCAAGTCCCTCAGTTTACAGCAGCTGAATATTCGAACAGTCACAAGGCTATGGAATGCATGAGGTTTTCGTGCCTTTTGAATTACCCCCATATTGCAGATCTTCAGCTCTTCCAAATGTTTACAATCTTCAATTTGTAGAAAACCGAGGTGCTCCAGACAAGCTAAAGATAAAACATCAATCGATTTTGAATCAACAAAGCACTGAAGTCGGAGAGATTTAGTACAACTCTCAAACTTGTGGGAGCTCAAAAATCTTTGGAGAGCTTGGCAGCTTCTGAGGTTGACGCTCAACACATTTATATATTTCAAACCAAGCAATTCCTCCACCAGAAGTTCACTTCCTTCAAACAAACTGTTATCTTCTTCGGCCTGATCACAAATTATCTTACCACAACAGAACATTTTCAGTACTCGTAACTCGGTAAAACTGGATATCAGTTGCCTTGGAAGTCTATGAAGATCAGGTGTAAATTCCAAGTTCAAATATCTAAGATTCACCAAAAATTTCAACTCTTTCGGCAGTTCTTTTATGCAGTTCCATGATAAATCTAGATATTGTAGTGAAACCAATTGTGGAATTCCTGGTGGTAATTCGGTTAGAGGACCATTATTTGACAAGTTTAAAACTTTGAGGGAATGCATAAACTGGAAGAAGTCACTATTAATCAGCTTCAACATATTGTTTTGAAGAAACAGAGTTAGCAAAGCAGGACATGAAGGAATTTCCGGTAGATTCTCAATTCGGTTATTCATCAATGACACTCTTCTCACACCTTCCCATTTTATAGCCTCCGGTGCTTCAGTTAATCTAGCGCCAGCACGAACCAAATAATTCTCCTTCTCCTTCTCAATTTCACATGCTATCCACAAAGCCATATCACGAATCACATCATGCATTTTCACATAATTATCACCTTGTTCTTCCAATAAACATGCATGAACAAGAACACCAATCAGGTAGTATCCTTGATTTCGTATCTCACTACTGTCAGTTTCATCCAAAAGTCCCTCACCTATCCAACAATCTATCAGTTTGTTTTTCTCGATCAAAGAGTCTTCCGGATATAAACTACAGTATAATAGACACGATCTAATTTTGTCATTTGGTAAACTATCGTAACTGAATTTTAAAAGAGGATATACTTCTTTTCCCATGCCCAGAAATTCTGCGCTTGATCTCTTTAACACTTGAATTGCGTACCTCCACTCTTCAGGTGTCTTCCTACAAGCCAAAGCTCGACCCACTGTCATGACTGCAAGTGGTAAGCCTCCACACTCCTTGGCTACAGTTCTCGCAAGCTCCGGAATATCATGATGACTGTTGAGAGTGTCTTCTCCGACCTTCTTTCTGAATAATTCCCAAGCTTCATCGTCTGTCAGACACTCCACTTTAAACTTCTTGTGTGCTTCCATGAGGCCACAAACGTCATTAGATCGGGTTGTGAAGACTACTTTGGATGTTAAGCTCGTGCTAGGGGGAGGAACACCAAGTTTAATCAAATCAACCCGCTCCCATATGTCATCCAACAGCAAAATAAACTTCTTCTTGCTTAAAATCTTAGAGATGTCCAATGCTCTCTCTTCGCAACTTTTATTCTTCCATAACTCATCCAATAAACCTATCTTTTCTCCAATCTTTTCTTGAATCTTCCCCAACTGCAAGTCTTTGGACACCACCACCCAGATTACTACATCAAAAGTTTTAGGCATCTCTATGAACTTGTTGTTGATTCGGGTAAGTAGGGTAGTTTTCCCCACTCCCCCCATGCCGTATATGCCAATAATTCCGACTGATTCTTCTCCAAGGCAAGTCCAGACTTTCTCAAATATTGAATCCATGCCTACTATTGTTGGCTCACAAAGAATCTCATCCACTGCAGCCTGTGGTGCCCTCTCAGCCACCACTTCAAAAGTACTTTCACCCATTAAAATCTGTACATGTCGTTGCATTTTGGCCACTTCTTTCCCAAACTTGTAGCTTGACTTGCAGTTCTTAGAACAGTAACCTCCAAGGCATAATTTTCCAATTTCTTGAGAGCTCTCTCTTATCAATTCCCCGACCTCAGTTTCCACAGCTTCCACTCTTGAAAGCCATCCTTGCACTTGGTTCAGCCGTCTCATATGTTGTTGCTCAGCATTGACAACCCTGGTCATCAGATCGTTCTTTGCTTCAACTAACTTTTGCAATTGAGTCTGCAAGGCAACAAGATTGTCTTCAAGCTGGCTTACATATGCTGCCTTTTTGAGGGTACAGTTTAGGCAACCAGAGAAAATGGCGTCGCATGAAACTTGAATTCCCAAAACATTGCCCATATTTTGTGTTAGATATCAACAAAAAGATAGGTGGGAAACAAAAAAAGGTAATGAGTATGAATGGTGTAGAGAAGTATTCTTCTGGGGTTATTAAGTAAAGAGAAAAACTCTCAGTTGCAGAAGTGAACCCGTTATAAATAGCTCGATCATGGAATAGGTTATTGGATCCATATATTAGAGCGATCAAACCCTTTTACTTTTTGGGTAATTTTATATTATTCCTGCGAATTATTAAATATATTTAATGTCAAATTGAAGTTGGCTTTATGCGACAAAGTATGCAACGCAACATTTATTACAGTAGGTACAATAAATGGGAGGAAGGCACATGGCCTGTTTCATCAAGCCATCACTATCAATTTGATCTGTAAAATCTGGCCTATCAATTTGATACTGGAATCTCTTGTCTGAGCCATTACTTCTGCTCATTGGGACTTTCCATTTGCATGCAATCATAGCATTGATGCATCAACGAAATTAACTCTCACCCCCCAAAAGGTCCACTTCCCACTACTATAAATAGCATGGATTGTAATGAATTCAAAGAAGAATGAAATTAATTCTCCACTCTGGTCTCTTCTTTGTTTCTAGTTTTGTCTTCGTTTATTACTCAGCCAAAGAAATCTGTAAACGCGTTCACCTAACATGTCAAATGTGGAATTAACGTGTCCAACTTTCAAGTTAAATACAGCGACCCTTGTTTTGCTTTCACACTGGAAATATATGAAGTGTAACAAAATGAACAACATGTCTTCAGTGATTTGATCCGCAGGCTGAAGGCAAATATAATGACCAATACCTAACCTCTTGGTTTTTTACTTTCACCACACAGCCTGCCTTATTTGGGAGATTCATCGGAACAAAATGGTTGAAATTGTGGTCTCTATTTGTATTTGCAACGTCTACTTAATGATAATAAATATTCTTCAAAGTGCAGCGTCTGGGAATGAACTTTAATATGCAGAATCAGGTAGAAAATGCAGTTCTTAATTTGGTGTAGCCAGCCACCGCCATATAGTTAGTTGAACCAAGCATATATTTATTTTGGTAGATAAACCTCCCCCCCGAGTTTGTGCTAATTACAGATAGAAAGAAAGTTTCAGGCCACTCACAGAGAACTCCCCTGAATTTAGGGAGCAACCAGCCATCAGGGACGGGTTGGGAAGGAGATTCTATCTATGACTGTTTTGGGAAGGAGATTCTTATTTTTGATCAGTCCTTGTTTACAAAATTTAATAAATAGAAAATTTACAAATTATTTAATAAAATTAAATAATAAATAATAAATTAATGCATCAATAAATTAATATTAACATTAATAAATTATCATATAAATAAATTACTTATATAATTTACATCGAAATGTTAATTTAGTTAAGTGACAATGAATTATAATTTCAATAATTAACAAAAATATTCAGAATTTTATACCTTTTACTAATTTTATAGAAAATATATTTTGTTTGGCAGAACAAGACTATGAAATTTTTTCTAGCTGGGGGGAAAGAGAGTAACCATTACTTGCAATTCTAGAGTTTTACCATTAATAATTAGGTACAAAAGGAAAAGTAACTTGGGAGGCTACCTATTAAGCAAAGGCTGAGTTATGACCAAAAGTTTCAAGGGCTACTCAGCATGAGTCTCATTTTCTAATAATAACAGGAATTACAGCAGAAATAACGTTACAGAGAAACAAGGATTCAAGAAGAAATGACAAAAAAATTATGTAAAGAAAAATCGATGAAAAACCAACCACACATATATCATAGTCAATCTCTTCCCATCTGCTCCAAAATCTTCATCTGCGTTTCCATGGTGTGAAGAAGGGGAGGAAGACATTTTGAGTGGCTTCATCCTCCCATTGAAGTTTCTTCCACCAATCTTCCTCTCCTTGAATGACAATTTGATGTTGCTCTGTACTGTTAGAATCCAGGGGAAGCTTCTTAAGCTCTGGG
This sequence comes from Swietenia macrophylla, assembly GCA_032401905.1. Classification (NCBI taxonomy): domain Eukaryota; kingdom Viridiplantae; phylum Streptophyta; class Magnoliopsida; order Sapindales; family Meliaceae; genus Swietenia; species Swietenia macrophylla. The sequence continues at coordinate 2,607,309 of CP135575.1, read as the reverse complement.
CATCCGTATATGCGAATTAGATACAGATTTTGGAAGGGCAAGGCCTTGCAGTAGATGCTCTTCAAATGTGGAAGGTCGTGCAGAACAAGACTTTCGAGTTTGGTAAAAGGTTCTATATTTGCCATCATCTCTTGCTCTTCACCCAATTTCCCGGCATAGATTATGTCTTCCATATCAGAGCAATTTTCTATGTGAAGACTCTTGAGATTTGGAACAAAAGCAAGCCATGTCAAGTCCCTCAGTTTATGGCAATGTTCTATGTAAACGTCGCCAAGGCTAAGTAAAGCATGTGGTTGTCGTGCCTTTTGTATTTCCCCTATATTCCCAATCTTCAGCTCTTCCAAAAGTTTACAATTCGAAATTGCTAGCACTTTGAGGTTCACCAGATCAGCTAAACATAGAAGGTTGAGCGATTTTGAATCATCCAAGTATGCGAGCTCTAGAGATTGTGTACAGCTCTCAAACTTGTGGGAGCTCAAAAATCTTTGGAGAGCATGGAAACTGTATAGGGTCATGGTCAACTTACATAAATGTTTCAAACCAAGCAATTCCAACACCAAAAATTCTCCTCAGTCAGATAAAATGTCGTCTTCTTCTGCCTGATCACAAGCAGGCCTACCACAGCAGTACATTTTAAACACTTGTAACTTAGTAAAACTGGATATCAGTTGACGTGGAATTCTGCCAAGAACAGATGTATACTCCAAGTTGAGACATCTAAGATTCACCAGAGACTTCAACTCTTTTGGTAGTACTTCTATGTTTGTACCTGATAAATTAAGATACTAAAGTGAAACCAATTTTGAAATTCCTGATGGTAATTCAGTTAGAGACCAATTCAATGACAAGCTTAGGACTCTCTGAGAATGCATAAACTGGAAGAAGTCGCTATTAATTAGCTGTAAATTATTACGTTGAAGAAACAGAGTTAGCAAAGCAGGACACGAAGGAATTTCCAATAGATTGTCAATTTGATTAGTCCTCAATGACACTCTTCTCACACCTTCCCATTTTATAGCCTCCGGTGCTTCAGTCAATCCAGCACCTGCACGAACCAAATAATTTTCCTTCCCCTTCTCAATTTCACATGCTATCCACAAAGCCATGTCACGAATCACATCATGCATTCTCACATACGTATCACCTTCTTCTTCCAATAAACATGCATGAACGAGAACACCTATAATGTGGTATCCTAGATTTTCTATCTCACTATCGTCAGTTTCATCCAAAAGTCCCTCACATATCCAACAATCTATCAATTCGCCTTTCTCAATGACATCGTCTTCCGGAAATAAACTACAGTATAATAGACACGATCTAATTTTGTCATTCTGTAAACTATCATAACTGAATTTTAAAAGAGGATACACTACTTTTTCCATACCTAGAAATTCTGAGCTTGATCTCCTTAAAACTTGAAGTGCATATCTCCACTCTTCAGGTGTCTTCCTAGAAGCCATAGCTCGACCAATGGTGTTGAGTGCAATTGGCAAACCATCACACTCCTCGGCCACCATTTTGGAAAGGTCCGGAATAGCAGGATGACTATTAAGAGCGTCCTTTCCAACCTTCTTTTGGAATAAATCCCAGGCTTCATCATCTTTCAGACACTCCACTTTAAATTTCATGTGAGCATCCATAAGCCCGCAAACTTCAGTAGACCGAGTTGTGAAGACTACTTTGGAACTCATGTTCGCGCTAGGAGGAGGAACACCAACTTTAATCAAATCAACCCGTCCCATATGTCGTCCAGGAGCAATAAAAATTTCTTCTTGCTTAAAATCTTGAAGATGTCCAACGCCTTATCTTCACAACTTTTATTCTTCCACGACTCCTCCAACAAACCGATCTTTTCTCCAATCTTTTCTTGAATCTTCGATAGCTGCAAGTCTTTGGACACAACAACCCAGATTATAACGTCAAAACATTTCGGCATATCTATGAACTTGTTGTTGATTTGGG
>CP135575.1:2524039-2590491 GCA_032401905.1 Swietenia macrophylla | reverse complement strand
ATAATTTTATTTTATATTTTTTAAAAGTTTTAATTATATTTATTATAATTTAAAAGATATTTAATTATATTTAAAATAAAATTAATTAATATTTATGTATATAGTATTATAAATATTAAAAAAAATATATTACAATATATTTGTGTGTGTATATGTTTAGTGATAAAAGTATAATTTATTTAATTATTTATTAATTATATTATATTAAAATTTTTAATTTTTAATATAATTATTAAATATATCAAAATTTGAATTAATTTTTATTTAATATAATACAATTCTAATCCAATACAAATTGGACACAATAAATCAAATTGCTATACTTTCAGTACAATTTTTGCTACAATTTTTCTTTCTGAAACCTGCTACCAATTACGTTTAGATGGTTTGGTATTAAGCAATTCAGACCGATATAGTCACATTTTGAGAATTTAAAAGGGTCACTGTTGGATGAATGTAACATTTATTAAAATTTACGATTACTTAAAACGCTTTGTGACCAGTACTTTGTCTCATAGTGCTTCGTGATAAGTACTTGGCCCAGCAGCTACTTGGACGAATGTGGTGGATAACCTTCTTCCATTTCCTTCGGCTGGAAATGGAAGCAAGTCTTTCCTGTACAGGCTTTCATTAATTTTTTTCTGAATCTTGCTGCATTAGAAATTAAAGCCTAAATAGCTGTGTGGGTTTAAGTTAATGAGAGATCTGGTATTAGTCTACCCTTTTATCCACTAAATCCAAGAATAATAAACACAATTGTACCCCAAAAATAAGAAGAAAAAAAAATCACAACAGAATGAAAATTGCAGGGAGAAAAAAAAAGGGCCAATGACATTCTAACTATCAAACATCTAGAAAATCATTTGGAGCAAAACCATCTTTGCATTACCCCGTAAGATGAAAATGAGGGCTACACCTAAAATTCCATTTTCACAATTGCATTGCTGGACTCGGACGATAGCGATCCATGCTGGAGCCAGTCCTTGGCACAAATGAGAGCCTCGAGTGTAACAGGACGCAGTGAACTTCGGTAGCTATCTATCTTCTTGCTCACGGTATCAAACACAGAATCAGGAGGAACTGTAGCAAACGGTATCGACAAAATATCAGAAGCCATCTTGGAAAGAGCTGGGTACTTCACCTGATTTAGTCTCCACCAATCCAAAATATCAAAATCTTGAGCACGGGGCAAAAGGGACTCTTCAAGATATTGATCTAATTCCGATCTCATTGGCTGGCCACTTGTAAGCTCGGAAATGTAAACTTCAAAATCTGAAAGCCCATTTTCAATGGAAATAAGAGATAGTTCTTGAGTTGCTTGAGATGGTTCTTCTTGAGAATGTTCTTGAGGGTTTCCTTCTTGAAGGGTGGTCACTTCTTGGGGATTCTCAGTTTTCGACATGATGTCATGCCCTTCATCCATAAAAGTATCTGGCAGTGCTAATGTGTGCACGATGTATTCATTAAAGAGTTCATGAATGCCATCATCAACAGCCTTAATCCACATCCCAGCATCGTCACCGTATATCCTAGAGAAGTTGAACTCAATAAGTTTCATTTTGAACCTTGGATCTATAACAACAGCAATCGCCAAAACCATGAAGCAATTTCTCCAATATTCATCAAACTTCTCTTTTAAAGGTTTGGTCAGGTAGCTGATAAAAGAGTCCTCACTCATGGCTGCTTGTGTCAGTTCTAATTCAATTTTTGACACTTCATGATAGAAGGCACTAGCAGGAGGATATGTTGGAGAAATTAAGATGCTTGCTGCATCAAAGAAATACTTCAAGTATGTGCAGAGAATTTCTACCTGCTTCCAATCATCCATTGATGGGGGAGCTATTTTGTAATCCGGATCAAAGGTTTCCAAACAAGCAAACACTTCCTTTAGTTCATGAGCAGCCACCAACATATGGTAAGTTGTGTTCCATTTAGTTTGGTCATCAATGAAAAGGTCTTTTGTATTGGGGACTTGAAGTCGTTCCTTCAGCTCAAAAAACTTCTCTTCATGAGCATCTGAAGTTCTAACATACTTCACACTGGCACGAATTTTATTGACAGTGTCCTGCATTACTCCTAATGCATCTTGTGCAAGACGACTTACAACACGGGCATAGCAATTACCCATTATTAACTGACCATTGAGCATAAATGGGTTCCTGACAGAAAGGAAGCCTCTGAGATTTCCATTCATGGTTTCATTTGAGAATGACTGATCAAGCGTGAGGGTAAGCAACTTGCTCTCCAGATGCCAATCAGATAAGCAAGCTACAAGAGCTTGATTGAAGGCAACATCTGAATCTAGGGAAGGAACCATAACAACATTAAGAATCCGGCGATGTAAATTCCATTCACTGTCAATGAAATGCCCTGTTAGGATAGCATAGCCAACAGTTTGATTTGAAGTCCACAAATCCAATGTAAGGTTGACTCGTCCAGGCATTCCACTGATAAAATTCAAAATGCTTTGCTTCTCTCTTAGATACATTTCCACACAATCCCCCTGGATCGTGTTGAAGCTTGCAACATTGAACTGGGGTTGAAGAGTATGAACAAAATCAATGAAAGCAGGATGTTCTACAATGTGAGGAGGATAATCGTGCATTATGATCATCTTTGCAATTTCATGGGTGCAGCGATCCTGATTGAAAGTGATACTCCCAAATCCAGGGGGTGTTCTGTAGCGTCGTTTGGGTGGATCAGTGGCACTCCCTGCTTTGGTGCTTGGAGGGTATGGGGTTTGCTGATTTTTCTGACGGCTAACCGGGCATATACCCATGGTAATGTGTCGTTTGAGGTGGCTGGTGCCTGCTAGCTTTGAACCAGTAATGTAAGCAAATGATTTCTTGCATTGCTTGCAGCAAGCCCTGGTACATCCAGCTCCAACAGTTTCCACTGTGAAGTATTCCCATACAATTGACTTCTTTCTCCTTCGCTTATTAGGCTGTGTTTCTGAATTGGGTAGCTCACTATTATCAGCAGGACAAGTCGGGGTAATAGGAGTATCAGGCATTACAGTTGCAATAGGGGTATCCATCTCTAAGAATAGTCTGAAATAAAAGAAAACAGGAATCATTATAAAGAGCATGACTTATCAAAACCATTATTGTTTGAACAAGCCTTTCAAGAAAAAATGAACTTGTATCAGAAAAATACATCAACAAACTAAAATTCACTGTGACCAAACATAAGAAAGCAACAAAAATATATTCAGCAGGAAAAAGACAAGCCAATTCATAGGTCCACCAACATACAAGCCAAAATTTTGATGTGTACACTCAAAGAAAGAGCGTACTTCTTTCCAGGTGCATGTTCATATGTACAGAGGATAACCTTAATCATCACCATTGCTATTTATATTCAAAAATAAGATAATTAAAGCTCTCAATCCAGTCATTATTTATAATTCTGATATATGAGTTAGCAGCTTCATCATTTCACTTGCATGTAAAGAGAAGTATAAGAGTGTCGCATTTGTTTAAGTCTATATCTAGTGTGGCTTAATGAACACAAAATTATTTAATCTGTTGAGATTTGTCTCATGATTAATACATTAGAAAAAAAAAGATGAGTAGAACTTAAATCTTGTTAAAAATAAATTGACAAATCTCAATGGACATGATGATTTCTAAAAGCATGAACTGGAGGCTCTAAAACTACTATTCCACTGAAAGAGAATCCTGTTTGGCATCCTAGGTTATAGAAACTATCTCTTAGCACGTTTGCTTGCTCCAACAGTAATTTACAACAAGAAATCACTAACTCGACCAACTTGAACAAATCCATAAAAAGTACTCCCTAATGAAAAGTGGAGCATGAAGGACTTCCACAAAGTGCAGTTGCAGGTGTCAGGAGACTAGAATAGGAGAATCCTAAAGAGAATTGGTGGAGCCACTGTTCAAGATCATTTTCCCACTTTGAAAAACAAAACCAAACAAGTCCAAATTCTTAATTCTCACCAATGTTTACAAACAACCTCTTCTGCACTTCAGAATGACCGGGGTGTCTACCAGATGGATATTAGAATCAGCACAACTCAGAAAATTCAAAAAGCAATTTAAGTTCTTCCAGTTCAAGTTGGGTGCTAATAGTTGCTAATTTGTAGATAACACTATGGAAGATATAACTTTCACATCCTTTGTGGACTTAACTCTAAAAATGGCCACCTGGAACCTGGACCCTTCAGGAAAAACAATAAGCCCGATATAAAGTCAACAACTAGTGCATCACGAATAAGAACCTATAAGACAGCTGAACAATGAACATTACTTGCACCACGTAAGAGAAAAGTCATCACCGAAAAGGGTCGTACCTTTGGCTTTTTTACATCCAGAATTTACTTGTCGTTGCTTATTTTGTATTATAGTTTCTGAAAAAATTTATGAAAGTCGGATGGTCAAGCTCCGGAATTACACGAGCTTCCCGAAAATCCAAAGAATTTAAAACTCCAAATCATGAACACTACCACTTAATGCGAATTGGCAACAAGCAACTACAAATCAAGAAAAATTAGCATGTGCTGAAGATTAACAAACGAATCAAACAACAGATATTATGAACCAAACCCATAAACAAAACAAACTGAAACAACATGAGCATACAACAACCAACAAAGTACGCCAAGTTAATGGAACTGTGAAACTCAAAAGTAAACGAATAAACGAAATTGGTAACCAAACCAGAAAATAAACAGACAAACAATCATATCCAGATCTACCAAATCCAACAACTCCCCAGAATCACAAAAACAACGACTTTGTAACAAAACAAATTAAGAACCCACAAAAGGAAGAAAAAACATAAAGAAAGACAAACTCACGACGATTGACGAATCTGCAGAAGAAGAGACAAGAAGAAGAGCCGAAACGAACCGCAAATCGGAATCTAGGGTTTCGAATTTCGCGGAAATGAATTTAATTTTTGAATTTTTTGAATTTTAGTTGCAGGGAAAATTTGGAGGTAGACGAAGGAGTTAATGGGCTTGAGCTCTCAGGTTTTGAGCTCTGAACAAGAAAAAAAAAAAAAAAAAGAACCCTAATGGACCAGACCAGAGCAGAGCTAGAGCTAGGGCTAGGGCTACGACTTTACGAGCTTCGTTTCAGTTTTAGGCCTTTTTAGAGATATATCTCTCACTGCCTATTTATAATTTGAGAGGGTAATATAGTAAATTCGATATGGACTTTTGGTCGTACTTGGATCCGGCGTCAATAATTATTGAATCTTGACCGTTCATTTTTTGTTTATTGATTTTTATAGTGGCGGTTTATAAGTATGAAAAGAAAATATAAAATAAAAATGCCACGTGGTATGGCTAGAACAGTCCACCCAACTGTACAATTGGGGTGAAGGTTGAATTTAAGGGGCAATACAAGGGTAGTCAAAAACGAGTTAGGATTTTATTAAAAAATTTTTAATTTAAATAAATATTAATATATAATATAATTAATAATAAATAATTTAAATAATATTTTAATTTTTTAAATTTATATTATAAAATATTAAATTAATTTATAAATTTTATTAAAATAGAATTTTAACAATTAATTATTAATTATTCAATTAAAAAATGTTTATTTATTAAATAATCTATCAAAATGTAAAAATTTTAATTTAATATTATTATTGAAATAATTAAACGAATTATAATCATATCGCTTATTTAACTCTTTTTATTTATATCTTAATATATTTTTATAATGTTTATAATAACATCTACTTAAATATTAATTAATTTTATTGTAAATATAATTAAATAGCTTTCAAAAATGAATAAACATAACTAAAAATTTTTCAAATAAAAATATGAAACAAATTTATTAAATTATAAATGAGTTAGTATAGCATAATTATTTAAATAATTAATCGTGTTATGAAATAAATTCATATATTAATAACTATAAATTTAAATCCAACATTATTATTAATTATATTATATAATATTTATTTCACGTTAACAAGTTTGGTAAAAAATTACCACCTTAATAACATAGCATATTCTTCTAATTATTCTAACTCTTTCCTCTTAACCCTTTTTTTTTTTTTTTAAATTTCTTAAATCTTGATATTATTTTAACTTTTTTTTTTAAAATTCTTAAATCTGGATATTATTTTTTATAATATAAAATATATAACAAAAGAAGTTAAAAATTATAATACATGTATCCTAAGTTTACACTAAATTTAGTGCTATAAATGCTGGATTCATATGTTTATGGACACATTTAAGATGAAGATGTTACAATTTTTAATTTTTAATTATGTGAAATGAAATTATAAATCATCAAATTAAATTGGGTTTGTGTTTAATAAATATTAATTATAAATTATTTTTAATAATTTAATGAAAATAATAAAAAATAGAAAATATCAACGAATGAGGAGTAAAAAAAATTATATTTTAAATTTAAAAGTAAATTATAAATTTATTTATCAAATATTTTAGTTGCAATGTTTTCAAAAAGGATGTTACAAATTAGACCCAAGATTTGGCAACATAAAATAATAAAAAAGGGGAAAAAAGAAATTCTTATTTTTAATTGGGGTAGAAATATTAAAGAAAATAGGTGGTGTTGAATTTCTATGCATTTTTTTTATTTTGAATTAATTATATTTTAATTAATATTAAAATAAATAAATAAATAGAGGCTCCCATTAATGAAAAACTATTTCATTGCATTGGATCAAATAAATAATTGAATAATATAACAAATAATATTGGCAATTCTAATACATTATTTCATATTATTTTCTATATTTAACTTAAAAAATATGTCTTTATAAACATAACAATATTTTAAATCGATATTAACTAATATTGTTATAAATAATAATTTTGTATTATAATACCACATAGTTTAATAACATGCGGTATTAAAAATAAATTATTATTTATGATTATTATTATTATTATAGTATTAGTAGATTCTTTGTTGAGATTGAGGGGTGTGAATGAAATAATTAATTACTAAATTAAAATGAATTATCAATTTATAACAAAATTAATATCAAGATAGTCTTGATATTACTCATAAACAAGTTTTATGAGTGTGGGGATATTGACATGCATTTGAGCTCCCTTGTTTTATGGTCTGCTTATGTTGTTTCTAAGTCTATCGTTGCTTGATAGTGAACTTAGTTAGTGATTGTTTTTCAATCAGAAATCTGAACATAGAGGTAATCTGAATGCATAAATCTGAATGATAATTTATTCTTTATTTATAACACGTTAATATAAACTTCTGGAAACTAGGAATTTGGCATACCCTTATAATGGATTAGATAACTCTATATTTTGATATTTGTATTCAGCATTAAATAAAAAAAATTTGACTTAATTTAATTAAAATGTGACTACCAAGTTCTTAGTTTAAGCTGAAAAATTAAAGCATCTGAATGTCTGAAGCTAAATTATATTCAGGGTTAGTCAAAAAAAAAAAAAAAAAAGGCACTTAATATAGGCATATTGGATATCATGAGTATAGAAGTGAAGGTATATGTGTTTTATATCTTCTTCTCATTGTATGTCTACCCCCTATTTTTCCAGTTTGGTTCTCTCAAGTGACACTCTGAATACAATCAATTGTCATCCTACAGAGAGATTATTAGAATATAATAGTAGTTTTTCTTTGTAATATTGAATGTTGATGCACACAGGAAGATATATTTTTCAAAACTATATAATACTCTTCCATTTTATTGGAGGCAAGCCTTGATCTGACCTGAAGTGATTGGGTTGAAGTGTGCAGTGAAATCATTTTATTCTTTGCTTTGCTCAAGGATTTTTGCTTGACTAGCACATATGTCAGTCACTACTTCAATCCTTCTTATGTGATCAGGTTTTTTTTTTTCTCCTCATAATATCTCCTAGTCTCTACATGTAGGATGGAAGGGATACTCTTTGGCCACACAATCCTCATGCAGGATGGAGTTATTGCGTAACAGTGCCTTTTGGATTTTACTGCCACACTCCAGAGGTTCAGATCTTGTGGCTGTAAGTTACAAATTTTCTTCAGTGTTTCAAATTTTCAAATTCATTGCTTTAAGTCCATCAGAGTTTACTTCAGCATAAGTATTTTAAGATTCTTAAGTTATGTTTCGGTTATTTTTTTTTAAAACAATGATAAATGTATATTTAACTACTATGTTCTAGCAGCATGTTTATGTTTTATTGTTCATGTTAATTCCCAGATTAATATTCTGTGAGTATTCTGACTTCATTGCTGCAATAAAACATTTTTGGTTTAACAGTCATTGACTACAGTTTTACATAGTTCAAGTTGGCATACAATCACCAGAAGGGATTACCACTACCCGAAGGATATTACGAAGATTTAGTGACTTCTTAAAGTTATTTTCTGAAGTAAGTGGCATTTTGTTTGTAGTACCTTCAGAAGTACATTATTATTTACCTAGTTCCTGTGTGCCGGCTGCCTTTTTATCTGGAGTTATGATTGAGTAGATCTTCTGTTCAAGTCAACTTTTGTCTTATTTTGCTGGCAGTGGTTTTGGGGTGTCCTCATCTTTTAGTATCTTTTGCAGCTTAAAAAGGATTTTCGCAAGAAAGAACTCCCGCAAGCTCCTCCAAAGAAAATTTTTAAATTAAAACGCAGGACACTGCTTTAAGAGGTTGGTAATTTCTTCTTTTTTTATTTTAAATTTTGGTCTTTTATGGCATTTTATATACATGGATCAGCATGATTACAGGTGATTAATTTATTCTAGGGAACTCTGATATTATGTATTGTAATGGCAGATCCACTCATTAAGATATATTATAATGAAAATAACATTTTAAATCTGTAGTTGAGTCTCATGGTCTTTCTATTAGTGATTGTGGTTTACCAATGATATAGATAGAAAATATGTGATGCAAAGTGTTATCCCTTTGCTGCTGATTTTGGTTCACTCAGGAGCTATCATGTGATAATTAAGATATTGGTAGTGATGTTTAGTATGGTGTTTCTTCCGTTTAGATATTGCAGAATTAACATTGTTTTCACTGTTTTGGGATGAATTTCTTATTAGTTTTGTTTTAGAACTTCTGTAATTAATTGCCCTTGCGCATTTTTTAGGCATCAATATCTTATTCCCCGCAGAGATTTGTTGAACTGTTGATAATTTTCAATGTTTTATGGGTATATGAGTCTTAATCAATTATTTATAAATAACATCATTCATATCCTCAAAATGGTTAGTTTATTGCAGAGGAGATGTTTGTTGGAAGATTGGATGGAAAAGCTCTTATGGGATATTGACACATCTAGAAGTGCTCCAGTAGCAACATTTTTTGAGCTAGAAGCTGCTGCAAGATTTTGTATGTGCTCTTTTATCTTATATAACAATGCATTGATTTTCAAACCTTGAAGAGAAACCTGCTGCAATTCTTATGTATCAATGCATCCTTTTCATTAAATTTTGCCCTTTTCAGCATTTTATGATCAGAAAGAGTCCGATGCACATTCTTCTACTAGTGGTGTTGGTCCATCTACTTTGTTACATACCACCTCAGAGGGGTTGGTGATCACAGGTAGTTCACCAGTTGCTTCAGATCATGGTAATGATTCTCCGGATGAGATATCGGAGATTGGAACACCCAGGCAGGGAAGAAATTGTTCTGGTGATCTTGGTAATGTGTATACAAAGCCTGAATCAAATATAAATGACCCAATCGCAAAAAATGTTAAGTATGGCATGTTTAATAGAAACTTTATTATGGAAAACATAGGAAAATTTTCAAAGCATAAAATGTTTGCTGCAAGAGACAGCAGTGTTGCAGACAGAGGTAAAGTTATTGAAGGTACAGCAAAATCCGATTCTCTTCCCAGGGATGAAGCAGAGCTTTTACATGAATCAGAGCATCTAAAGCTGGATGGCCGCATTCGAAGACTGTCCACAGAGACTGTTGGAAGTGACCTAAGTTCCATAAGAGCCAGTGAAATATCAAATTTTGTTGTGTCTAATTTGTTTGGCGATGGCTCCATTGACCGTCCTGAGCGCAATGAAGCTTCTAGAGCCACATAAGCTCTTGTCAGCTCACAACTTCTAAGAAAGTCACTGGTTACTCTACCATCAGATCAACCTCTAAAATTAAATAGGATTCTTAATGCTATGCAGCAGAGATTAGCTACTGCAAAAACAGACATGGAGGATCTATTAGCAAGATTAAATCAGGAAGTTGCTGTGAGACACTTTTTGACAAGAAAGGTATGGCTAGTAAAATAATATGATTTTGATGTAATCCCGGTTTGTTTGATGCGCCACTTCTCATTGATTCAATATTGATGTTACTAGAATGTTCTTGTTATGATAATTATGTTCGTGATGATGTTGGTCTTGGTCTACGTGATAGAATATATAACCAAAAGTTAGATGGTAATTTTTATATGAATACGCTGTCCTAGCAATAAATGGATGGAAACCTGAATGCAGTGCACAGAACTAGTTTATGTTTGGAAGTGGAACTTAAAACCACCACGGAGATTTGTAAAGAAAACATGCAGCAAGCTTGTTTTCAACGAAAAGGAAAGATTTACTCAAATACGGTGGGATATGGAGGAACTTTGGAAACATTGCTTGGAGACGGAACTGAAATTGAAGTATGAAGACATTTGTTTCTATCCATAGAAACATATTACCCCACTAGCATTCAATGATTCATAAACTTTAGTCAATGATGTCTGTAAATGTTCCAGGCTGAAAGAGCTCATGCTGAGTCATCAAAAATATCAATTATTCAGGAGAACAAAAGGTTGATGCAGGAGTTGGACATTGCTCGGGAACAGCTTGAGAACTTGCATTAACAGCATGAAGAGTTCGAAGTGAAATCAAAAGCAGATGGGAAGCTTCTCGTTTAAAAGGTCAAATCTCTTTGAAGCTCTGAGATGGATTTGAAGCAGGAGCTTAGCCGTTTGATGAAGAAAAGCTAAAAGTAGAGGTAATTTACTCCACAATACTAGGTCTTTTTATACTTTTTCTTCTGTGTGAAAAATATAATTAGTTGCTACACGGAGTTATTATCCATAAAGTTCTTTAAATGATTCCGGAAGGAGGAAAACCAGAGGGCTCTCAATATGGACTGAGCTGTTCAACTTATTTTAGTTTACATAACAGGCTTTTTGTGTAAATTTCTAGTTAATATTTCAGCCTTTTCTTTTAGAGTTCAAAATACTTAGAATTGTTTCTCTTTATGGGCATAAGTTTATGAAAACTAAAATTTCTTATAGTTCCTGTTACAGAGAAAGTAACGTTAATTCTTTTGGAGTCATGGTCATATGGTAGTCTTCCATGTAAATCATACATGTGGATCTTACAGACTTAGAAAAGAACAAATAGAAAAAATTAACCCCAACAAACATCTTATGTTCCTGAAATTTAGAATATGTCAAACATCTAAGAGGGAGAGTTTTAGGACTTAAAACGTGGTGACAGAGAGAAGATTGAGATGCCCAATTATCTGGCATCTGCAAAACTTCATCATAACACATGCTAAATTCCTTCCCCTTAAAGCTCTTGACCACTGCATTCCAACCAGACACTTTGTAGTGGCTCTACAAGTTGGATCTTTTTCTCTCTTTTACCCTTGTCCCACAATCTAAAAGTTTGCACACTGACTGGAAACCACTTTTTTCCTTTTAATCATAACAAATGGTGAAAATTCATGGATTTTGTAACCGATTTGATGAAGCAGAAATCAGATCAAACTAATCCAATTAAATGGGAAGAGACAGTTGCTGTTGAACTGAAATCTCGTAGAACTAAAAAAAAAAAAAGAAAAGAAATGAGACAACAACAACATATCACTTAATGAAGTTATTTTTCTTTACTTCTGGTTACTAGAATACCTAACCCATTTGTTCTAGGTGTTATTTAATAAACTTATCAAAAGGAATTTAGACTGATAATGCACACGTATTTTTTTCATAGGGCTCTTCAAAAGGAAAAGCAGAGAATGGAGCATGCAAATATTGCAAATTCAAAGTTACTGCATGACCCTGAAATTCTTTGTAATAAGCTTCAAGAATGTAGTGTTAATTTTCTCAGTGAAGAGGAAGATAAATTGATTGTGGACACTTCATCACCATCTGATGCTATAGATCTCTTGACAACATCTGACAATCGAATTGGGCTCCTCCTTGCAGAGGTATCTTTCTAATGGTTTGAATCATTTTTAGCTTCTATTTATACTAATATATCATTGAACTGCTGCTTGTGAAATTTTTGCTAAAGTGCTGTGGTTGAACAGTCATTCTTTTACATCTCTTGGTTCTGATGAAAATTATTAGATGTACTTCCTAATTTTTGCCGTATGACCTGTGTGCCTTTGTATATACTATTTATGAACATGTATAGATCTGTGTAATTTTTTTCAGTACATCAAACTGATTGGGCAGATATTCCAAGTAGTAAACTTGTAGCCTTTGTAATAGAAGGTCTTGGCGAAAATCTTTTACTGGCTTCTTTTGAACAGGCGAATTAGGTAGATATTTTATGAATCATACATTTACATAATAACTTTTCTTCTCATAGTTTCTTGTAATCTCCATGTCTTATTAGTAGTCATTCCTCCGTTTGTTTACCTCTTGTTCGTAAACTTGAACAGGCACACCTCCTCGCACAAGACATAGAAAAGTCTATCGCCAAGTTGGACGAAAACCACAGTACAAATGGCAGTGACCGGAGAAGTGACGATGAGTTGAGAAAGATGTTAACGGACATGTCTGTCGACGGTGCCAGGTTGAGAATGCATGCCAACTCAGTAATTCGCTGTGCTCTCAACACATACATAAGGTCAGATGATGATGAGGAGGAAAAAGAAACTCCTCTGAGAAAAACAGTTCTAAGCAGATTCTTAGAAAGATAACATGTTTACTCTGCGGCAATGTTATGTTCCAACTCCTGGGAAATACAGTGCTCTTTCTCAAAAGGGTTGTGGGTTCTATGAAAAACAACCGGCGACTACTGTTATGGCTGTATCATATCAAATTTTTGCAGATACAGATCTAATAAGCATATCAATCTCTCTTTGCAGAGCTAATCATCCCTTCATTATTTTCAGGTTGAAAAAAAATTATAGGTTTGTTTATTGACCCAAAAAAAAGGATTGCAATTCTTACAAATTCTTCTAAATGCAATTTTCTCATCCAACTTAATACATACAAAAAGGCCAGAGAGAAACATATCCAAATGAAAAGCATGGATCCCTTAAGGAAGTACAAGGCCAAATCAGTTGGTAGCAAAACCCCACGCTTTAAGCATGAAGCATGTATGCTTGTAGGCCTCCTCATGGAGTATTCAAGCTCTCATCATTGCAGTTGTTGATGTATATCTCAGTTGTCGCCACCTCCAAACATGCCCATCATATCTTTTGCAGAGCCCCCCATGGAACCCATTTGCTTCATCAAGCTCTGTAAACCACCCACTCCACCAATCTGCTTTAACATCTGTTGGGGAAGGACTTTGCTCATATGTTGTGCATTCATATTTCGAGACAAAGCACTCATCTCACCCTTCTTGGGAATCTTCAGCCCCTTCATTTTGCTCCAGATCTTGGCTAGCCGCTTGTACTCTTCCAGCATTTCCATGACTTCTCTAACTTGACGACCAGATCCTCGTGCAATACGCATAATCCGGGAATCAGTCATGATCTTAGGGTTTGAACTGTCCAACTCTGTAACACAGACAAATTAGCAATAAAGAAAAGAAGATGGATATTTTAAAATTAGCTCCTCGGCAACAAGGCTATTCAGAAAAGCAACTACATAAACAGCACATTTGCTCGCCTTCATTTGTCATTGAATCCATCATAGTCATGTAGCGCTTGATCTTTGCCTGACTTTCCTTTTCACGACCTTTTGGCATTAATTCAGCACTAAATCCTGGAAGCATTGAGAAAACCTACATAGAACTAACATCACATAAGAACTCACCCTTAAGTTCATAATTCTCAATATAAAAATCTGTGAACACAAGTTTAATCACGAAAAAGAGAACGACCAAATTTCAGTCAAAAAGTCACACAGGCCAAGCAAATGGACATTCTTATACAGCCACACAACATTATACCAAAAATGAAATGTCTGCAGGGATCTATTTCTTAACATTGCAAGCCCCACATCTTTGTTGAGATTATCTAATTACTATCTATGGTCTGCACATTAAATAAGAATTAATTTTTGTTGAGTACTATCGTAACAATTCCCCACCATTATAGCAATAAATTAAGACCTTGGTGTTTGAAGTGCACCCATTTGTGCACCATCATTTCTCGCCTCTGGCTTATTAGAATGACATAGGTTTACTTCAGTCGTAGATAACAATACTGCTCCTAAGCACATTTCTACCCTCTTTAGTTAATTTTGAAAAATATTTTAGGACTTTCTTAGTTTATATTCTTTCTTTTATCTCATTCTCTCCCCTAAATCCTAAAATAATAACAGCCATCAATTGAGACAAAAGAGCATCAGAATACATCTAATAAAACCAAACATTGTAGTAAGATAATAACCTGGCCGATGGGACCCATTTTAAGTATGTTTTGAAACTGCTCATACATTATCCTCAATGTAAAGTTCCCTTCTGAAAGTTTTTGCAGAAGTTCAGGCTGTTGATCCATTGGAACAACTTCATGAATTTTATCCATAAATCCAGACCAGTCACCCATGCCTAGTTGGAAAAATAATCACAATGAAATCAACATAAGGATTGCGGGCATTATTTTATATGCAAATTTAGCAGTTAAGAACACCTTGCACATAAATTTCAAAACTGGAAAAGATAGGAGTGTACCTAAAAGACGGCTGACAAATGGCTTAACATCAAATACTTCAAACTCATCCATATGTTCTCCAGTACCAATAAATATCACAGGACTCTTTGTTGCAGCAACCCTGCACATACAAATCAAAAGAATTGAAATCAAAGATTCTAAAGAGGAAGGAAGCATGGTTCAATCTCTGAATTTCTCCAATAAAACATCCAAGACATCTTTTTTCTCAAAACAAATAAATAAAATAGGGATAACAATTATTGTCATCAGGAAAGTAACTGTTGTCACAAGACATAATCAAGCAGACAAGACAGCCCCCAAAATACAGCCAAGACAGCATAAATGCACAAGAATGACACAAACATTTAGAGCTTCAGGGATGTAAAGCTTAAAAATTAATATAAAAGTCAGTGCAAACAATGTGTTTCTGAATCTAAATTTAAAAAGAATAGCTAATTGTGCCTAACAAGGGAAAATTCATCTGAAAACTATTTTCAAAAATCTGATTACTGAATTAAACTGTTCCAGAAGACTGTAGTTGGTACATGTGTTAAGCAGAACCAACAATTAACTTTTCTTATTTCCTTCTTTCTTTCTTTGTGGGGTATTTTCAATAAATTATACAAGTTTCAATAAAATGCAGTTTACATCTTCAATTTAGCATTTAAACCTATAAAAAATAATTTAAGTGAAATGAAAGCTAAACCATAATTAAAACACTTACGCACTAAGAGCACCACCACCCTTTGCATGGCCGTCCATTTTAGTAACAATCACAGCTCCAACTGAAACACTCTGCTTGAATGCTTGAGCTTGATCAAATGCAGCTTGACCAATACTGCTATCCATAACAAATATCACAAGATCTGGTTTCTGGAACATTGAGATGTAAAATAAAAGAGAGACGTATTAGCAGCTACATCAACCAGTGACTACATAATGGAGCATGCTCCTTCATTTTTTTTTTTTTTTGATAACATGAAAATCAGTACAATGCAATACCGTTGCTTCAGAAACTTGACGCATTTCTTCAAAAAGAGCAGCTTCCTGTTTATGGCGCCCACTGGTGTCAACAATTATGAGATCACAATTTTCTTTCTTGAATGTTTCTACACCTTCCACTGCAATTCTCACTGGATCTGACTCTGTATAACTGTAAGTTAAAAGCCAAGATGTTATTGAAAATGACAAAGCTTCACATACTCCAATAAGGCTTTCAAAGTTCAAATCTATGCTTTCTCACAATTAAGTTCATTCACAAAAGCAGATCAAACTAGAGATAGCAGTGATCACATATTGTCAGGTTACAAAAGATGCCCAATCTAGTTTTAGCAACTTTCATACACAAAATATTTATCATAACTTGGATTTTCCAGCCACTACAACTCAATTCAATGTGTCAAAACAGCTAAAGCCACCAAGACTCTCGTCGGCAGCTTAAATTCATTCAAGAATTCAAAAAGATGGAATTGCAACTCATCTTCTTAGTAAAGTTAAGGACAAGCATCTCTAACCTTATGCAACTAATCCAATCCTACACGCACACACGTGTACACACACTCTACCTTTCCAGTACCTTCATGATGACTTTCAAACAAAAAATTTGCAAGCTTGTTTAATCTATCAAGTTCCTACGTACTCATAGATAAACAACATGTCCGGTAGAATAACAAAAGAGTACCTCCCATAAAACGGAATCTTAGCTTTGGTAGCATTCTGCTTCAACTGATCAAAAGCACCAGCTCTGAATGTATCAGCACAGACTAGAGCAGGTTTCCAACCCTTCTTTTGATGATAATAAGCATATTTCGTACATGATGTAGTTTTACCAGAACCTGCATTTTTTTTTTATAGAGGTAAACTTTGCAGAAATCAAATGCATAATAGAAGTAAAAATACGGATATACTCAAGTAATCAGACATGAGATAGAGCACATTCAAAAGAAGTTAACTTATTGACAATATCTCAGAGCACAATACAGGCATAATTCATGATGCCCAAACAATTTATCATTGCCAGGTTACTTTTCCCGTAATTAAGCATAAAAATTATGTTTTAGGTGATTTGTAAGCAAACCAACATACCTTGTAAACCTACAAACATGATAACACTGGTTTTCCCTTTCTTTGGAGTGAAAGAAGGCTTCCCCGGATCCAACATTTTACAGAGCTCATTAAATATGGCCTACAATCAAAGCAACAATCTTGGTAAACACAATGGGCACCAAGAAATAAAACATAATTCAGATTAATAAGTCTTTTACCGGCATAACACAAGAAGCATCGTAGAAGATAAAAATAGAAGGTTTTTCTTTTTTAAAAGAATCTCTCACAAAAGGAACCAGCAACGTCAACATGAAGCCAATAATCAAGAACCTAGAAATCTAGATTAACCTCTATATTTGTTTGCAAACTTTCAGTTGTTTCTGTCGACTCCGATTATCTTGATTGGCAACTCAACAACCAAAACGTAAATAGCTATCTATTTAGACTTTCCTGAACTCTTCGGCCAAAATTGCGATAAATAACCCCGAGAAAAAAATGGAACTAAATTTTCAAAAAAAAATATGTGGATACAAAATTCGTATGCCTTTCTTCGTTTTCTTTTCGTAGGCTTCTGTATTAGTCTATCTTCGCAGAAATTGATGCAAGAACGATTCTCTCCTCAAAATCCAG
The DNA here is from genome assembly GCA_032401905.1 of Swietenia macrophylla. Classification (NCBI taxonomy): domain Eukaryota; kingdom Viridiplantae; phylum Streptophyta; class Magnoliopsida; order Sapindales; family Meliaceae; genus Swietenia; species Swietenia macrophylla. Next base: position 2,573,051 of record CP135575.1, on the reverse strand, counting down.
GAAACAATTGAAATACAAAAATGGCGTCGCACCTGCTGGATGATCCTGCGCTTGTTGTGACCAGCGGCAAGATCGTCGAGATTGACGATCTTCTTGATGTTAGTCTGCATGTCACGTACGAGCTTGAATTGCACATCGGATTGCAAGAGAGCGCGCGTGATTTCGTTTAAGCATTCGTTTAAAACCTTCTCGTCGATAATCGTGGCGTTGCTCATCTGCTGTATGGCTCGGGAAATGCTCCCTCCTAACTGTGCCAACACCATTTTCGCTCGTCGAATTCGGGAAATCCAATGATTGAAATTAGGATTAGGGTTCTTTGTTTATCAAATTAAAGCAAAGAGAACTGTTGCAGAGACGAAGACGCAAAAGTTGGGACAAAAAGCGATGGATAGGGAAAAGCATATTCAGAAATGAAACGAAACTGCTTCCCAAATTGGGCCCCGGGTAGGCCCATTGAGCTGGGTTAATCTCACTGCTATTGCTATCTACTAAAGGACATCGTTTATTTCTATGTACACCCAGGTTTTTTGGGCAGAAATTATAACAACCACGTACTTCCTTTCTACTCCAGTCACAGGCTAGACTGATATGGCGGTAACACCAACTGCAACCGGAGGAGCACCGAAGCTCAGTTACAAATGCTCAAACCGTCGTCGTTTAAACCCAACAAAGAAGTCGATTGGTTCTACCAAATTTCTCATCGAAACCCTTAATCACTCTTCGGCCTTGTGTGTCCAGCAGCCATTCACAATCCAAGCGTCTAATAATCCCGGGATAGAAGACCGAGATTCGGGCATTGATGATGCTGATGATGCCGGAGCTTCTTCCACTTTTCAGGTCAGTGCTCGGATATGTTAACATTTACGAGTAATTTTGACCGTAGCTTGGAAAAGCCTCGAATTTTGGTGGCATTTATGTTAGAACTCTTTGAACAATTTACTTTGGCAATGGCGAGTGGTGAGCCAGTTCAAATAGTTGTGGCATTGGGAAAAAAACAAAAAACCCTAAACCGTCATTGAAAAGAAATCCTTCACTCGGTCTAAGAGCTTCCTGGCCACCTGTTGCAGCTTTCATTCGACACATTAATCTGAAATATTAGGGACTTAAGTTAACGAATCTAAACAACCCAATTACGAATTTCGATTCAAAAAAGGGAGTGTTTACCTTTTGGAGATAACCATTTAATTAGTATTTAACTTGTTGAGAAAACCACTTGATTCACGGCGATATGTCAAATGGGACTGCTGTTTGCCACATTTTTTTTTTCTGGGTTAAACATCTATTTAATGGTAGTTTTAGGAACCGGAGCCTCTTTATGCCTGAATGCTTATGTTTTTTTTTATCTACGCCTATGACGATACGAGGGTTAGTAACATAGTTTGAACACAGGCTACTTCGTGTTCGGGTGCTTAACTTTCTATCTGGGTATAAGACTCTGAACCCCTCAGTCTTTTGCAAATTTCCTTCATAATCAAAACGCCCAGCCAATATCTGTCAAGTTGGGACTAACTTTCATCAGTTGTCCCAAACACACCCACACGTGTGGGTACCAAAGATCGGAGGACTTGCTAATGTACTTTGTTTCCTGTATTTTGTACCAAACAAAATCTCTGTAGTTACACATGTTAATGTAAGCACTCGTTGCCGTTTTGTCAAAAAGATATCTGCTGATTATTGCGCTTCGGTGCTCTAAACAAGAAGATCTGAACTATTTGTGGAAACTAGGGGTTGGTTGTTTTGTTGGTGCAGCTGTGATTAAATATGGCAATGTCTTTTTCCCAAAGATAACGAGGTACATCTTGCTGGCTCTGGTTATGATATCAACTCCAGTTGTTGTAGCCGTGTGGCTTCTAATCAAGCAAAGTCGAATAGAACAACAAAGCTGATAACTTGGCTTCTACATTGCATTACGTACCTATTGATTGAAATGAACTGTTGTGACCCATCATGCCCGGGTAAGTAATTCCAAATGAATTTGCAATTCTATTTCTTCCAATACTTGCTAAAGATTGTTCTGTAACATGAAATAGCCATTACATATGAATAGAAAATTGGTTTTAAATACGTAAAAGAAAAAAATCAGTTGATTCTCCATGTATGATGATATTCCTTTTGCAATAACACAGACCAACCAGTTGCAAAACATGTCCTGCTGTAATTTGGGAAGGATGGCCATTGATAAACAAAAACAAGTTTTATAAGGTTACACTATTAAACAGAGATGTTAAAGGTATAAAATTTTTGCAACATAAGACATGACAGTTTAATTTGAATGAATACCTACAAAATGAAAAGACCCAAAAAAAAAAAAAGTTTAAAAATACGACAACATTGTCTAACCATCATTAATATAGACAGCTCACTTAACATCCATGTTGCAAAATCTCATCCCCTTCTGCACCAGCAATCTTTATCAAATAGCTAAAGATATGCCATCCTATTGCATTCATCTCAGCTAATTGCCAACATGTCCGTTAAAGAATAAATGGTTCAGTTTTGGTATAGAACTCTATTCATTTCCACCCACTTAAGGAAAAGAGAGAGTAAATCTCATGCTTATGTCAATATAGAATGTCAAATGTAAACTAGCTAAAGAGATCACTACATTGTAGCCGCCACCTTCATCTTGCTCGTGCAATAAAATCAATAGGCACTTGAAGAGGTGAATCTTTATTAATGTGCCCAACGCTGAAAAATTTACAAGCAAAAAATTAAAGAATCTACGAGTGTGTAATTTGATTTCTCCAGTGAGGTGCTAATAAGTCTCACTTAAAGCAACCTCAGTGAATGATTGCATGGTCCTTGAGGGAAAATTGTCCATGTCCGGAATGGTACAGAAAGGCTGGTATTAGTAAGTGTAGATGTACACAGTGAACACAGACTAGAGGTTGTCTTTCAGCCATTTTAGAGCTCCATTTGCAACAGACCTGCAAATACAGTTTTTCTTTTCTTTGGTGAATGCAACATCCGAAGACAATGAAGACAATTGATGCAACTGATCGAGCAAGATTCATTAATAGAGCAGATGACAAAAGAAAGAAAAGGACCACCAATGCAAATATTTAAGAAGTACATCAACGAAAACGGACAAAAGGATGCCATAATAAATCAAAAAGCATGATTTGAATGTAATTCATAATTTCTTTACAACTATTAGATATGCACAGTTTCTCAATATTTTTTTCACCCACAATCTAGGCTTATTACAATTTTAAGAATACTCATAAAGATCAGAAGATATTCACACCCTCAATAGTTTCTATTATTACAAAATTAATGAGATTCAATGCTTATCTTCTGTAAGATATGCGGACTGTGAGGGCTTTGCTAACAGATGACATGATTGATAGGGGGTTTATATTTCCGAAACTAGATATCTCACTGAACATTATAAAACTCTGGATATACAAGGTAAATAATTATAAAAAAACCATGCATTGTCTCTCCAAAAGTATATGATTTCAATAATTATCAACAGACAAAGGACAATTTCTGTAGAAAACAATTGAAACCATTCAGCATGTTAACTTAAAGATCAGATAAGTTAATAAGAAAAAAGAGCAAAACATACATGATTGACTTAAATACAAGCACAACGATGTAAGAAAAACTTGAAAAATATAATCTGGTTAATAATCAGAAAAGGAAAGTCTTTTACAACAGACCCACCATTAGGCAAGTATAGAACAGCACTGCTAATGACTCATTGCCAACCTAAAATTTTGGAGCTTGAGGAACTATTATCTAGTCCTAAAGTGTTATGTCTGATGTGTGTTTCTTTTGTAAAGATATAGCCTTGGAAATTGTTTCTTAGTGATAACTAAAGGAACAAAAATTATATCAATTGTAATGCCAAACATTTATAAGTGCTAGTGATGTATGCCAGAGATTATGCATCTTTTTTTAAATTGTGAGTTCCATCATTAGTATATGCATTACAATGCAAAACAATTATACCAGCATCTGTAAGCAAAATTTAAGAATCCAATCACTGACAAATGCAAAACAACGATCACGAAAACCTCAAGGTTTACATAAGATAAGATGCTGAAGCAGACTAGCTCTCAGATATTTGAAACAGGATTAAAAGCTAAAAGTGTCGCTACATACAATCACGTAGTATACTCAGTACTATATAGTAGGTAATAAATGGTAAGGAGATATTACCCTGCAAAATCTTTTAACTTCTTCCATGGGTCAATCTGGTCTTCTGGTTCTTCATTTTTCTCTGGAACAGTACCCACCTGACTCTCTTCTGACCTTCTAGTGGCTGAAGCAAAAATTATATTCCAGTTAACGTTGTCTACTTTGCATGAGTATGACATTATTCAATCAATCCAATGCAAAATGAAAAATACTTCAATTCATATACAAAGAAATTTCAGAGTTAGATATTTCCCCTGCTTTTCTATTTTGCATAATTGGGATGCAGCGGTGTCGAATAGGGGAACAGTATTTTCTAGTTTTTTGTTATATTTTGAAGAGATCTTTCTCTTTTACACAGTTTTTGCTCCTATAAGATCTTTAGGACTGCTGGTCCTTATGTGGATACCATGTCTCCCACCTTTTCATAAATTGATTTTGTTATTAAAACATTTGCTTGTTTCTTAGCAAAAAAGGAAATGTCACCTCACTTTAACCTTACAAAGACACAAGCATATGGCATCATGCATACAAGCAACATATAATTAAGAATAAACATTCCAATTGATAAAAGCAATCAAAATCATTTTCAAATGATAAAGCAGTTACTGGCTGGCTGGGTTTTGGGCCGAGTCCGTGTACGACTGTTGGTGGTGTTTCTCAAAGAAGCAAGTTCTTCAAGCAATTCACGCTCTTTGGCACTGCAAAATATTGGAAACTTGTGAAATTAAGTTCAAGGAAATACTTTAATCAGTTATAAAGTAAAATCATATGATGGAATCAATACATGATTCTTCCACCATAGGTAGGGGTGGGCAGATCCAAACAGGTAGATTGGATCTGTTTGTAAATCTATTAGATTGGTTTTAGTTAGAAAAAAACTAAACCGACAATGTTGGTTCAATTTTTAGTTTAGGCTTGGTCAAAACCAACCAAACCAATAGAATTAAAAAATTTTAAAAATTTTACATTTGGAATGTTTTTTTTTGATGTTTCATGTTTTTACAATAGATCCTATTAAACTATAACAAAACCTTCAAGTATAAAAGAACTGGGCCTTGTAATAACATTAATTATTTGGGCTTAAAGGTGAATGCAATTACATTAATATTTTGGGTTTAGGCCAAACCAACAACCCAAACCGATCCAAACTGATAACAGTTAGTTCGCATTGGATCGATTTGTCTCCCACAAATAAATGGTTTTGATTGGTTTGGATTTTGGACCAAAATCAATCCAAATCAAACTGGCCCACCTCTAACCATAGGAATCCCAGCTTAACCCCTTGTTGTCATACCACATGATTTTTTCAAGGTTTTGTCTTAATGCCTTTGAGCGAAGTTAAAACGTGCAATAAAAAGTAACTAGTCTAGTAAGCTGACACTCTAGCCTGTTATATTTCAGTATGAATAAATATACTTAACATATTAAAGTCCAGCAAGTTCTGCTTAACATTTGAATACACAACTAGTTACTAAAAATAAACTAAGGGCATCAGTACAACCAAATAAGAAAATAAGATTATTAATCTTCTGTAAGCATATAGTCAGCTTAAATTTAATTGAATCTCTTCTGGCCTGTCTAGGAACAGAAAACTTTAATTCTCAACCAAAATTAAAAAATTAAATCACTTTTCTAACATTTAAAAGCAAAAAAGAAGAAGAAGAAGAAGAAGAAGGAAGATAGAATGGAGACAGAAGAACACATAAATGCCACTAAGCAACAATAGATGCAAAACATATGGCAAGCCAACGCTAAGGAGTGCAGACCATAGAAGCACAGCAAAACTTCAAAAATGATACGACAAGAAATCAAATATAATATAAGTAAATAATGAAATATTTAAGCTATGTTATGGCTACAATAACAGAATAATGGAGAATAGAATTCATACCTTATACGATTTGGTATCGCAACTTTGACTGTAAATAAGTGGTCACCACGGATAGAAGGTTTGTTCAGTTTTGGTGAACCTTTCTTTGCCAGAACTAGAACATCGCCAGGTTGAGTTCCTGGTGGAATTTGTAGTTCAGTAATCCCTTCAACTGTTTTCACCTATAGAATTCTAAGGCATCAGTGAAGTGATAACGTAGCAAATGCTAATGCGAGAAAATCCTTGTACCACAGAGGAAATTTCTTCAAATATAAAAAATAAATAAATAAATAAACAGGTTTGTTTGCTATTAAATCAAGCAGAACAGGAAGTTGAAAAGTTCACAAGTTTTAGATCCCTGTTATTTACAAGGAAGGGTAAATCACTATTCCAACTTTACACCAATCTATTGCCCCAATCCCAACCGGAAAAACACAATGAAACAATCTGTTCATACCAAGATTGCCGGACAGTATTTTCCTGGAGACAATTAAGTTCTGCAAATAGGAAATGCAAGGTCTTATAGCACTTCGTTCACTTTGCAGGCACAAAATCTACAAGTATGTTCTAATTGACAGAAATTATTGAATTTCTCTCCCCTCAGCATATTAAAATCGACAAAAGAGCAAAGTGCATCGAGTTCATATCTTCTCTGAACAAAAAGATGGAGTGCATAAAGATATTAAGAGTTTCTATACTTGGTTAGGGAAATTATTTGACAAAAGTCTCACAAAAAGGAACTAACTTGCATACAAGCTTGAATGTGACAGCTAGAAGAATCGTAGATGAAGTTTAAACTATTATTGACAGACAAAGCTTCGCAGCAGATACTTTTATAAACACTGTGCCACAGATCGGTGCCAACAGTTTGCATGGTTTTGAAGTTCAAGAACTCTAATCCTTGCCATCAGTATTTTCTTACATATATAAGAACATTGGATACGATGATTAGATTCAAGAATTTGAAGCATGAGTAAATTAAACAACATCACCAACAGAATAAACTATTTCACCTTTGTCACAGAGCCCAGTATGGCATCAAGATAACCTATAGATATGGTTGAGCACAGATCTATACCATCTCTTTGGATTCCTGGAACTTCTTGAACATCAAGATATACAAAAAGATCTCCTGGAGGGCCCCTGCAGAGACCCAAGAGCCCATCAATGATTAATAACCAACTACATCTTTATCAGTAACATAACAAAAGCTTAAAGATACTAACAGCGAAAGACAAGCACATACCCCCTTGGTCCAGCATCACCCTCCCCAGCAACCCTGAGAATGCTGCCTGTGCTAACTCCAGGAGGGACTTTGAATTTAATATTCTTCTTTATACGTATACATCCTTCACCAGAGCATTTCTGACAGTATTCAGAAATGACTTAACCTTCACCACCACAATTTGGACAAACAGAAACCTAACAGTAATAAAAATGATGGCTATGTAAGAACAAATCATAATGAACAGCCAGCTATTAGCAGAGAAAGGGAAGGTGTTTAGAACTGCTAGAAACACAAGAAAATGATATGAATGGTACCATTCATGGACAAGCACCCAACTTGATTCAATTTGGCATATTCCTAAAAGACCTGCTGCTTGTACACAAAGCAGACAACTTTACAATAAGCTAATGCAGCACATTTTGAACCAGTTCCTATATCTCAAGTAACCAAAAGGTGAAAACGTTTAGAAAATTCCATTATGAGATACGATGACACAAGCCCTTAATCTTTATCTTTCATTTCAAAATTCTGCATCATGCAACAATCTCAAGGGATCAAGAATCCAAAATTCTCAGGAAGAAAAAAGTGCAAAGTTACCTGTGAAAACAGACCAAAGGGTGTTTGCTCAGTTCTCATAACCTGACCCCTGCCACCACAAGTTGCACATATTCTTGTCTTGGAGCCAGACTTTGCACCAGTACCAGTACAAACTTCACATGTTTCCAGGTGGGAAAGCTCAAACTCTTTTTCAGCCCCAAATATAGCCTCGGAGAACTCCAATGTAATGTCATAACTGAGACACAATGAATCAAGTCAAATCTAAGTATTTCATTATGTTAAAACTAATTCTAGGATCAGACTTATAGAACCATGGAAGAAAAGGTAAATATTCTCCATACTAATCAGCAGAGAAAGGTATTAAGTATACCCTACAGTACCGGATGTTATATAAACACATCTTTTTTCAAATACTGGCTTTAGTGATATTGCCATAAAAACTGGTCTTTTGATGTATTTTTGCATATCTTAGGCGTTTGCATCAGTGAAGTCATGTGTTAACAATGATTTAACACAATTTTGTTCCTTTGGCATGGACAAGTTGTTACAATATATTACATGTCTACGAAGAGAAAACTTTTTCAGCATTTTTTTTGGCTAAGAAGCAAACGAGAACTAGAATTAACTATAAGACAAATATACGAACAAGGGCACTAAAAGTCCACAAAAACAAGAACAATTCGTCCCAAAGAGCAAAACAAAAACCCCATATTCCTATAATGAAGCCTCTCAACCATACAAAAATATCCCCAAAAGTCCAAAAACTACACAGCCTTTAGAGTGCAAACTCTACTAGATTATAGCTGCTTCCAATCAAGAACAATAAAGAAGAAAGAGTTGTCATTCAAATCTGTGGTGACAGATGGGCCCAAAACTTCACTATGTTCCATAGATGCAAAGATCCTTCCTCGGCTTTGTTGTCAATGATCCTCAAATTTCTTTCAGTCAACAAAACTCAAAAGATAGCCAAAACAGCACAATCCCATAAACTTTTTTCAGCGGTCAGCAAAATGAAAATTAACGATCAAGGATTGGCCCTATATTATGTAAAAGAAAAAAAATTTAACTCACCGTATATCTTCACCCTTGGTAACAGTACTATGGTGACGTGTTCTGAATTCTGTTTGGTCCATACCTGGAAAACCACCCATGCTTGGCCCAAAGAATGTCTCAAATAGATCAAAAGGATTAGTCTGTCGGAAAGAGGGGAAAAAGTTGTGAGTCAATGTAACAGCATAGCCATGCAATGGTGACTGCCACATGCACGGTTGCATAATTGATCATAGATTGCAGGTCCATTGGACAATTCTTCGTCTACTACCAAGACAAGAAAGCGTTTCCTTTTCTTGTCATTTGAGATCAGTGAAATTTAGTAAAAAATTATCAACTTTAACAATCAAGCAAAAGCCAATATTTGCAGTAGTTCGCAACAACTTTTTTCCTTAATCAAGAGCACTACATTTTATCTTTACCAGGAACGTAATTCCTAAAATTAAGAAAAAAAAATCAATTGCATAGAGAAAATGCTAACATAGTTACACCCAAATTATAAAATGTGTAAAATGAAACTAGGATTGTATGCACACACATATATACACAAACTCTTAAACACCTAAACATCTTAAAGCATGGCCCTACCACTTCAGCCAGACTTCTTCCCCAGAATAAGAACATAAACATATAAGAAGTGTTCCTATGGAATAATTCAAGACTTCAATTATGCTCTTGAAATATACTTATGCTAAGAAAGTCATAGAAGTAGCATATGCTTCACAAATTAGGCAACCCCTCCATAGATAAACTCATTAAAGTGCAATAGAGAGCAACACAAGTAACCATGGGGCAAGGTAGTGCTCCCACGAATGAAACAAGAAGCAAAAAGTTATCATTAAAGGATGAGGTAACCAGATAAACATGATGTGAGATCTAGCAAGCCATTAATCAAAGAAAGACAACCTTGCCCAACAGAAGCTTCACAAATACATCTTGTATGTTGCTCAATGATGTCTATAGAGAACTTATTCATTTTTCAGGGACGAGGCACCTTTCCTCCCCTTTTTATTGTCAGTGTAGTAAAATTATAGAATAAATATAGAAGAAGATGCGGTACCGTGTAAGCACTTGCTCCTCCACCTACAGTACTTTTAACTCCAGCTTCACCATATTGATCATACAAAGCCCTCTTCTTGTTGTCTGATAGCACCTGACAGTGTTGTACTTCAGAATTCAAAAGACAATATGATAAAGGAAAAACTTAAAAGAGAGTATGTAGAAGTTAGTGGAAAGTTTCTTAAAACAAAATGTTCCTGAACATTTTAGAATCAGATAAAACAGAAGAAAAGAATTCAGGTTCAAGATGAATATTTGCAGTGACACCATGAAGAAAGATTTGGGACACAGCCAAGAATGATTACCATGATAAAACACCTGAATTTACGAAAGAAAAAGTTTACAATGCTCTATACAATTTACATTGTAGCTCAAACCAAGCCTGTAGTAACTCAATCCATATCATGAGTCCGGAAACTAGTCCATCAAAAGTTTTCATCTAGCCAATTTCGCCCGAAGACATTCCGGCATTGTTCATAAAATAGAAATACAAATTCATCACTTCTTGTTGTTGACTATACTGTTTAGATTTTACTTCACTTCATCCACGATAGCATGAGCATAGAAACAAGCACATACCAATCAAGAAGAAAATGTATACTTGACTTGAATGCTCAAAACTATTTAATTCAGCTCAGAAGTTAAGAGAGCATACAAATATCACATATTGAACAAAGAATCAGGACTAATAGTCAATCCAGCATCTAGGTTTCAATTTCTAGGAACCTGAAGCTAAAAGAGTGGCAAATGCATTCTCTAAAAAGTCCAGCATCAAGAATCATGTGACTTGAACCACTAAACTGTTATGTCTATCCAGATTTAATTAACAGTCATTTCACTAACATACCGAAACAAAAGTGGAAACTAAAGATTCCACTTAATTAGCACAAAAGGAATATGAAGTTCACAGAAATCTAACCTGCCCAATATGACATGGAGAATTCTAAACAAAGATATAACAGGACATAATCAATAGAAGTCTATCAACATGAAAAGCCATCCTCCTACGCAGGAGTAAATGGATCAAACCTCTTAAACCGTACAACTCCTTTTGTCATGAAGATGCTACAAATATGGTAACGCTACAAGTATGGTTGCTATAAATATATGAATCTATGAAAATATTTGAAGACAAATTTTTGGTTTACAATTCTTATGCATACCTCATAGGCAGCACCTATCTCCTTAAACTTCTCTGTTGCTCCAGGTTCCTTGTTGACATCAGGGTGGTACTTGAAATTAATGTAAAATGCAGAAGTCAGAATAACGAGGAAAAATAAAGAAAACCAATTGAATGCACTGTTAGCTAAATTAATATTAGACGTTTATTGAGAACCACATAGAAAGATGTAAAAATCTGCTTCTCTAAGACAGTATCTCCAACAAAGGAAATAAGCTGACCCAAAACTACACCAAATTGGATCAGTTTAAAGAAGGAACAGATACACAGTATCACTCCAGCATCATGATAATTCCAAAGTATGGTTTACATTCATCTAATTGCAAAATAGGATTCATGTGGTTAACCCCAAGTAGTTCGAGTTTCTTTCCGGAGAAAATAAACACCCTGAGATACATACAAGCTACAACCTGAAGGTTAAGGGTATGAATACCAATAATAAATGTACAATGGTCAAGGCAACAAGCAACATTGATCGACAATTTGCAAAAATCAATGATGAAACACTAACTCCAAATTGTTCTTATAAAAATGGAAATCAGTGGCACCAAAATTGCTAAAATGAAACATTGCTGTCACTCTAAATCACGCTCTTCCTCCCTAAAACATTACCAGAAGCAATGTTGAGAACCTCATATCACCAATTGTAATCCAAGGTTCTTGTTTAATCCAACAATAAACCAATGTTCCAGACAGCACACTTAATATGATCCAACATCCAAAAGTTCTCATACACACACTCAAGTTCAACTAGGAAACACACAAACATAGAAAACTGAACAAAGAATAACCAACCTTTTGTCATGTTCTGTCCGGTATACCAGAGACAGTGCAAACAAAATGAATACAAAGAGTATACAAATGTATCTAGTTATAGTTTTATCATAATTTAAATAGTTACTTGACCGCATCTTATCCCACACACCCACTTGTAATTTATTCCTTATGCTGTTGCCTTTCAGCTTGATTATGAGAAACATTCAAATATTAATAACCTAAAATCAGGAAATACAAAATCTTTTTCCTATATTTTAAAAACTAACTTAGCATTTCTTCTCTTATCTGATGTACCAATTCAGAATCTTCCCTTTTTTTTAATACCTTCCTAATTGTCTTAACAACCAAACCCGCCGCCAGTAAAATCCCATAAACAGTAAGCGTTTTGAATTGTTTCAAATATCCACTTCGCATTTTCTTCTCTTTTCATTTCTCCATTTTCTCAGTAACCAAACAAACCACCCAAAAAAATCAATCAATAAAAAAAGAAAAGGAACAACCCAATTCAATTACTCACCTGCCGAGCTAATTTCCGATAAGCCGCTTTAATTTCTTTGTTATTGGCAGACTTGGGTATGCCAAGAGTGGCATAGTAATCCCCAGAAGCAGAAACCACCGTACGTCTAAAACGTGGAGCAGAGACCCTTGCATTATTGAACTTTGAAGCACCAAAATAAGAAGAGTCAATAGTTAAAGTAACAGAAGCAAAGTTCTTGTGGGAACTAAGCTGGGTCCCACCGTTCAAGTATGAAGAAGAAGAAGAAGAAGACGACGAAGTGGACGAATGGGGAAAGCTGAGAGAAGGAAGATGAGAGAGCGTTGTTACTCTGGAAACCATTGGAAAAGTTGTGTTAAAAAAAAATGTTCGATGAATTGCCTAAAAGTAGAGGGAGAACAAATAATGTACCGAATTCGTCATAACTTTTCAGCAATCCGATTGAGTGAGAGAAAGAATGAAGAAAGGGAATGGTGGGAAAGAGAAGACTACAACTTTGAACTGAAACATGTTTGGCGTGATTTTCCCACTAACATACTACACGTTTTCAATGCTGGCCAGAACTTTTTCTGGAAAGTTAGGTTTTTTTTTTAACATAAAATTGTTAAAAAGAAGAGTAATTTTAAATACAAAAATTAAAAATTGTTAATTTTGTGATTATTTTTAGCTCGGAATACAAATTAACACAAATTTTATATAAATTTATAAATTTAAATTAATATAAAATAATATAATTATTAAATAAAATGACATGATTAATAATAATATGAATTTAAAGGTTTAAATGGGTGAATTTTTTTGTGATATAATTAATTATTTAAATAATTATAATATATTAATTTATTTATAATTTAATAAATTTATTTTATATTTTTAAATAATTTTATTATATTTATCACATTTTAAAAGATATTAAAAATAAAAATAATTAATATTTTTGTTTATAATTATCATAACTATTATAATATAAATATATATATATATATGAAACAAAAAATATAATTATAATCTATTTAATTATTTATTAATAGTAATAGGTTAAAATTTTTAATTATTGATATAATTATTAAATAATTTAGATTTAGATTAATTTTGATATGACACAACATGTATATAATTTAATACGATAATGTAAATTATTATCACTAATTTTAACTCGTAATTTAAAATTATTGAAAAAATTACCTCACAAATTCTTTTTATATTTACATAATAATTTTTAAAATTATATTATTTTAAAAAAATTATCAAATATTTCTTTTTAAATTTATAATAATTTATTTTACCGTAATTTTATTAAAAAAAAATAAATTTATCTGGCATATGTTGACTACGGTCAAAACAATGCAGATAAGAGGTAGTTTGTAGTAAAATTACTAACCTCAGGTGAAGATTATGATGCAATCCTTTACACAATTTAGGGCCAGTTTCTACTGTAATATGATACAGAAAATTTCAGGTAGGGAAACTACTGTCTCATTAAAACAGAAAACAATAACACCTTGTATTAAGATGTCAAGTCACTTGCATTTTGATTCAACCCACCAACCAAACAAAAGAAAAATACAACTTTCTAGCACCTTTTCTTTGTAGAATTTTCTGAAATACAATGTTCTACTCGCACTTTCTTTGGGTAGCAATCTATTTTCATTGTCTGAACTCCCTATTCTTCGTTAGAAGACATCAGGATGGAAACGTCCAGGGATAGAGCTGCTTTGCTGAGCCTGTTTTAAATGCATTGACAAGGCATAGTTGTTTATCTCCAAGGTCCTCAACTGTTCCTGATACTGAGAAACTAACCGTTTCAATTGTTGCACTTCTTGATTTCTATTATCGTACTCTTTCTGGCGTTCATGCTGGATAGCCACAGCACGTTTGAGGATCGAATTCTCTCGTATCAATGTTTCAATTTGTTCCTTCAGCATCATATTTTCCTGACAAATGAAGAAGAAACATTGTAATATAAGCTCGCAATAATAATGTGCAATTCAAGCAATACAACGAACAAGTGACTGAATCACAGCGAGAATGGCATTATATGGCAGAGCTTCAGGACCTTTATGTTTGTCACATATTATAATTCTTGGGTGTCAAGGTATTGATAAAACTTTTGCCCTGTTTAAAACATCATGACTCGTATAAGCATAAATATTACAAAAAACCAATTCTTAAGTAATCTATCTTCAAGTTACCAAGCATAAGAAACCAATTCTTCAGTAGTCTATCTTCAAGTTTCTAAGCATAACTGCACCATCAACTCCTAACAGCAGGCAAAAATCATAGTTATTTAGATTTGTTAAAGAACAGATACAGACCTTTTGAAGATTTTGAGCTGTTCCATCAGCAGCTCGTGCCATGATAGATTTCTCTAAAATCTCGAGCACTCTTGAGGCACGGGCTTTCGCTTCATCCATGTTAGTGGCACTCATCATTTCTGCCACAAACAAGTCCACCCATTCTGCACCGTTTTCTGGAAGCTTGCTTGGATCTGATGGAAGGTCAGAAGCAGCAGCATTTGCATCACCGGTAATTCTACCTGCCAATTTCACATGCCACTCTGAGATTTTTGTTACTTGAGAGGCATCAAGAAACTTTTAAAGCAGACAAGGAACCGAACCATCTGATTAAAATATAATTCACACTAGTTCTTCTGTAATCCCACTCACTGATTGGAATTGTTAAATTACAGCTCTTGTTACAATAAAAGTCATTTAAAAATTACTTCCTCAAGCCATGACATTACTGATAATAATAGCATAAGCAAGACTTGTATTGCATTAATTTCAAATATATGAGAAAAATTAGTTCCAATGAAGCAACTAAAGAAAGAGGAAAACCAATTGCACAAACCAACAAAATGCAAGAGATAAGTGCGGCATTAGAATAAGAGATATTTTGTTAGATAGTGAACTTAATATCCATAACAATAATAATCTTGACTCATAGTAATGCATAGTCATCAACCATTGAGAGCAATGGTAATAGTAATGCATCAACTACCACAATGCAGCGGTAGTATCATAAGGGATAAAAATGAGCAGCAACCACAATCAAATTCATTTATCAGATGATTGTCTAGAAAAAGGTGAAAATGTATAACAACTTGCACTCGAATAATAGACTAAAAATTCTACCTCTATTATGCGATAAGGAGAATACATCAGGTAGACATGTTTAAAAAAAAAGTATCCCAATTGGTTTAAATATGGTGTAACAGAATACCTGGAGTAGAATTTCCACCCATTTCTTCACTAAAACCTGAACCTTCCTCATTTGATCCTGAACAAAGTTCGTTCAGCTTCTTGATCGCATAATCTAGATCATAATTACATTCTTCCAGTGCTCTCTCAAGAAGCTGCAATGCAATAACATAAAAGTATGACTATTAAATCAGGCATTTAATATAATTCACTTCATCATTACCCTTCTTTTGAATACCCATCACAAATTTAAAAAAAAAAAAACAGCTTACAAAGTCCCAATTTCAGCAACAAGATTATGTACTAAATAATATATCAACCCAAACTGTATCCAATTAGACAAAAACATACTTTTCAATGAAAATCATTCAAAATTAAAATTTCTATTCCACAGTTTCTTCACCATCGATTGGTAGAGAGCGGCAGAGAAACCTATCAACGGGATATTTAACCTATGATTCAAAAAAATTCCAGGGTCGAGATAAAATTTGGCCTAGTTTCAATATTATCAACGGGATATTCAACTTACATTATCTAAGATTATTAATTTTGTTAATTGTTTTCGAAACCCAGAAAAAGTTATTTATACTGCACTTCAGGAGCTTTATACCCACAGCCAAAAACCGACTAAGATTCAAATCAGCAAATTAGAACATACAAGACAGATAACCATAAAATCCATAAACCCATGTTAATGAACAAAACTTATCACAAATTTATGTAAGAAAAAAAAACCTGGGTTTCCAGGTGAGGAAAAAGGGCCCGAAGCCGATCCAGGAGCTGCGGTGGCGTGAACTTAGAAGGAGAAGACGAAGCCGAACCGCAGCGCAGGCGCTTGGAAACCGGAGGCGGAGAAGGAGCATCTTCAAAAAACGATCTTTTATTTCCACAAACAGCGGCGGCCATCTCTACTTCAATTCTCAAGAACTCCCAATTGATTGCTTAAAGATAATAATAATAATAAAAATAAACTGATATAATATGGTTTCGTTATCTGGGTATTTTTCCCTTTGATCCTTTGATTCTTCCTTGAGCAAGAAGATTTCTTTGGGGTTTACGATGTCTTCTGCTTCTATTTATAGCTGGCTCCATGGAGAAGAAAAGCGGTGGGTATTTTTCTATTATTGTATTATTTTATTATTTTTTATTACAGTGTTTTTGCTTAACAAAGTTTAAACGTCAACGGTCGAAAAAGAGATTATGAAGAACAAAACCAAACCACAATGGCATGCCAAGGTATAAGAACCAGGCAATCTGAATATTTTCATTAGCCATACATTTCAGACTCTGCACAAGGTTATAGAACAATGCTGGATGCCAAATGGATTGCTGGTTTTGGAAGGAATCATTAGAATGATTGAATAATACTGAATATGTCTTTGTCCATTGCCATGGCTCAACAAGAATGTGTAAGGGCTTCCTATTTAGTCTGCAATGTCCCGGCAAAAATGGAAGCATCAGATTAAGCTGGTAGTCTGGCACAATGAGCTCGTCCTGAGAAGGAATATCACTGCATGAGCTAATGTTAGGAAAACAATCGAGGGATTCATTAAATCAAAACCAAAGATGATTCCAGGCTGATAGTTGCAAAGTCAGCTTTATGGTGCCATTGTGTTTTGAAGTAGGAGGACTGAAAGACATTGCTGAAGATGGATATTCACACGGCAGTAAGTCTAATTCAGACATAATAATCACCTGGGCTAGAGGAAATCAAAAACTGAAGGGGAGCAGAATCTATACAGACAATTAATGAAATTTTTTCAACTTCAATAGGTGAATCATGGCCTTAAAGCAGAGAAGTTAACCATACAGTGAACCACCGACATTATATGACAGCTTAAATTTTCTCGTTAAAACAAAAAAGCATGTGAAGTTTAGACCTCCTAATCATTGGTATTTAAACAACGGTCTAGCTTGACTTGGTCTAGGAATACCAATGCAATTTCTTATAATGTTGGTAAACCAAGATATTACCAAGTTTGGTGTACAACCAACTTTAAAATCAAGGTATGAGGCAATTGCAGACCAATTTATGGGCAGACATCCAAGCAGCAAAAATATATATGGTTTTATGATACAAATATTCATTATAAAAAGTAGAAGCAGAAGAAGCCAAAACTTTTTGTTGTGGGTTTCAACTAGGTTTAGATTAAATAGATAAAAAGACATCCTTCTATCTAAGTTTACTAAGCATAACCTGAAACTCAGGCAACCAAACAACACACGCACATTCAACTACTTCATCTCCAACGCATCCTATAGTTAACAATAAATTGCAGGACCTCACCTAATAGTCTTACTGCTGCAGGGATCCTACCACTTGTAGCCACCACATCATCGATGACTAAAGCGTGATATCCGGATTAAACAGCCCCAACATGCATTTCTATGCAGTCAGTTCCATATTCAAGTATGTATGCTTCAGAGATAACTTCTCCTATGAATTGAAATTTAGAATGTTTCAGTTTGAATCATGAATAATGATCATATTGAAAGTGTGAAAGAGATTTATTTTTTTAATCCGTTGGCAGAGAGATAGACGTTTTCAACCTCATAAAGAAAGATATTGACACATTAACAAAAAAGTAACTTATGTTTTCATCTCTCAGGCCATGTAAATACTTGTCAACAGCCAACAAATAAACTTTCTACATTCTCTTCATTATCTCTAGGAAAAAAAAACTCTCTAAAGAAAAGTTAGAACTGCCACAGAACACACAGTGGTTAAATTTTTATCCAGCTAGTTCCACGACTCAAATGGAGCAAACAAACCTGGCAACTTTCGAGGTTTACAAAGAGGAACAAGCTTCACGCTGATAGCCTCTACTCCTGGAAGTAATTTGATTTGCATCAACCACTGCACAAATTGCAAAAACAATTTTACAGTTTTCCATTCTCCATATTAATATGACATACAAACAACAAAATTACAATTCATGATGAGTCAAACAAAACCATTAGGTGACCAAAAAGAGAAGCGGGAAACTTAAGCAAGTCACATACGGCTCCACAGGAAATTAAAATGCTTATACCGTCCATACTCTATGAAGAAACAATTAGACTTCCAAAATTCAGTAAAATTCTGCAATACCATTTATCAGATTTTGTGATAGTTGATCATGACTTTCACCTAATTTTTTAGATATATTTTTAAAAAATCTTTTAAAATTCACCTAACATACAGCAATTAGAATATTAACTAAAACCGGTCAAGGAAACAAAATTCTTGGCCAAAATTGCAGCTTTTAAAGAGAGACTCAAACAAATTCAAAAAATAAAAATAAAAATAAAAATTCCCCAATATTCTTATTGTTAAAAAATGAAAAATCTCAGCATACCCACTTGCATTTCAACTTTATCATCAGAAAACCAGTGAAAAATTCGCAACTTTGACATGTATTAATTCTGCCACTATAAATTGAACAATAGAAAGCGCAAACCAAAAGGCTATCAATGAAGGGAGAGTACCAGCCACAACAGAGATGCCCATATCACTATAGCGGTCAATGAAGATATCCTCAGCGTCCTTAAAAGCGTTGTGATCAAGCAACAATGCGGTAATGTCTTGAAACATGATTCCTAAAACAAAAACCAAAAGCCACAATTTTTTTTTTAAATACTTTTGCTTCTAGGAAACAACAAACACTTTCAAAGGGCAAACCAAACATGAAATAATTGGCAACACATGCAAGGTTCAAGACAGAAATACGGAACGATTACCTGGTTTTGGAAAGTGAGGAACTACTCTAATAGAGTCCGAAGATATTGCCCGCAATGTTGGGTCTTCCTGTAAACCATTCTCCCTTGCAAACATTTCTTCTCTCTCTGTCGCTTAAAGCTGCATAATTTCTTAGTTTTTTCCCTCTCAAAATTATTTCTCTTCTGTTTTATTCAAAGAGACAGACAAGAACATAAACAATGCGTCCTCCATGTTTGTTGGCAAGAACAAGAACACCACTTAACGCTATTATGTATGTGGTATAGTAAATAAAAATAAATAATCACTTTTCATGTGCGCGCGTGTGCACAATATAGATGTACCATGATCATCCGATTATAAGCTTTGTAATTCAAAATCGAATCTTGATTTCCCTATTTTCTTTGGACGGTTATGATTTGTTAAAACATTTTAAATCTGGAATCACGTCCTTTGACTACATGTCAAGGAAGATCACAAAAAGATTCAATTTTTAAAAAACTTTATAGACATTTTCTTGCTAAAATATGTCTTATCCAACATGCTCAATTGATTTCCATTCTTAATTGTTTTTTAACCCTTCTGTCTCAAGACAAAGGAGACACCAAAATCCATGCAGTACATACATTATTAGAAGATTCCGTTGAATGTAATTTTGGGGAAATTTACATCAGCATTTGCTTTCAAAGGTCTCGAAAATTTCGCTACTTTTTACTGTAAATAAAAAAAAAAAAGTCAATGATTTTGGTCCAAATTTGGAACAGATGAAGTACTTTATTAGTTTGTTGCTAAGTTAAGACTTCCAACTGCTTGGGTTCATGCAAGTCTTGCTGTTCCTGGAGATTCTGTCTATTTTCTTATGAATTCTGTTTTGCTGCCTGGCTGTTTAGAAGGTGTATAAATACCAACTCTGGCGACATAACTTTGGTTAACTTCTACAATTTGCTTTACTTTTCCTGTTCCCATTTGGGATGAGAGAGAGATTCGTGGATGTTGTATGTGAGGATTGGAGGGAACTAAACAGATTTCCATTCTTTCTTGTTTCTGTTTAATTTCCTCCAATATCTTACGTCCACCCTTCACTTGTATATAAATCATACCCTTCACTAGTATATAAATCATACATCTGAGAAACCTGTGATAAACCGGGTGCAGTCGAAGGTGAGAATTGGAGGAAACGAAATAGATTGACATTGCTCGATACGTTCTGTTTGGTTTTCTCCAATATCTCATCTTCGTTCTTCGCCTAGATTCTATGTTTGCACTAATTAACATAGGGAGTTATCGCCGGAAACACTGTAACAGATACCTATTGGTTGATGCTTCTAATTTTGTTTTTTTTTCCAATTTCTCACCTTCGGTCTTCACAGAGTCTTATCTTACCATAAGGTCTTCCCATTCTCAACACAAGCAAGTATTAAAGTTCTCCCCAGTTTTCCATCAAAGAGAAAGTAATCAGTTGTGCATAATACTTTATTAATGTATATGCCCTGCCCTGCATACATGCAGACAATATGTAAAATGATCATTAAGTGACTAATAGTAGGCAAAAATTACTCTCCTCCTACTCCATCTGACTATTCTGAAAATCACTTTTGGAAAAGGACTTCTGCTCGGCTAGTATATTAGCACATGGATACAGGAAGTGTTACTACTGTGAATAGTGTTTGTATCTAACACCCAGGTCTAGCTATATGTTTTAGATAAAACAGGATTCCTGTCTACAAACAAATGTGGAACTGTTTCTGTGAAAAAGTTTTCTATTGTATGAAGCCTTGTTTCCAAGTTGGGGACCATGAGATTCCAAGGAGTCAACTATTCTCAGGCCAAATAAATTCTTTACTTACAAAAAGTCTAAATGCATGGTAAAATTTAGAGTCTCAAAAATAATCTTTGAAAGGGAGTTAATTATGTATGTGCCAAAATATATCATACAATTTACTACAGAAGCAGAGATGAAACCACATATCATTACTGTTACAACAGAGGAAATTGTTAACAAATGTACGCTTACTAGTCCACACAATTAATCAACTTTTCTACTTGGGAGTTTTGATGGATCTCTTTTGACTGATTCTGGTTTATTCAGTGAGTTACCAGCATTGTTTGCTCGCAGCTAGACATAACGCCTTGGAAGGCAGGGTGACCAGAACTTTTCAAAATTTCTGTGGCTCGGCAGCCAGATGGATGGCATCCTGAATTCCTGCAAATGTCATAGAGAACTTCACTGCATCATGTTGATTTAAAGCCTTCTTTACTACCAGCTCCAATGCCTTGAAACTGTCGTGCAAATTCTAACAAAGCAGCCAATAACACTCATTCTGGTGGTTATTATGGTAACAGTTTCTGTGATCTATTTATTTGTGTATAACTCAACTATTGGTGATTAAATTGCCACCAATGAAAGAGTACAATGAGACTGGTGTAAACTTTCGTTTATATTTGAACACATTTAACAGTCGATAACTGTCAAATTCTTCATAGAGATCACAATATATATTATCATTTTCAAAATCAAAATGAGAAATTGGATCTGAGCTTTTGGGCCTTAAGGATGACCTGCTCAATCTTCTTAACTTCTTCCTTAATAAAACCGAAGGCAGAACCACCTGATTTCTTTTTGATGTGTGGAGTAAAACGAAGGTGGAGGACATCAATGCGCATCTCAGCCATTTCCTCCTCGATTATTGCCTCCTCAATGCGTATCTCATGCATGACCTGAGAAACTGTTCAAAGATATTTGAATCTGATGCAGATGCCGATGATGATAATGAAGTGGAGGAACGGGTCAAGCCATGAACAAGATCTAGTATTGCAGAGGGCCGCCAATCACCTAGCCATGATAGGGCGGCACACTCATTGGACGTGCTCCATTTGCGCATGAGGAGCTTAGCCACATCCTTGCATTGGGTTGGCACCATGGCATGGTTGTAGTGGGCATGGAACCTATTCAAGTGGTCCTCAATTAGCTCTTCAAGTTCCCTCCTTGCCCAATCAGCCTTCCTGTTCTCTAGTCTTCTGCTCTTGCTTCCACTGACAATACTTTTCCCCAGAGATGTCTTTACCTGTTAACCATATAAACTTTCAGTATGAAACAAGGTTGATGGAACACAAAGAATATAAGCCCAACACGAAAATATGCCTCCATCAATGTGACAGATAAACTTACAATTAAGTGACTTCATTATCTAATATGAAAGTGTATGTTATTACTTCATTTGATGAGAAGCACATTGGCCTAGTAGTCTTGGTCTTTCACAAAGCAGGCATCTTTAAACAGACATCAAAAACCTTCCAGTCCTTCGGAAGAAAGGATTCATCAAGGTCAACCAATAGCAACTGTGAAGCTGATTGCACAAGGGTTACAATCAACTTGTAAATTTGGCCTGTTTATTGAAACAGAGCATCAAATACCAACTCCATTTCAGAGAGGACTTTGGTTAACTTCAAACAGACACCTACAGGAGAACTATAATAAAAATATTTAATTTAAATCAATTTTGTAATGATTAAAACATACGCTCACACCACAAAGCTATCAAAACTCCAGTATGAAAATGTGATATTTCTCAAATTTCCCAGATGAGTTTATGGAAAGAAAATGCTCCAATCATAAAACTCTCCTAATCAGGAGAGAAAAGCATAAAAAGAATGAAGAAAAGCTTCAAGGTTTTCACCTCTCCAATCTCCATAGATTCATATAATTTCACAAGAAAACAGAAAGTGAAGAAAAGTTCTAGTTTTACTCACTTGAATGCATGCATGTGATATTTCCAAGGCAAATACTCGAATTTTTAAATGGAGCAATGTTATCATCTTATAGTCCCGTATAAGAAAATGGGAAAAATGATGCAGAGAATTACCGGCCCTTACCGCTTTTGGTTGTTTCACGCTTACGGTGAGTCATGCACTGCACTCTCTCTACTATGTTAACAATCTCATCAGCACCTTCTCTTTCAATGCCTTACATCACCATTATCTTTTTCTCGTTCTTCCAAGTCATTATCTTCAAATCCTTCTGATTAGCAAGAAAACCTAGAAAAAGAAAAGAAAAAAATGAAATGTAGTTTTCAAGTATTCAACATAAGGTAAACCTATAACTTTGATACCTCACATGGGTAACTTCTCTTGTGTATATATCATCAAATACCGAGACAGACATCATCTGTCAGTTCATCGGAAAGGTAAAAGAGAAATTAGAACTTAAGGGCATGGCTGGGGTCTATAAAACTATATACAACAATTTAAATTCTTGTAACAAGCACTGCACTTCCTTTCTTTTCTTTTTCTTTATTTTCTCTATTACCAAACAAGCAAAGCTCAGTGCTTGTGCACAAGTCTTCTGAAGAGGAAAAGAAAAGAGAACTTGGGGTTCTCCCAAGAATCTGGGATGGTTTTGATTTTCGTTAACAACCCCGGATTTTCTTCCCATTTTCTCTTGTTTTCTCGAGAAACAAACACGACACAATTTAATGCATGTAAATTTGCATGCTAATCATTAAGGCAACGAAAAACAGAGATTAAAGAAGGTAGCAAAAGCTCACAAAATAGGTCAACATACAGTTCCTTTCATTGTTCCACTTCATCTTCCACAGCTTTCAGCCATGCCATTCACTTTCTTGCATTTTGTGTCTGTTTCTCTTCGTTTTGCAACAATTAAAGTGCGTTTGCATTATCAATCAAGTGAAAGAGGACGCGTAAAATTCAGGCTTGTTTAGTTTCTTAATGTAATGAAAATAGTTTGAACCAGAATGGCCCTGATGTGTACATTAAAATCGAAAGGAAAAAGAATATGATAATATAACTTCAAATAAAGTTTATTACTGCTTTAATTCACTAAATACCAGCTTTAGGTCCAAACAGAACTTGCTGATAAATCATAAAGGAAAATACAAATTGTGGAACTGAATTAATATACTGCCTTATTCAAAATGATTTTCACACACACACAAACACACACACATATATGAGTCTGTTTTCTAATAGTAGATAGAATATGTTTTCTGCTTTCACGAGCATTAGACTGCACAATCTTCTGACCTTAGCCCACTGCAAGTGAAAACACTGCCTCTGCTGTCTGTAAATATTTTAGCAAACTTATGCTGGTAGAATTATCTAGCTACAGCAGTTGGAGGAATCCCTTCTCTGAAAATGATATTTGTAACTGTTGATGGAAGCCAGGCTGCATTGTTGCCAGCCTGGCTATCCTGACAATTGCCACCACCTCATATGGAATTCCTCCGGCCCTCCTTCAGTTTTGCACTCATATTTCGTAGAACAAATATGCTGAGCTTTATGGCTGTGAACAAAATGAGGGCGATTGCAAGTGGTCTCACAGACCAGTGGTAATCCTCGACATGCTGGTATTTCTCTACCACCCCTGGACAAGTATCAAAAGATAGTAGTTCCACTTCAGATGGATCAGCCAAAGAGCTGTTAGATTCATGACCAATAGCCACACTCCCATCACGCTGCACAGAGTGTAGAACTCCAACAGAGGTATGCCTGCTGCTTTCATCCTTAAGATTTATGCAATCCCCCACTGCCAAGCCAGATGAAACTCTCTCAAGTGTTGACTCCTGTGCTTTTAGAGGATTGTGAAGTCCTGGAATTTTCACCAGAGCAAAACCGTTTCTCTCAGTATCAGCATCCAGACCAACAACAATTCCTTCAGAGACATCCATTGTTTGAGGTTTCTGTGCACTCAGAAGCTTTCCTGAACAGACAGTGTCACCCACTCAAGGAGGATCCTTCAGAATATACCATGCAGTATAACCTTTAATACTTGATTTTTCTGTAACTTCTCTGCTTCCTAAACCACTCCATTCTCTATCATTATATACAGCATTTTGGGAGCTACAAGTTGAGTTGAAAATTGTCACAATGCAATCTGAAAACAAAGCATAAGAATATGCATGGAGAAAATCCAATAAAAGAATCAATTTCTTTGTAATAAGTTTTTCTCTTTTGACATGAAAACATATGTAGACGTAATAGTTTAGCAAGGGTACCAATAGATACTATCAACAAGATATAAGGTACTCTTATGAATCATCTTAGCCAACAAGAGTAAAAATGATTCATATACCTAGAAGTAAGGCACAAGTAATCAGATTTGCAAGTCCTAATCCTGACAAAGGACTCATCATATCCGTATCTTGTATAACAGTGCAAGGAAATGCTGGTTTCAGGTAGTGCAACAACTAAAGGGTTTCATATTAGGTGTTTGTTCATTTGCATTATTTCCTCTAATAGTGAAGAAACTGCAGGTTAGAGGCAGTGCAATAACTCATGGGTTTTAGTAGCTGATCACATTAATTGGGAACCCAAAAGAGCTCTTCTCCAATCAATTCTATACAACTACAACAGGAAGTTACAAGTTACCAAAAGTAAAAGAAGAGCAATAGCATGTCAATTCATGAAAAGTCTTTTTAGTATCAGATTCAACATAAGTTCAAACATGGCAGAAATGTTTTCCACTTTGACAATAAGACATGATGAAAAATACACATAAAAGCATACCTTTCAAAAGCATGCAAGATATCTGCCATTAGAGGTCAATTTTGGAGATCATACTCAAAGCAAACAATAATAACATCCTTTACGGCAGGAGGCAGGCCACTTGGAATATATGGGTTTTCTTGCTTTATAACAACTGAGGGATAAACATCTTCAATGGATTTACCAAACCAGGGTTGCACGCCTCTCAACATCTCCATTATACTACATCCAAAACCCCAAGTATCTGTTTCAAAAGATACAGGACCCCTCACTTCCAGTTCCCACTGTTCCGGGGCCATGTAGTTTGAAGTTCCAAGTCTGAGAGCCATATCTGAGTCAGACAATGAAATCCCAAACAGCAGATATGGGATTCCAAAATCTCCCAGGACCAGTTGGTCATGATCGTTAAGAAGAAAGTTAGAAGGTTTCAAGTTCAACACCAGTAGCCCAATTGGTGCAGCCCCAAGATTCCTTTTGCCATCTGGATCCCATAACTTTAAACATAAAAATCTTCGGAAGATAGGCAATGTTTTTTCAACTATATTAGCAGTGTCAAACATTCATATCATGGAGGTACAGCTTTAGCTGTATCAGACTAGTTTGGAATGGCAGCTGCAGAGTTCCCTTACTATTTCAATTTTCAGCTCAGCAAGGTGAGAAAAGAAGAACAATAACAACTGTATGCATCGAAAGCTAGGATATATGTATCACCTTAGGATATCAGGCAAAGGAAGCTTGCCTCCTCTTGATCACCCACAGATCCCTCATAAAATTTCATGGCAATGCAAATCTGCCAAGAAATCACTCACCAAACTAATAGGATTATAAAGTAACATGGGAAATTCTTGTAACGAAAAGATCTGTAATAGAAAGCTAAAGTATCCCCCTAGCAAGATTGAAACCATAAAATTACATTGGAACCCGAAGAAATATAATTTCAAGAGAATAACCTTTCCATTAATGACTGATACCATGCAAACAACAAACACTTTGGATTTCTCCACACTTCAAAAACAACCCTTCAAACTTATCCAAAAACGTTTTCATACAGTCCTCCTTCAGTGGAAGCACCATCTTCACTGCTACTTCATGGTACTCTTCAAAATCATCAGCTGACTGATGATGAGTTGCCAACCAAACATCACCAAAGGGAACCCTTCCAATCCTGTGCTTAAGTTTCAATGAAGCATGGTCAATCAAAGGCCTACTCTGAGTAGGTGTAACTCTAAGATGATCAGGATCTCCTTCAAAAAGTTCATACTCAAATGAAGCTGTTGGCTTGGATGCCCTAATCTTTTCAGCCATTTCTTCTATTAAAAGCAAGCAATCAACAACACATTGCAACCCTAATTATCTTCAAAAAAAAAAAAAAAAAAAGCTATATCTATCATTAAAGTGGAACTTTATAGCTCGAACCCCTAAAACAAAAACAAAATTAGACCAGTTAGCCAAATTCTTTCTAATTCAAACACCAAGTCACCTCTACAAAGGATTCAAAGCAACACGTCACCTCTACAAAGGATTCAAAGCAACACACTTTCCATTGAAAACAACTAAACCAATCAATTTATCACAAGCAACAGAATAATCACACAACTTTGTTTTACAAACAGATCAAAAGTAAGAACAGAAACCCAAAAATCATGTGAGAAAACACTTTGCTGAGTCAAGAATTAATTAATTACACAAGATATAACATAATAAACAAAGCAAAACCAATGATTTCGATTCTTTTTTTAACTATTTGGATGATTTTAACCCCATCAAGAGTAATATTCATTGCCAAGACAAATCCACGCAGCATGAACAATATTTTACCACAAACAAGCATAACCAGCAACAAGAAAAACACTTTCTTTTATTTCCATCAGATTCTTAGGAACCAAACGCAGCAAAAAAGCACAGTTAACTTGCCCGAGAGCGAGGAGAAACTACGGGATCCTACAAAGGGAAGTTTGGACGGGAACCCTGGATATGCGGAACTGTGTTCATTTTAAATTCGAAGAAATTAACGTACATTATAAATTTCTTATTATTTCCGATAACAAATAAATAAATATCAGACAAATTTGAGAACCATTACGTGGGGGAATACGCCATACTTGGATTTGTCTGTGTCACGTACTTGCTACGTGACCCCTCTAGATCCTTGTTTCGAATTTGCTTCTAGCAAACATTTTGATCACCTACAAGATGTTCTTACCCCTTCCACACACGTTAAGTTAGTCCCAGGAAAAGGATGTGACTTTGCGCAAGTACTTTAGATTTGTCCGGCACAAAAATTTACAACCCTGCAAGGAAGAGCTGTGATTGTCTGTGTGGCCTGATTACTGCAGTTCTGAATACCTGCCACAAATTACGTAACAGTGTCACGAAAATGCAACATTTTTTCCGAGTTCTTCTGCATGTATGAGTCACCATTTGTCATGAACCAAGCAGAGAATCTTACACTGAGTAACTTGGCAAGAAACACTTCGAATTTTGGATCGCCTTAGTGAGTATAAGGAATCAATGGATAAATATAATTAAATAACTTTTAAAATGTAAAAATTAGAAAACAAATTTACTCTTTAATAGTAGTGTCCCCAAACGGGCATCCCGAGCTCATAAAATCGTAACAGTAATCAATCAGCTCAAATCATCAAGCAGTGCATCAATCAGAATCAGTCATGCAAAATCACAAATTCAATAGTTTACCATGAAATTTTGCCTTGATCTTTCCTCGGGTGACAAAATAAAAACTTCCTCTATTGCTTGTTTGAGCATTTCCTCTCAATGTAAACATCTGCTAAACCAAAAATCCCTACCGGCGTTCATTTAACAACCAAAGGCGAGTAACCACTTGGAAACAAGTGATTTTTCAAAAAAGGTCCAAATTAAACTGTTAATAATTTCAAATTAAATTCTATCTGTATCCTTGTCTCTCGTTGGAGTCGTCACAATCGGTTCATCTTTGGGCCTAAAGGCTAAGGCCCAAATATATTAATAGGCCAGCCCATGTTATAAAAACAACTCTAAAATCATATAAGTCGGTCCATATACTACTCACATGCAACTCACGTGTCACCGCCCTTCTCTCTTTTGCAACAGATATAAAGAGAAAACCCGGCTTTTCCCTTGCTCTAATTTTTCACTAAACTCTCTCGACAGTGAGGGGGATAAGGGAGAAGGCCAAAACCCTAACATTTTTCCATTTCTTCGTCGAATCAAAACCAAATTCAGAAATTCAAATAACGATTACTGTAACGGCAGCAGTTCGGGGTATCTAGAGTTTGTTCTGACGCAGATCTTAGATAGCTGAGTAGAAATCAAAAGTGATGTACAACAACAACAGTCACAACGGAGGGCCTTTGGCTCCACCGGGGACGAGCGGGGCAGTGCCCGTCCCACCTCCTCCGTCGCAGCCATCTTACACAGTGCTGGCAACGCCGTCTCCGCAGGAAGCTGAGGCGAGGTTGGAGGAAAAAGCTCGAAAATGGATGCAATTGAACTCGAAGAGATATGGAGATAAAAGGAAGTTTGGGTTCGTGGAAGCTCAGAAAGAGGACATGCCACCAGAGCACGTTCGGAAGATTATTAGGTGAGTAGGTTTTTTAGGTATTTTTGTGTGCTTAATTGTTGTGGGGTTTGGCTGTGCTTTACAATTTGGAAGACTACTTGGTTAATTTACTGAGATTATTATACATTTCTATGGTTATTGGGTTTATTTGGTGGGAAATGGGTTGTCGTGGTTTTTCCCCGTTTTCCCTCCTGTTTCAAATGCTATCAATTTTTGTGCTTTTGTGATCTATGGAATTGACGATGTTTATTTTGTTGTCGGTTAGGAAAATGTCTGGAAAGGCATTAGAAAAATATTTTCAGCTTTATTATAGTTAGAATTTTAGGCCTCCTGTATTTTTCTTTTTATCCATGTCTCCAAGGTTTCTGGAGTATGTTGGTTTGAGTTGCATAATTGCGTGATGGCTGGCATGCTGATTTATGGGAGACTGAAAACATTTAAACTGGCTTTGGAATCCTTTAGAATATGCTAACAAATATAGAAGTTAAATGAACGTGGGAAATGAATTGGAATGACCTTGAATGTGTGCACAGTTGGGAATCTACTAACTGCTGGTTTTTCTGACTTGTTTTGACCAAGCTAATATGGATACTAGACCTGGCTTGTACAGGATTATGAATTTGGTGAACTATCATCTTGTAGTCGAATATCTACAACCAAAAATAAAAAAAATTAAAGGCGGGATTATTCCTTATCTGACTTGAATTTTAGAAAATTGTCGTTGCTGTTGATGAAGAATAGGTATTTGTTCCTTGGGATGCAAGGTATTAACTATTCGTATTTTCACAGAGACCATGGGGATATGTCCTCAAAGAAATATCGTCATGATAAACGTGTATATCTTGGAGCTCTTAAATTCATTCCACATGCAGTTTACAAGCTCCTTGAGAATATGCCAATGCCATGGGAACAAGTTCGTGATGTGAAGGTTTTATATCATATTACTGGAGCCATCACATTTGTGAATGAGATACCATGGGTTGTTGAACCTATCTACCTTGCTCAGGTATGTTGATCCTTGCATTCTGTGACCTTTTATTAGTCTCCTTATTGCTTTTAGTGAATTGTAATTACTTTCTCTTGGTTTCTCTCTCGTCATGCCAAATGATTGACTTTTAATTAACATAATCTGACAGTGGGGTACCATGTGGATCATGATGAGAAGAGAGAAGAGGGATCGTCGTCATTTCAAAAGAATGCGATTTCCACCATTTGATGATGAGGAACCACCATTAGACTATGCAGATAATCTGTTAGATGTTGATCCACTTGAGCCAATTCAACTAGAGTTAGATGAAGAAGAAGATTCTGCCGTATATACATGGTTTTATGACCATAAGCCTCTTGTGAAAACGAAGCTTATAAATGGTCCAAGTTACCGGAAATGGCACCTCTCTCTTCCAATCATGGCAACTCTTCATCGGCTTGCAGGGCAGCTGCTTTCTGATTTGATTGACCGCAATTATTTCTACTTGTTTGACATGGAGTCATTTTTTACAGCTAAAGCGTTGAATATGTGCATTCCTGGTATGTATGCTTTTTTTGATTATGGGCGTGTCTATTTTGTTTGTCTTAATTCTTGTTGCATATGTTACAGAATGACATTTTTTTCATTGCAAATAACTTATATTCTGAAGGTTTTAGTCTCATTCAGTTCTGTGTGCTGCTGTTTAGTTCAACTATTTGTGTCCTGTTGCAGGTGGTCCAAAGTTTGAGCCCTTGTATCGTGACATGGAGAAAGGTGATGAGGACTGGAATGAATTCAATGACATCAATAAACTCATTATTCGGTCACCTTTGAGGACTGAATACAGGATTGCTTTCCCTCACCTTTATAACAACAGGCCGCGTAAAGTGAGGCTTTGTGTATACCACACTCCTATGGTCATGTACATAAAAACCGAGGATCCTGATTTGCCTGCATTTTACTATGATCCTTTGATACACCCTATAACTTCCACTAACAAGGACAGGCGTGAAAAGAAAGTTTATGATGATGTTGATGATGAGGATGATGATTTCTATCTGCCGGAGCAGGTGGAACCTTTGCTTACAGATACTCAGCTTTATACTGACACTACAGCTGCTGGTATTTCCCTATTATTTGCTCCACGTCCTTTTAACATGAGGTCTGGTCGAATGCGTCGAGCAGAAGATATTCCCCTGGTGTCAGACTGGTATAAGGAGCACTGGTAAGGATTATTTTTGTTAGTAAACTTTTTGTTGATTTTTGTCTTTTAAATATATTCTAGCTGCTGTGCCCTACTTCTCAATCATTTTTGTTTTTTGCAGTCCCCCGTCATATCCTGTAAAAGTCAGAGTCAGCTATCAGAAGTTGTTGAAATGTTTTGTATTGAATGAGCTGCATCATAGACCACCCAAGGCTCAGAAGAAAAAGCACTTGTTCCGGTCTCTTCAAGCAACAAAGTTCTTCCAAACCACAGAACTTGATTGGGCTGAAGCAGGTCTTCAAGTTTGTAAGCAGGGGTACAACATGCTGAACCTATTGATACATAGGAAAAATTTGAATTACCTTCACCTTGATTATAACTTCAATTTGAAGCCTGTGAAAACTCTCACTACAAAAGAACGCAAAAAATCGCGGTTTGGCAATGCTTTTCATCTTTGTCGTGAAATTCTGCGTTTAACAAAGCTTGTAGTTGATGCCAATATCCAGTTTCGCCTGGGTAATGTAGATGCCTTCCAATTGGCCGATGGGCTGCAATATACGTTTTCCCATGTTGGCCAGTTGACTGGTATGTACCGTTATAAGTACCGGCTGATGCGGCAGATTAGGATGTGCAAGGATTTAAAACACTTGATATATTACCGTTTCAATACTGGTCCAGTGGGGAAGGGGCCTGGCTGTGGCTTTTGGGCTCCAATGTGGAGGGTGTGGCTGTTCTTCCTTCGTGGTATAGTGCCTCTTCTGGAAAGATGGTTAGGAAATTTACTGGCTCGACAATTCGAAGGGCGACATTCAAAAGGAGTGGCCAAAACTGTTACTAAGCAACGTGTTGAAAGCCACTTCGATTTAGAGCTTCGAGCTGCTGTTATGCATGATGTTCTTGATGCCATGCCAGGCGAGAATCTTATTGTTATCTATTCCTCTATCGTATTTGCTGTTTGATGGCTTTCTATTGTCCGAAGTTTATGGCAATTGGTTAGCTAACTGTGTAAATTAAACTGCAGAGGGCATTAAGCAAAACAAGGCCAGAACGATATTACAGCATCTCAGTGAGGCTTGGCGCTGTTGGAAAGCAAACATACCTTGGAAGGTAATGCACATGTTTGGTTAAATTATTTTCTTGTGCTTCGTGATTGTCTCTTACATTCGTGATCTTTAGGTTCCTGGTTTGCCAGTTCCCATTGAGAACATGATTCTTCGGTATGTCAAGTCAAAAGCTGATTGGTGGACAAATGTTGCTCACTATAATCGTGAACGTATTAGAAGAGGTGCAACAGTTGATAAGACAGTCTGTCGGAAGAATCTTGGAAGATTGACTCGGCTTTGGCTAAAGGCAGAACAGGTGATATTTCTACCTTTTTATTTTCCTATTTTCCTGTAATCATGTAATAAGCTGCTGCATTGTTTGCAGTTGATTTATCTTCTCCTTGTTCTCTTTGCTTATAATTGTTTTCAATTGTCTTTGCCTTATTACAGGAACGGCAGCACAACTATTTGAAAGATGGTCCATATGTTACCCCAGAAGAAGCAGTTGCCATTTATACAACAACTGTGCATTGGTTAGAATCGAGAAAATTTTCTCCCATCCCATTCCCTCCGTTGTCATACAAACATGACACAAAACTACTCATCCTTGCCCTGGAGAGGCTGAAAGAATCGTATAGTGTAGCTGTTAGGTTAAACCAATTGCAAAGAGAAGAGTTGGGTCTCATTGAACAGGCATACGATAATCCACATGAGGCATTGTCAAGGATTAAGCGCCACTTGCTCACCCAGCGTGCATTCAAAGAGGTGAGTTGATAATTGAAAAAGATGTCATTTTGACTCTTGAACTCCTAACTTTCGTTTAATTTGTACTTGAAAAATGAAATTACTTGCTTATTATGTAGGTTGGCATTGAGTTCATGGATTTGTACAGCTATTTGATTCCTGTTTATGAAATTGAGCCACTTGAGAAGATAACAGATGCCTATCTTGACCAATATTTGTGGTATGAAGGTGACAAGCGTCACCTCTTTCCAAACTGGATTAAGCCTGCAGATTCAGAACCACCACCGCTTTTGGTCTATAAATGGTGTCAAGGCATAAACAATTTGCAAGGGATATGGGACACAAGTGACGGCCAGTGTGTGGTGATGCTTCAAACCAAGTTTGAAAAGTTCTTTGAGAAGATTGACTTGACCATGTTAAACAGGTAAATAATATATGTAATGTATATCTTTATCTTATTAGTCAATGAGGCTTTTGTATTTCTGATTTTTTTTTTTTTTTTTTTTTGTGTGGATATTAGGCTTCTACGGTTGGTCCTTGATCACAACATTGCAGATTATGTCACTGCAAAGAACAATGTTGTCTTGTCTTACAAAGATATGAGTCACACAAACTCTTATGGTCTTATACGTGGTCTTCAGTTTGCTTCATTTGTTGTCCAGTATTATGGACTTGTGTTGGATCTCTTGATTCTTGGTTTGACGCGAGCCAGTGAGATTGCTGGACCACCACAGATGCCAAATGAGTTCATCACATACTGGGACACAAAAGTTGAGACGAGGCATCCCATACGGCTGTATTCTAGGTACATTGATAGGGTGCATATTTTGTTTCGCTTCACTCATGAGGAGGCTCGAGATCTTATCCAACGTTATCTCACTGAGCATCCTGATCCAAACAATGAAAATATGGTTGGATACAACAACAAGAAGTGCTGGCCAAGAGATGCAAGAATGAGGCTCATGAAACATGACGGTAAAAGCTTTGATCTCTATTGTGATTTAGTTTATATAAATCAGCTTTCAGGAGACTTGGTAATACTTATTTTTTGTTCTTTCTTTTCAGTCAATCTTGGCAGAAGTGTTTTCTGGGATATGAAGAACCGACTTCCTAGAAGCATTACGACTTTGGAGTGGGAGAACAGCTTTGTTTCTGTTTACAGCAAGGACAATCCCAATCTGCTTTTCAGCATGTATGTACTCTTAAACCCTTTTGATTGTGTGATTCTCTTTTCTAGCTTGTGGCTGGAAAAATTTTCCTGAAACATATTAATATATTGTCACAGTAAAGAATTTACTAATTCTATGCTGATAATAATGTTAATATAGACCTCATGCAACCCTGTGCTTGCAGTTTTTTCATCTTCGCAAAAAGGGTTTTTCTGTGTTCTTTTGGAGGGCGGAATGATGAATCTGGTTAAGTTTTATCTCATTATCTGTCTGTGTTTCACATTTTGATTAGGACATAGTTTGTAATTGATTTGCTGGTACCTTCTGTGTTTATTACGATAGTTAGGCTTCCCTTGTTTCATGCATGTATTTTTTTCTATTTTTCTTTTTTCAAACTTCCGTGGAGCCCAGGCAACTAGATTTCCATCTTGATTATGGTTCTGATGAGCAGTTTTTGTGATTCATCTTGTTTTTGACCTTTAGGTGTGGATTTGAAGTTCGAATCCTTCCAAAAATCAGAATGACCCAAGAAGCATTTAGCAATACAAGGGATGGGGTCTGGAACTTGCAGAATGAACAGACCAAAGAGCGGACTGCAGTTGCTTTCTTGCGGGTTGATGATGAGCACATGAAAGTGTTTGAGAACCGTGTCAGGCAAATTCTTATGTCTTCAGGGTCCACAACTTTTACTAAAATTGTCAACAAATGGAATACAGCCCTAATAGGTACATATTTTGAATTTATGTTGAACTGTTTTACAAAATTTTTAGTCTGACACCTGGTTATTGCTGTGTGTTCTTTTCTCATCATTTATTTTTATTCCTTCTGATAATAGGTCTCATGACTTACTTCCGTGAAGCAACTGTGCATACCCAAGAGCTTTTAGATTTGCTTGTCAAATGTGAAAATAAAATTCAAACCCGTATTAAGATTGGTCTGAACTCAAAAATGCCTAGCAGGTAAACAGTTTGGTCATTCAGATGCTTGTCTAGTTGAGTCATTCCTTTTTTTTTTTTGTGGGTCAACAATTTCCTGTTTTTCTTCCTGCTTTCAGGTTTCCTCCTGTAATTTTCTATACCCCAAAAGAAATTGGAGGACTCGGCATGTTATCAATGGGCCATATCTTGATTCCTCAAAGTGACCTCCGATATAGTCAGCAGACAGATGTTGGTGTTACACACTTTAGAAGTGGAATGAGCCATGAAGAGGATCAGCTGATTCCAAATCTTTATCGTTACATACAAGTAAAATTAATCAAATCAATGCCATCCTGGTGTATATTATTTTTTCTTGGGTATTTGTGTTATTGTTCTGGTGTTTGATGATTATTATGCTGCTTTTGCAACAGCCATGGGAGAGCGAGTTTATCGATTCACAACGTGTCTGGGCAGAGTATGCACTAAAGAGGCAGGAAGC
Source organism: Swietenia macrophylla (assembly GCA_032401905.1). Taxonomy (NCBI): domain Eukaryota; kingdom Viridiplantae; phylum Streptophyta; class Magnoliopsida; order Sapindales; family Meliaceae; genus Swietenia; species Swietenia macrophylla. The sequence continues at coordinate 2,537,187 of CP135575.1, read as the reverse complement.
TCAGGCACAGAATAGGCGTTTAACCCTTGAGGATCTGGAAGTGAGTATTCTGACTTTCTTTCAACTGTACTATTTTTATTTAATATATTATTATCAATATTTTGTGTGCTTTTTTTGTGAGGTGTGGATTTGTGGAATAATTTTTGTATGGCAGAATAACTTATGATGTTCATCAAACTTCAAGTTATAGTTTTGCATTTTCTAATGGTTTTTCTTGAAATATGTTGACAGGATTCGTGGGATAGGGGAATACCGCGTATAAATACTTTGTTCCAAAAGGACAGACACACTTTAGCCTATGACAAAGGGTGGAGAGTGCGCACTGACTTTAAGCAATACCAAGTTTTGAAACAGAACCCTTTCTGGTGGACACATCAGAGGCATGACGGAAAATTGTGGAATTTGAACAATTATCGAACTGATGTCATCCAAGCTCTCGGAGGTGTTGAGGGTATTCTTGAGCACACCTTGTTCAAAGGAACATAGTAAGTACCCATTTCTTAAGGTTTTAAATTTGTTTATCTATGTAGTACATTGATCATCATTATTATCATCTGCATTAAGGTTATTGAATTATCTGTTTCGTAAGTTGGGATAGAGTGGCTTGTAATCAAAAGTTTTCAGTAGTCATGTATGTATTGTATTGTTAGTTAAAGCACAGAATAACTCCTCAGTTCGTTCTTGGAACATTTTGATCTGCAATTGCATTGAAGTTGTGCTAACTGCATTGGAAGGATTCTCTCTTTTTACTTGTATCCTTAAGCCACTTTGAGGAAATGTCAAAATTGGCACTTTCTAATTTTACTCATTTTGAAATTTTAGCTTTCCAACTTGGGAAGGTCTCTTTTGGGAAAAGGCATCAGGTTTTGAGGAGTCCATGAAATATAAGAAGCTGACAAATGCACAGAGATCTGGTCTGAACCAGATTCCAAATCGTCGATTTACTCTTTGGTGGTCGCCCACTATAAATCGGGCCAATGTTTACGTGGGTTTCCAAGTGCAGTTGGATCTGACTGGAATTTTCATGCATGGGAAGATTCCTACCTTGAAGATCTCTCTGATTCAGATATTCCGTGCTCATCTGTGGCAAAAGATTCATGAGAGTGTGGTCATGGATCTTTGTCAAGTCTTGGATCAGGAGTTGGATGCTCTAGAAATTGAAACGGTGCAGAAGGAAACAATTCATCCCAGGAAGAGTTACAAAATGAACAGCTCTTGTGCAGATATTCTCCTCTTTGCCGCTCATCGATGGCCAATGTCAAAGCCTAGTCTTGTAGCTGAGTCAAAGGACATGTTTGACCAGAAAGCAAGCAATAAATACTGGATAGATGTACAACTCCGTTGGGGAGATTATGATTCCCATGATATTGAGCGTTACACTCGTGCCAAATTTATGGATTATACAACAGACAACATGTCTATCTATCCTTCTCCTACTGGTAAATTTTTGACTTATTCTCCTTGATCCCCTTAGATGCTTGGTTGGTATGATTTGATCTTTATTTGTTGGTCGTTTCCATGTAGGGGTGATGATTGGGATTGACCTGGCTTATAATTTGCATTCTGCATTTGGTAACTGGTTTCCTGGATCAAAACCGTTGCTTGCTCAGGCAATGAATAAGATTATGAAGGTATTTTATTGTTTTGGTTGATATTTTTGTTGATCTCTTAAGAGTTTTATAACTTTAATATCTTGATGCTGTATCTCATGCCTGATTTGCACTGATTGTTCATTGTGCATCTGCAGTCAAATCCAGCTTTGTATGTCTTGCGAGAGCGTATAAGGAAAGGTCTGCAGTTGTATTCTTCTGAGCCTACTGAACCGTATCTATCTTCTCAAAACTATGGAGAGATTTTCAGCAATCAAATAATTTGGTTTGTTGATGATACCAATGTGTATCGTGTTACTATTCACAAGACATTTGAAGGAAATCTCACAACTAAACCCATTAATGGTGCTATTTTTATTTTTAATCCAAGGACTGGACAGCTATTCCTTAAGGTAAATTTCCGGTGTCGGGCATTTTGAAACTAGTATAGTGTTTCTTGAATTTAGATTCTCAGTTCTAAACTTCATCGTTGTATTATATCATGCAGGTCATCCACACAAGTGTATGGGCAGGTCAGAAGCGTCTTGGTCAGCTGGCCAAGTGGAAAACAGCTGAAGAAGTTGCTGCTCTTGTGCGGTCTCTGCCTGTTGAAGAACAACCTAAGCAAATCATTGTTACGCGGAAAGGAATGCTTGATCCATTGGAGGTTCACTTGTTGGATTTCCCCAACATAGTTATTAAAGGAAGTGAACTGCAGCTCCCGTTTCAGGCCTGCTTGAAGATTGAGAAATTTGGTGATTTAATTCTGAAGGCTACAGAGCCTCAAATGGTTTTGTTCAATATATATGATGACTGGTTGAAGAGTATCTCATCATACACTGCATTCTCCCGACTCATTCTGATCCTTCGTGCACTTCATGTTAATAATGAGAAGGCAAAGATGTTGCTAAAACCTGACAAAACAATCATCACGGAGCCACATCACATCTGGCCTTCTCTCTCTGATGATCAATGGATGAAGGTAAGTTTCTTGCTGCAGTTTTCGATTGTCTTCATGTGTTTATTCTTTCCTATTGAGAGTTCATTAGGATTTTCGTGCATATGCATGCGCATAAATCATGGTCAAGGTTTTTGTTTTTCAATTCTTCAAGATCACTGTATATTTGTTTTCCCTTATTATTATTTTTGGCTTATGGAAATTATCTTGCCCATACTCTGTGCAGCTCTGTATAACAATGCTATTGCATGGTGCAGGTTGAGGTTGCCCTAAGAGATCTCATACTCTCAGACTATGCCAAGAAGAACAATGTCAATACATCTGCTTTGACTCAGTCTGAGATCCGTGATATTATACTTGGAGCTGAGATTACGCCACCTTCCCAACAGAGACAACAGATAGCTGAGATTGAGAAACAGGTGTGTTTTATAGTGTCTTCTGATTGGATGACTAATTTTTTATGATGTTTATGTTGTCTGCTATTGTTAGCCTGGTAATTAACTGAGTAATTCCTTCTTTTTAACTTATGGTTTCAGGCAAAGGAGGCGAGTCAACTGACAGCAGTCACTACAAGGACTACAAATGTCCATGGTGATGAACTTATTGTCACCACCACTAGTCCCTATGAACAAGCTGCATTTGGGTCGAAAACAGATTGGCGTGTGAGAGCAATCTCAGCTACTAATCTCTATCTTCGTGTGAATCATATATATGTCAACTCAGAGGACATAAAGGTACAAATCTACATATCCTTTCAATTTTTGATGATTGGCATGAGATTTTCATATTTGCTAAGATATTGATGACTGTTGATTTAGGAAACTGGCTACACTTACATCATGCCAAAGAATATATTGAAGAAGTTCATCTGCATAGCAGACCTTCGGACCCAAATTGCTGGATATTTGTATGGTGTAAGCCCGCCAGATAATCCTCAGGTTAAGGAAATTCGTTGTATTGCCATGCCACCACAATGGGGTACTCATCAGCAAGTTAATCTTCCTTCGGCTCTCCCTGAGCATGATTTCCTGAATGACCTAGAACCCTTGGGATGGATGCACACTCAACCAAATGAGCTTCCGCAGTTATCGCCTCAGGATCTCACTTCTCATGCCCGGATTCTAGAAAACAACAAGCAATGGGATGGAGAGAAGTGCATTATCTTAACCTGCAGTTTCACTCCAGGTTCCTGCTCTTTAACTGCATACAAGCTCACCCCAAGTGGTTATGAGTGGGGAAGAGTTAACAAGGACACAGGAAGCAATCCCCATGGCTATCTTCCAACTCACTATGAGAAGGTTCAAATGCTTCTAAGTGACCGGTTCCTTGGTTTCTATATGGTAAGAATAAGTTTAGGAATCTGTTTGAACTCAATGAAACATTTTGATTCCTATAAACAATTCTTTCTTCTTGGTGAGGTGCTATTTTTTTTTTAATTTTCTTTTTGTGTTTAGGTTCCTGATAATGGTCCATGGAACTATAACTTCATGGGAGTGAAGCATACGGTAAGCATGAAGTATGGAGTCAAGCTTGGAACACCGCGCGAATATTACCACGAGGATCACAGACCAACTCATTTCTTGGAGTTCAGCAACTTGGAGGAGAGCGATATGGCAGAGGGAGATCGTGAGGATACATTCACTTAAAAATATGTATTGATGCCACTTTTGAGATTATAATCTTAATGTGAATTAATCGTGCATCTTCTTGAAAAACACTGAGAGACTTGGAGTAGATTTTTCCTGTTAACTCGGGGATGTAGCCGCGCCCACTTTTTTTCTCCTCATTGGAAAGTATTTTAAGCCCATGTACAATGATGAATGATATTTTGAGCTGTAAATATATGGTAGCGAAGTTCTTACACTTCTATAGATGCTAAAGCCTCAGGTGCCCTTTTTAGATGAAATTTGGCCTTTTTTTAAAAAAATCAAGCAGAAGTATAAAATGGTTGGATTGGATTGTGTGAGTTCTCCCAATGTTTTGAATTGATGTCTTTTTGGGTTTTATCTTTCACACCTTTATTCTTTTGTGTCAATTGTTGTACGAGGGGAAAGGTAATCTGATCACAACATTTTTTTCACACAATTAGGGCTTTCATTTAAATAAGCGACAGTAACACAAAACACAAGAAAGAGTTCCGAAGCATTCATGTACATTAAATAGAAAAACAAAAGGGAGTTTACCCACACCAATCTCGCAGCACTCTTTAAAAACCATGCTTCTTGCCAATCTACTAAATGAAAAGCCAGCGCACCACCCATGCCTTACGGTAGCAAAAACCATGCAAATTCTACATCTAACAATCTTGTGGCCGCCAGTATCTTCAGCTATTTTCAGTTTTCTCTAGTTCAATCTCCTCCTTAGCACCCTGTTCGAGATCCTTTTCTTCTGAGATCAAGCCCGAGCTGTCTTCTGTAGCTGTTGTCCCGTCATTATAATCTGCTGCCTGAGGGCTCTTGAACATTTCATCTCTTTCAAGTTCAGCTAACTTCTCCTTTGATTCTCCCTTCAGTAGCTCTACCACCTCAAGCATGGTGGGTCTTTTCTCGGGCTTACTGTGAGTACATATGAGTGCAACAAGGATAACCCTTTTCAATTCTTCTTCCACAAACTTTCCATTTAGCTTTGGATCTGCCAGCTCACTGAACTTCCTCTCACAAGCCAGTGGCAAAGCCCAATCTGTAATTATTCGTTTAATTCCAGAATTCACTTTTTCTATAGGTTTCTTGCCACTTGCCAGCTCTAACAAAAGGATGCCAAAGCTGTATACATCACAACTCTCTGACGCTTTCCCTAACATGGCATATTCAGGGGCAAGGTAGCCAAGGGTACCCTTAACTTTTGTAGTCACATGTGTAGCGCCATCAGGGATTAGCTTAGCAAATCCAAAATCAGCGACCTGAGCCTGAAAATCAGAATCTAGCAACACATTGCTAGCTTTGACATCCCTGTGGATTATATGTGGGGTAGCATGGTGGTGAAGATAGCTAGATCAATCAAAATGAGAGGTTAGGACATGTAGTAATTGAAGTAATACTATATAAAAGTTAGGTCAGTACTTACACGATTCCCTCTGCAGAACCTACTGCAATATTCATCCTTCTGTTCCAATCGAGATGGCATTCCGCTGAGTGTTGCCCGTGAAGATGAGAATTCAAGCTCAAATTTGGCATATAGTCATATACAATCAAACGTTCTTGTCCCTCAGCACAATAGCCACGCAAACTCAACAAATTCTTGTGCCGAACGCGGGCCAGTATCTCAACTTCAACAGCAAATTCCATCTCTGCTTTATTGCTCCAAACTTTCAATCTCTTCACTGCAATCTGCATATGAGTCAAGAGCTTTACTTCTGCGGTTTCAACAGAGTAGGATATTTTTTCTGTATGTCCAAACATTCGATAACAGCAGGTCTCAGCTCTGTGCATTCATAACCATTTTTTCTTTCTTTCAGCTAAAGATTGTTTAGGTAGGGTTGACATCAATGATATTCTCATAAAGGGATCTGAGATTTGTGAGCAGGCTAGAAGATATTTATTTTGATTGAACATGATGCCCAATTTGATTACATTTGAGGACCATCAACATGAAAAATTCCTTTAAACCTTCTAAACGTGTTTTCAAACTCAATCTATTGCACTTCCCTCATTTTGGAAACCATCACTATTGTACCTTACTTTCCAAATCAAAGTTTTTCATATACAAAGGCACAGGCAATTTTTCTCCATCATACACCAATCTACTGATTAGTACAAATCTGGAGTTATCAGCGCTGAGATTGTGAACCTAACTAGAATGTCAATAATATTATTCACTATTAAAAGAAATTAGATAGAAAACTTGGCAGTAAGGCAACAGGAACTTAAATGCAAATGCAACATTTAGTACTTGTAAGATTTTACTTAAATCAACAATTGAACACAGTTCTTTCCGAACAATCAATCTTTAGCCATATATATGGCTAAATTCACATGAAAAATTCAGCCAACCTGAATAATTTTAATGCTGCAATAAATTAGTAACTTGAAAAGAAAAAATGGATTAGATGAAAAGTGGATTCATTACTTGTGATCCATCCCAAAGCTGTCCCCAGTAAACGCTGCCAAATCCTCCTTCTCCAAGCTTGTTATCATAATTGAAATTGTTTGTGGCAGAGTGTAATTCCTTCAATGAGAAGATCCTCCATGTTGGCTGATTCTTTCCTTTGTCTTTCCTATAAAATACAGTACTCTCTATTAATAAAACAACCAATAGAAAATAAAACATCAAAATAGAGGTAAAGATCGGCTCCTATTTCCTAGCTTACCATTTTTTTTTTTTAAATTCACATGTAATCTTACTTTCCCTGTCAAGAACATTACTATACTCAATTCAGCTAGTTGTGTTGAAGCGCGGTTGATTATCTAGGTCCATTTAAATACCAAGAACTAAAAATTCATAATTTAATTTTAATTTCTTATTCTTTTCCCGCAATCAAACTGATATTAAAAAGCAAAATCAATGAAGACCCATGTAATCATTTCCAAAATCCAAACTAAACTCAGAGCATTAAGCCCTCTTAAATTTACATTTTCAATATCGAAACAAGCCCATCACTACAATCCATCAAATATAAACTAGTAAAATAAAAAAAAAATTAATTTCAATTTAAGTGATAGACTAACGTACCGATCTGAAACCTTCCCACAACAAAAGAGAGAGCCAAACGCCATTTCAACCTCCACCAACCAAAACCCACCAACCGTTCTCTCTTCCGCTCTCTTTCTGACCACTTATCGATTCCTGCTTTCTGGATTCTTCTTACTTTCCCCCTCAGAGAATACTTGTTATTGGTCTAGCAATGTGACTACTGATGATGCAGAGATTCCAAGCGCAACGCCTTTGCGTGAACAGCACCCATTTCCTTCTTTTTTTTCCTTTCAAAATCACCAAATCTTTGCCGTTTCTTCAGCCGAGTAACGCGCTTAAGCTTGAAGAAACAAAAAAATACAAAAAATAAATAAATAAATAAGCAAAGAAGAAATCAAAGAAAGTGTGTAAGCTAAGACAAGTTTTCCCGTCCCTGCTCAATCAACTCAATTCAATACAATGACACAGCAGCGACGCCGTTGTTTCCCTTTGCTTTTCTTCCTTTTCTTTCAATTTTCAAAATGCCGGTGGGACCCCCCTACTTGTAGAAATTTCGTTTTTATATTAATATTTTAAATTATAATTATTTACTGGTTGTCTCTGTGGGCTATATATATATATATATATATATATATATATATTGAAGTCGTATTTTGATTTGTTGCTTGGGAAAATAACAATGGGGTCCCTAATTTTTAATGAAATCACAAATAAAAGTATAGTTTGCCATTTCTTTTACAACAGTTACTATTGTTATGTTTTATGTTAACGGAAATTACTTCCTTTTACAACTGGGTGACAATCCTTCAAGTTCTATTTAAGCTATAGTGAAATAAACTTTTAACCATTCATTACATTCAGTTTAATAAAAAGGATAGATAAGTTAGTAACATTAAATATTACTATTTAACTTTCAATCTTTACCATTAAATTGTACGAGATTAACTCATAAAATTTTGTATACCCGTTTCAATTAATTAAGAAATTCTTAATATTTATAATTATATTAATATAACAGTTATTTAATATAACTATAACATTAAAAGTGAAGATATGTATGAAAAAGGGGAATAAAGTCAAATACATGTGAGAAAAAAAACAACTTTAACACATTTGTGCTTCTTTTTTTTAAATAACGAAGCACGAAATTCTTAATTTATTTTTTATTGTTGAGGGCTCATTAATTTTTTTTCAGAATACTAATATTTATATTCATAATTCAACCATAAATTTATATAAAAATTATTGTAGTACTATCTCTTGTGAATGTTACGTTTATTGTGTATTTTATTTTTAAACACGTTGTTTAAAGAGATAAATTAATTTACAAAAATTGTGCGAAAAACAAAGTAATCCTAGTTCAAATTTTGGTGATCATAGAGTCACTAAAAAATGCCCGCCCATATTGACTATGTAGTCATTAGTTCATTAATTGAAATTTGAGTACAAATAATATACTACTTAGTGGAGACCCACATGAAGCAAAAAATATATAAAAATTATATGGTGACTTACGAATTTATGAGAACTAAAGGGATGTTAATGTTATTACTCCATCCTTATTTTCATATACCATCTTTAACAGTTGTTGTGCATAATCCATTATTTTATGATTTATTAATTAAATGAAATGAATTTTTTTTTTTAAAAAAAAAGAAATGCTCTAAAATAAGATGTTGTCTATAGCATCATTGCTATTATCTTATATTTTTAACCTCTACAACATCTATCAATTCACCATCCTTTCCTCATTTGCAATTACTACAATTTTCCATGGTGAAAAATCACAGTATAAGTTTGATTAATTTGAGTAATTTAATTATATAAATATTTAATTTTATTACAATAATTTTTTTAAAAAATTTATATTTAATGAGTCTCTTGTTATTCATGCAAATTTTCACGTGTCATGTAATGTTTATTACGTGAATGATAAGTTTTTAAAATATTTATGATAATTTATTATATTATTATAATTTATATATCGTTGTTGTATTATTAATTTAAAATAAAATTAAAATATTAAAATTTAAATTGTTTTAAAATATGTGGGGATTATTTTAAATTTAATCAATATCAAAATATATAATATAAATTTTAATTTTAATTTTGATGAAATATGATGTGATATTATGATGTAAAATTAGAAAAAAAAAAAGAAAAAAAAAGAGGGCTACTTTTTTGCAGGAATATATTGGGTTTAATTATTTTTATTTATTTATTTTGTTGGGATTTTGGAAGAAGTGAGGCTTGGCTTGGATTGGTATTCGTGCATATGAATAACGCAGCCAATGGTGAAAGACAGCCACAAATTGCAATGCAGGCACTTATGGAAATTAATAATTTAATTTAAAAAGATTTACAGAGTTTGTAGGCCAACCAATCATTGATTGTCAGAGAAGAAGAAGAAGAAGAAGAAGAAGAGGAAAAGAAACCAAAATCAAACATCACCGTTGCGTTATGTTACATACCAGACTAACAACCTCAGCACAAACACACAGAGGATATGGGTATATGCATGTCAACCATTTGAATTGTTGTTTATATGGTAGCAAGGTCATCACAATAATAAGGGTGTGAATTGGACGACCTGAAATATAAAAGCAGTGCTGGAATTTCAACATTAATGGCAGTTCACGAGATTTTTGCCCACGCCGGCAAATTGGGCTGAAATGACAGCGAGAATACAGGATAACAGAATCTACGAAGACATTCAATGACATAATTATTAATAATATTTTAAATTATATATTTAATAATTTATTATTTTATATTAATTTAAACTTATAAATTCATGTTATAATTTGTAAATTTGGTGTCAAAAATCGAACCCCTAATTTATTCCCCAAGATTCTTTTGTAATGGCGTCCCATTTGCAATTAATAAATAGAGAGAGAGAGAGAGAAAAATTAGGTGGAAAATTGGTGAAAAAGAAAATAAACGAAGCTATGCACGTGCTTTATGACAAGCTTATCGGTTCTCTTCACAAGTATTCAACGTGGCAAATATTTGCGGAGCCATGCAATGACGCACAGGCCGTTGTTGACTCGTGGAGTGCATGCAAGCAGTGTACTCGTATGCATATATACACATCCGAAATCTTTCACGTTTCTCTGCTTTCCAGATTTTCAATCTCATTTCCAAGAACAGAAAAGCGCCAACATGCAGCAAACGAAGGAGCGAGACACCGCCGAGAACCAGTGGATGAGCCTGAGAGAGGCGAAAGTGAAAGATGTGACGGCAGACAAGAGGCGGCTAGTGGAGGTTCCGTACACGGCGTCATTATCTCACACGATGAACGCACTGGTGGCAAACAAGGTGGTGTCGGTGCCGGTGGCTGCACCGCCGGGGCAGTGGATTGGTGCGGGTGGGTCGATGATCATGGAGTCTGATAAGCAGACTGGGGTGGTAAGGAAACACTATATAGGCATGCTTACAATGCTTGATATCTTGGCACACATTGCTGGTGATGATCAGATGAACGGCGGTGATGATGGCTCTGATTTTGATGAGAAGATGTCGGTACCGGTTTCGTCGATCATAGGGCATTGCCTTGAGGGGTTAAGTTTGTGGACTTTAAATCCTAGTACTAGGTGAGTTTACGTTAATTAATTGCCTATTATTCTTTCTCTAACTTTATCTCAGTTTAAAGTTGAATCGACCAAATATAGGGAATGAATCTTAGGATTGCAGCCCAAGGTCTGAGATTTTGCAGTCTAAGATAGCTCTATGTATTTCTTCAACGAATTAATCGATTGCTTGCTTAATTTTATCCCAATAATATGCAGCATAGTGGACTGTATGGAAGTGTTCAGTAAAGGAATCCATCGTGCTTTGGTTCCAACAGACGGCCACACGGAGAACGTTTCAGGAGTTGAACTTGTGGAATCTGCAACTAGCTATCGAATGCTCACGCAGATGGACTTGTTGAGATTCTTGATGAACCACGCCTCCGAACTTGAGGGCGTTATATCACATTCTGTGGGAGAATTACGAGCAGTGAATGAAAATGTTTTCGGAATTACTGAACGCACGAAAGTTATTGATGCCATCAAGTGTATGAGAGCTGCTTTGTTTCAGGCTGTTCCTATAGTTAAGTCCTCAGTTTCCCATGACGAAGACCCCAAGCAGCTCATAAATGTAAGTCTTTGCAAATTCCTCTGGGGTGTGATTGCATCTTCGCTATATAATATTGGAAAAATGAAGTCATCATTTCTTTTTATTCTCTGGTTATGGATGGTTATAACTTATTGTACTTTTGGTTAGGCCTCTCACGTTTATCTGTCAATGGGTTCAGCTAGTCCTGCTGCCTGATAATTATAGAGAGGGAGATCCAATTGGTTAATAACAATAGCCAATAACATGCATTCATCATCTGTTTCTTCTATTTTGGTGCAAAGTTAGTTTAACTTTACTTAGCTTGTTAGGATAGTTTCTACGGACACCAGGCAGCCGGGTGGGCAAAGACATAGATACTTCGTGACCAGAAATGGAGTTGTTAGGACTTATTTCGAGATAAAACTCATTCCAATATTAGTAAGCAGAAGAAAGTGAAATAATTGAAATGTGTAGACATGTTATAAAATGATTGATATCTTCCAAATGATCTACTTGTGGGGACGTTTGGTATGAAGTTCCGAATGATATAGCCCAACATAAAGGAGTTCATATTGATCAGTTTGGTATGGAAATTGGCACAACAGACCCTTGATAACGCAAATTGTGGGCAAGTTTGGTGTGAAATAACCCAATGTCAGAGTGTGCTCAAAAAATATCCTTTCTATTAATGTAAAAGAGAACTTGGTTGTCTGCATTTCTTGAGAAGTGTCAATACTCTTATTATAATCTCTGTACTTAGCTGAGGAGAAGTGATGGATGAGAGGAATTTGTATGCATGCCTACACGCATATGCGGGCACAATTTTGTGTCTTTATACTGTATGAGGTTTTGGCTTGTAAACATAGAAGGTGGCTAATCTATGGTTTTATATAATCATTAGTACGAGAGTTTAGGCATAACGGGTCGGCGGCTTAAAATTACTGAGGATGAGTAGCCTTATACAAGTGAGAGGCCGCTGATGAATGCTGTAAAATTAATGTAACCATTATCATCATATAGTTTAAACTTTGTATTAAGCATCTGAGTCATCCCGATTATCATGTATATTCTAATGCACGTATACATGCACCCTTTGCTTTCAGGGAAAAGACAGGATGCTTATAGGTACATTCTCAGCAACAGATTTAAGGGGCTGTCATCTGGCCACGCTGCAGACATGGCTGCCTCTGCCTGCGGTGGAATTCACAGAGAAAATATCAACAAGCCCTATATCATCATCTTCCGATAACATGGCTCAACAAAGAGAACTTGTAACATGCCAGGCTGATTCTCCCCTCTCAGAAGTCATCAATAAAGCTCTAACCAAACATGTTCACCGAATTTGGGTTGTCGACCGACAAGGCTTCCTTGTCGGTCTTGTCTCTCTCACAGATATAATCAGAGTTCTAAGAGCCTTACTACTAACCCATTCTCAATGATGTTTATATACATATAGAGAATGGGATGTGTTTGCATAACTTGTGGAAGTTCTTTTATGCACTTTGTTTTGAGTCATCGAAGACATTTTTATTTGCTCTATTGATTACATGTTGCTGATGCACTTCAGTTGTTCTTTGTCATCCCAATTTGGCCATCTTGCACTCAATTCTTCGATTCGTTGCTCTCTTAATCCGTGGCAGACAAAGCAAAAGAACTAGCAAATACAATCATTCATCAATGAAGATTCTGCCTGCTATCGTTAACATTTAATGCTAAGTGACTTTCCCGAACAACGTAAATTATCAATTGTCGGATAACGGTTGGATGAGGATTGCCTGTAATTCATGCTATGCTATGTATTTTATGGGTTAAGATTTTTTTTAAGGTTTTTTTTTAAAAAAATTTGATTAATTTTTATTTATTTAAAAATTAAA